>JANAVB010019794.1:5291880-5506880 GCA_029216955.1 Iris pallida
CAAATCGCTCAAGCTCTCTCTCTCTGAAACATAAAAGGCGTGCCAAGTGGCTTACAACATGGAATAATTTATGGCGATGTTCCCATACATTATGTCCTGTATATGGTGCTCCAGCTCCTAGCAACGCTCCAAGGCTCTAGAGATAGCTCCGTGCCTTAGTACGTTCGAGGGAAGCTCCGCACCCGATGATGTCTCCTGCATCCTGCAAGCAGACTGTGGAGTTATCAGTACATTGTTATGCACTGGTGGGGAGGCTGGCTCGCCCACAATGCTATCATTACCAATCACGTTCTATTTACTTTTGTGTACCGTCTATCATTCATTGTCTTTCTAATCTTGCCTTAGGATCAGTTTCATGCATATTTCATAACCTATCTCGTGTTGCCAAATTTAATGTATTGTATGGAAATACATGCACGACTTACCCATACTAACCGTCCGGCCTTCCTTGTCCAAAGTAAACAAAGTTAGTCAACAATTCATAGGAAATTAACTTGACGTGATTCATGTGAACTTTCAATGTCAAAGGCGTGTCCCTGCCTCGGGTCCAAGTACGTCGTAGGCGTATTTTTTAACTCCTTTGCCGAAGTACTCTCGATTATCTGGTGTGTTATATTCAAGCCTGTTTAGAAGGTACTTCATTTAGTTAACTTAGACTACTTTAATTTTAATGCAAGGACTTGCACGTGGATTGCCACCAGCAAAGCCCACTTAATCTATATGCATCGGTCGCTGGCATCACAAGCCAATTTGGACATATCTTCCCCCTTGGTAATTTCTCACCTATCATGGCGTACGGCTTGGTACACCCTGATAGTCTTTTGCAATACCCGGCCTTACGTCCCCTGGTGGCCAAGCCCGCACTCAGGCCTGTACATAAGCCAAATTTTGATTTTCCTCCGGACCGGCACGTCCTTCACACTTTGACCGTGCCACTGGAAATCCCTTATATCTCCCACCTCCCGTATACAAGTGGATTGTCCAGGACCATTTCGTTTTCTTTTTGTTTGTCATTTTAACTTAACGGCTGTCTCCGAACCGTAGGCTAACCCTTAGCCATAATGCGTTATCGACCAGGTTGGCGTCCGTGCAGCGCGGGTAGCGAGCCCCGTTGCACGTGCCCGTCATACCTGTCGCTAACCATTCCTTTCTTTCTTATCTTTTATTTATTCATTCTTTTCTTTCTTTCTTTTACTTGTTTGTTCGTGCATTGATTCATTCACGTATTCATTCATTCATTCGTTGGTTCATTCATTCACTTATCCATTCATTCTTTCATTCACACATTATGTAACTCCCCGTGCGGGAGTCGCCTTGGCGACCCATCGATCCCATAATCTTTCAATGTTGCTATACTCTACTCGGAACGACTATGTTGATAGTCTTCACATTTTATTGTTGTAATCCTTTCATTGTTTCATTGTTGAACGTATAGGGAACTTAAATGTAAGCTTGTGCCTTAGCACGAGCGTGGAGCACGGTGGCAAGAGTTCTCACATTTCTATATTCCTTTTCTATATTCTATACAAGCATACAAGATGGGATTATTCCCTTAGCTAGGTGCGTTGAGTCATTTATTAGCATGTGCGGTGTTATCGCCTAGCGATTCTAGCAATAGTGTCCGTATTGTTATATGTCTAGGCTAAGCAAAGACGGGTTCATCGGAGCCACCCACCTTAGCGATGTTCGCATCGGCCGAGCGATACTCCGAGCGCGCCTTTGAAAGTCTAAGTCTGGATTCATCTTCGGCGGGCCAATGTAAGCCTTGCATCGATTCTTCTTCAGGTCGATGCCAACTCTTCGGGTCGACGGCTCGTTTGAGTCATTGCACTTGCCGTTTGAATCGGCGTTCCGCTAGGGCGGAGCGGGTCGTTACATAATACACCACTCAAAACAAGTCTCGTCCTCGAGACTTCCTGAGTGCAGGTCATCCTACCATTCCTTAACTCGTGTCGTCGTGTTTCTTAGATAATCCCTATCGAATAGCTCTATCGTTCTATGGCAGTGAACTATACTCGATAACTTTCCAAGTTCCGTGTCGCATACGTTTGGTCGATTTTATTGAATAACTTTTCATTTATTTTAGAGATGATGGCACTTATTCAGTTCAAGTGTTTTCTTCGACTTGGTTGCTATTTCGACGTATCATGGGATTGAAACGGTTGCACGAGGTGCATTGTAATTCATCAAATGCGAGGATCGTAGGCTGAGGCAGACTCACTTTTGTTTATGTGCATCGCAACACCCACTTACAGCTGTATTCGAGTTTGTCATATCGCTGAGTTTGGATCGTGCACGTATCCAAGGCTTCCCCCGAATACGTATATTTCAACCAAGCTTAGCGATTAGCAAAGTCGGACAAGCTACTCGTGATAGTTTTGATTTGCCAATCGTTTTGCTAACTTCGATTTAAAATCGAACTTGTGTGCATCTCACTATCGTTTATCTCGGTCATCGAGATGACCCGATTCGCTTCTCAAGCGTTCTTGTCTATGAAATCAATACGACTTCTTCTTAGCGAGGTCGACCAAGTCTAAGTAATTTCCGTCCGATTCAAGACCAAGTATTACACTATCATCGAGTATGTCTTCATATTAATGATCCAATTTATTATCCTAGCTTTACTTGTACATCATCCATTCCTATCATTCGCTTTGTTTGGGGCCAATCTCATCGTCGTTCATGCATACTCCCTATTCCTCGTCCTACTCTAAGTCTTGCTTCCTAAGTCTATCGTCCGTCCAGACGATATTGTAAGGTCAATCACACACATTCAATCACTCGGCATAGGGTCGTCCGCCTATCCTCTAGGTCGTCACACAGGGTCATAGTTACAAGTCAAGTCCGTGGCTCATCGTGCAAGGTCGTTGCATGACGCTCGCCCCAAATCCTATGGTCAAACCATTTGTTCGTTTGTACGGGAGTATTCTCTACCCAAGTTCGTTTCACTCAAATTTCTAAACATCAAGCAGCGTTCACCCTATTCGCATCAACATATTCTCCGTTCCAAGTTCGAGCTCGTTTAGGAAAGTCATCCTACGATAGGTTGTCCTCAATCAAATCCTTGACATGTTATTATCGCGTATCCGTACTAGCAATTACCGTGGTCTATCTCTTCAAGCATGTTTTAATACAATCCACCTATCCATCCTATCCAATTCACGTAGTCGATCACAAGGTCGTCCAGCCTTGCAATATGTCGTGCCCCGATCTCACGTAAGTCTGATTATCTATGACGGACATGAATCACCACGTCAACGTTCCGCAGAATAATCGTCCTCATCGGGACGTAACTCTTGCGTTGAATCTAGACTTACTCGTTTTTGATACGCGGATTGGGTCTACTCAATCCTCAAGTTTTCTTATTCTTCAATTGCAAGTCCTAACAATCCTCGAATTTATCTTCACTTCAAACCACAAGTCGAAGCAATCAAAATTGCCATGTCAAGGTATTTCGAGTTCGATCATTCCCGCTGGACATGAATCACCATGGCAACGCTCACGCGGAATGATCGTCCTAAATCCGACGTGACGCATGTACGAGGCTGGAGTTATGCTCGTGCAAGACAAGATCGTTGTCATTGTGGTTATCACCGAACAATCAAGTCACTTCCCTTCTTCATTCTAAACATTCATTTCTATCAAAATTCCTCAACATAGTATCCTTCAAAACAATAATCTTCTAACACGATCATCATTCATCGAATCAGAGTACCCACGAGTTATCATACATCGATATTTGATACGCCTCAATACCGTCGATGATGTACATAACCTGACGATCTTTCTTTTGCAACGAATTCCAAGTCGTGTAACTTAATTTCCTCAATTTATATTATCGTGTGCTAACTCTTCATCAAGCAACATCAATTTTAATTCCCTAGTCATTCTCGTATCTCCAAACTAACATTTTCTATGCACGCTATCTTCCGATCGTGCTATCTTCGATCTCGTCCATGCGTATTTCACCTTAACTCAAGTTTTAATCCCTTCGACTAAATTCAAAATCGCATGCACGATCTTCTATGTTTTCTCGACCAAGACCTCCATTCGTTTTATCGTTCTGACTCTCTATTCGATCGTTTCGTAATTCGTACTACGTATTCTTAATTCGTCCGAACGATATCTCGTTTGAGACTATCGAAGTCAAAACCAACTAAGCATTACTCGTTCTAAGGCTTTGCGCGATATCATCGCTTGCTGACATACTCGTTCTATCCGTAAATCCTTTAGTCTCGCTCAAACAATTTCTATAACGTCCATACGCCACTCAGGGTTCGAGCCACTCGACTAGTCATCGACACTCATTCTTATTTCTTTTCGAAGCAATCACATACACCACTCGGGGTCAAGTCATTCTACAAATCCTCAAATGATCATTCGATTCCCTCTCGATGTGTTCAATCGTGTGTTCGCCCGTTCCTCAAAATCCAAATCAATCTTCAGTGCACGCCTAAGCATTAGTTTGATAGCGTTCCTATCGATATACACTCTAAGTGTAGCTTCGTTCCTGAACGAGCGGTACTTGATATCGCTCGTAACTCGATTGAACCAAAAAGTCGAGGTGCGCGACATACGGCACAA
The DNA here is from genome assembly GCA_029216955.1 of Iris pallida. Taxonomy (NCBI): domain Eukaryota; kingdom Viridiplantae; phylum Streptophyta; class Magnoliopsida; order Asparagales; family Iridaceae; genus Iris; species Iris pallida. The sequence continues at coordinate 5,296,465 of JANAVB010019794.1, forward strand.
CTTAGCGAAAAGACCGTATGTATAGCTATTCCGTGCGGACTATATTTGAGTTTGCACGTTCACTTATTCTTGTTCGAGCGATAATCGATCTCGCTCGTAACTCGTTCGCACCAGAGGGTCTAGGTGCGCGATACTCTGCTCAACTTAGCCAAAAGGCTGCGTGCATAACCATCCTGTTTGAACTATACTTCGGTTTCACGTGCTCGTTCTCTATTGTCAGTGTAAGGTTGTTCAAGCACATCCTGCGTTTTGCTAACTCTTAGCATCGGTTCCTTCCAACTCAAGTACGTCATGGTTCGGCACAAAGGCCTTCGCCTATCGATCCCTTCAACCGAGTACTTGTACGAGCTTTTGAAAATATTAGACTTATTGTATGGAACATCCCAAGGTACAACGAGAGAGAGCGTACACTTTTTTATTTCCAACGAGCTTTCAAAACTGAGAGAATCGAAATGAAGCCCAAGGACGTAAAGCCGTGCTCTGATACCAATCTGTCACGTCCCGCTCCCACGGGAGCGATCGTCCTTACTAAGGCATGATGCCGCACAGGCCTAGGATGCATCCGTGCAAGGCTAAATCCAGAAACGGTCGATTTGAGCTAGGCCACAGAGTCGCACAGAGTGTCTCTATTTGCACCGGAAAGTAAATGAACACAAATTGAAGCGAATTCAACTCTTTATTGATATTCAAAAAGTTTACAAGCGGCGCTAGGTCGATATTACAAATCGCTCAAGCTCTCTCTTTCTCTAAAACATAAAAGGCGTGCCAAGTGGCTTACAACATGGAATGATTCATGGCGATGTTCCAATACATTATGTCCTGTATATGGTGCTCCAGCTCCTAGCAATGCTCCAAGGCTCCAGAGATAGCTCCGCGCCTTAGCACGTTCGAGGGAAGCTATGCACCCGATGACGTCTCCTATATCCTGCAAGCAGACTGTGGGGTTATCAGTACATTGTTATGCACTGGTGGGGAGGCTGGCTCGCCCACAATGCTATCATTACCAAACACGTTCTATTTACTTTTGTGCACCATCTATCATTCATTGTCTATCTAATCTTGCCTTAGGATCAGTTTCATGCATATTTCATAACCTTTCTCGTGTTGCCAAATTCAATGTGTTGCATAGAAATACATGCACGACTTACCCATACTTACCGTCCGGCCTTTCCTGTCCAAAGTAAACCAAGTTAGTCAACAATTCATAGGAAATTGACTTGACTTGATTCATGTGAACTTTCAATGTCAAGGGCGTGTCCCTGCCTCGGGTCCTAGCACGTCGTAGGCGTATTTTCTAACTCCTTTGCCGAAGTACTCTCGATTATCTGGTGTGTTATATTCAAGCCTGTTCAGAAGGTACTTCATTTAGTTAACTTAGACTACTTTGATTTCAATACAAGGACTTGCACGTGGATTGCCACCAGCAAAGCCTACTTAATCTATATGCATCGGTCGCTGGCATCACAAGCCAATTTGGACATGTCTTCCCCCTAGGTAATTTCTCACCTATCATGGTGTGCGGCTTGGTACACCCTGATAGTCTTTTGAAATACCCGGCCTTATGTCCCCTGGTGGCCAAGCCCGCACTCAGGCCTGTACGTAAGCCAAATTTTGATTTTCGTCCGGACCGACACGTCCTACACACTTTGACAGTGCCGCTGGAAATCCCTTATATCTTCCATCTCCCGTATACTAGTGGATTGTCCAAGACCATTTTATTTTCTTTTTGTTTGTCATTTTAACCTAATGTCTGTCTCCGAGCCGTAGGCTAACCCTTAGCCATAATGCGTTATCGACCAGGTTGGCGTCCGTGCAGTGCGAGTAGTGAGCCCCGTTGCACGTGCCCGTCATACCTGTCGCTAACCATTCCTTTCTTTCTTATCTTTATTTATTCTTTCTTTTCTTTCTTTCTTTCTTTCACTTGTTTGTTCGTGCATTGATTCATTCACGTATTCATTCATTCATTCGTTGGTTCATTCATTCACTTATCCATTCATTCTTTCATTCACACATTATGCAACTCCCTGTGCGGGAGTCACCTTGGCGACCCATCGGTCCCATAATCTTTCAATGTTGCTATACACTACTCGGAATGACTATGTTGATAGTCTTTCCTTTACATTATTGTAATCCTTTCATTGTTTCATTGTTGAACGCATAGGGAACTTAAATGTAAGCTTGTGCCTTAGCACGAGCGTGGAGCGCGGTGGCGAGAATTCTCACATTTCCATATTCCTTTTCCATATTCTATACAAGCATACAAGATAGGATTATTCCCTTAGCTAGGTGCGTTGAGTCATTTATTAGCATGCGCGGTGTTATCGCCAAGCAATTCTAGCAATAGTGTTCGTATTGTTATGTGTCTAGGCTAAGCAAACACGGGTTCATCGGAGCCACCCACCTTAGCGATGTTCACATCGGCCAAGCGATACTCCGAGCGCGCCTTTGAAAGTCTAAGTCTGGATTCATCTTCGGCAGGCCAATATAAGCCTTGCATCGATTCTTCTTCAGGTCGATGCCAACTCTTCTGGTCGACGGCTCGTTTGAGTCGTTGCACTTGCCTTTTGAATCGACGTTCCGCTAGGGCAGAGCGGGTCATTACATACCAAACATGCTCCCTCGGATCTCAGTACATCTTGTTGGCCCTAGGATGCATAGAGTACTGAAAGCGATGTACCTCCTGAAGAACCTCCTCCCGAAGCTCTCCACTCGGAGCGCACAGTCTAGCACCGTGCCGCAGCGATCCATCTTCGGCAATAGAGAAATCATCGAGCGACCCTGCCCGCACCTGCTCCCTGATGCTCTTCAGGGCAACATCATCATACTGTGCTGATCTGACTCTGTCCAGCAACTCAGACTGACTCTGCAAGCCCCACATCTGTACCTCTTTTCCTGGAATAATTACCTCGATTCCCAAACTATCCAGGTCAGCCAAAAGATGACGATCTGCCATCAGATACATAGCTACTAGATGCCTGCTCAAGGCATCTGCAACTACGTTGACCTTTACTGGATGGTACTGCAAGGCGATATCAAAATCCTTCATCAGCTCGAGCCAACGTCTCTGCCGCATGTTCAGGTCCTTCTGAGTGAACACGTACTTCAAGCTCTTGTGATCAGTGAAGATCTCAACCCGCTCTCCATACAAGTAGTGTTTCCACAACTTCAAGGCAAAGAGAACAGCGGCCAACTCTAGATCGTGAGTCGGATAGTTCTTCTCATGAGGACGTAACTGCCTAGATGCATAGGCAATCACCTTCCTGTGCTGCTGAAGAACACAACCCAAACCCCTGCAGAAAGCATCGCTGTAGATCGAGAAACCACCGGTCCCATACGGTCATGTCAGATTGGAGCTGATGTCAACCTCTTCTTCAGCACATCGAAGGCGGCCTGACACTCCTCAGTCCAGACGAACTCCACGTCCTTCCTAGTGAGTCTAGTAATCGGCTCCGCAATTCGCGAGAAGTCCTGGACGAACTTTCGATAGTAGCCAGCCAAACCCAGAAAGCTCCGAATCTCGGCAACTGAACTGGGTACAGACCAAGACTCTACCGTTGTAATCTTCTTCTGGTCCACTGAGATCCCGTGCTCGGTCACAACATGACCCAAGAACTCGACCTGGTCCAGGAAGAACTCGCACTTTGAATGCTTTCCGTACAACTGCTCCTTTCTCAGAGTCTCGAGCACAATCCTCAGATGCTCCTCGTGCTCCTCCGGCGTCTTTGAGTAGACCAAGATGTCATCTATGAAGACCACCACGAACTTGTCAAGGTACTGATGGAATACCTTGTTCATCAAGTTCATGAACACTGCTGGGGCATTGGTCAACCCAAATGGCATGACAGTGAAATTGTACTGGCCGTACCGAGTCCCAAAAGCCGTCTTCGGAACGTCTTCCCGCTTTACCTTCAGCTGATGATAATCGGACCTCAGGTCTATCTTCGAAAACACCTTTGCGCCGCTCAACAGATCTAACAAGTCGTCAATCCTCGGCAACGGATACTTGTTCTTGATAGTGAGGTTGTTGAGCGCCCTGTAATCGATACACATGCGTATCGTAACATCCTTCTTCGGTACAAACAGAACTGGCGCTCCCCAAGGTGATGAACTGGATCTGATTAATCCGTTGTCCTGTAGCTCGTCGACTTGCTTCTTCAGCTCTGCCAACTCGTTGTTGTTGACCCTATAAACGTGCTGTGAAATAGGCTCAGCACCCGGCACTAAGTCTATAGAGAACTCAACGTCTCTATCTGGCGATATCCCAGGCAACTCCTCGGGAAAAACATCCATGAAATCAGCTATCAATGGATGCGGCAATGCCTGCCCCGCCAGTAAAGCTCCACAGAACCCATCTCCCCGCTCAGCTGCTCCCCTGGCAAACACAATCTCTAGCTCTCCCGGCGGCCTAAACAGAACCCTACCTCCTCTACACTCTATACTAGCATGGTGCATGCTCAACCAATCTATTCCGAGTACCACATCGTACCTTAGAAGGGGCATTACGAGCAAGCACGCGCTTAAGCCCCGGCCTCCTAATGTAACTCTCCACCCCTTACAGATATTGTTATCTAGGATGATGCCGCCCGCGGTCAATATCATGCAACTCCTACCCATATACTCAGCAATAATGTTATGTCTTAGAGCAAAAAAACAGACACAAAACTATGAGTGGCACCGAAATCAAACAAAGCAAAAGCAAAGAATGAATCAAGGAGAAAGTGACCTGCCACAACATCACCCACTGCCTCTGCCTCCTCCTATGCTGTCAATGCGAACACTTTGCCCACAGGGGCTCCCCTCTATGCTGTATGAAGCGCTGCTGCTGGGTCTGAAGTGGAGGACCTCTCTGCTAAACTGCTGGTCCTCTAGCCTGCTGCACTCTGTCTCGGGCTCCACGAAAATGGCAATTCTACAGCTGGTGGTCAGGCACCCTACAGTATAGACATACGTCCAACCTCTTCCTACAGGCCTCTCTACGAAAATGGCAATCCTTCAGCTGGTGGTCAGACAACCCTGCTGGGCATGCGCTGATGCCTGCTGAATCTGTAACTGAGGCTGCTACTGAAACTGCCTCTGCTAGAAATGAGGAAGCTTCGCTGGCCCCGTACTCGAGCTCGCTCCTAGAACATTGCTGCCCCTCTTCGGCTTGAGGCCGAAGTTCTCCTCTGCTATCTGTGCCTCCATCAGAATCTGCTCGAAGGTCGCATCGCGTCGCCCGGAAGTACGAGTTCGAACTGCATGAATAAGACCCCTCCAGAACTTACGGGCCTTATACCCCTCATTCTGTATCAGATTTAGTACGAACCTACTCAGATGGAAGAACTCCACTGCAAACTCGTCCACCGACGAGTTCCCCTGCACCAATCCGACGAACTTTCCCTCCAATGCTGTCAAAGCCACATCGGGGTAGAACTTCTCCTTAAAGAGCCGCCTAAAGTTCTCCCAAGTCAAACCCCTCACCGATGCACGAGCATCCGTACGAAACCAAGTCAGGGCTATATCGAAAAACTGGCTCGCTGCAGACATCACCCAAAGACCTTTCAGGACCTCTGCTAACTCTAGGCTCTGCTGGACATCCTCCAACCAGTTATCCGCATACAGGATACCCTCGATACCCTTGAACTCCCTCGGGTCCATCCTTCTGAAATGTAGGCATGTGCCAGGCCTCCACTGACTCTGCTACTGAACTGGGGCACCCTGAACTGTACCCTGCACAACCCTCTCTACTGCTGCCATTGCCAGCTGGTGGGAGTTCTCCATGCACTGCCGTAACACCTCTGTCTGGCGGTAGGATGTGTCAGCCTGATGCTGTTGTGCCTCTGCCTGGGCCCTCTGAGTCTGCAACATCTGCTGTAGAAGGGCCATCATCTGCTGTGCATCAGTCGGTAGCGGAGACAGCGGTGGAAGAGTCTCAGGAATGACTATGGACGGTCCCGCTTCTGGAGGTGGAAGACCTGCTAGAACCGTCGCTGTTACTTCCGCCTGAAGGGCAGGAACTGAGGTGGCAACCCCGTCAACTGTAGCTCCCGCAGCCGAAGGTAGAAGTTCTACCGGATCGGGCTTCTTCGGAACAACACTAGATCATGCTGCCTGAGAGCGAGTAATCGTCATCCTGAGGATCGATTGAAACAAGGAATCAATAGGCACATGATAGAGAATATCAAAGAAGGACAATTAAATTCAATGCAAAGAGTTGTCATGGTAATCAAAAGATCAGAAATTTCCTAAAATGTGATTGAGTAACTCCTATCATATCCTAGATCCTACGTCCTAATCGCAGGCTCGTAATTAGTACTCTAAGTCGAGCACCATTACGAGATCGTACTAATTGCGACACAGACCTGTATGGGCCACCACAAAATGTGTCATAACCCGTACCCTAATTAGGGACACGAGCACGTGGTTACATCCAGCCTATGTCGCAGAATCGACGATAGAACGCTGTATATAAGGTCTGTAAATACTACGACTAAACAGTATAAAGGTGCCTGTACTGTATATACACTCCGATGGAGGTGACATAGCAATACAGTCTCAATCACAAAATAAAACTAAGGTAGATAGCATGGAAAGGAAATATGATAGATAAAAATAGGAAATAGTTCTAGATCCCACAAAGCCAAGAGATATACACACATCACAGAGTCGCAGAATATAATATAAAATACTACAGTCTGAAAGTACTAGCTTGATCGTAGTCCAGGCAAACCTAACTAAGCTGCACTACTCTGGGTGTGCAAAGTCTAGTGGCTCTACTATCAGGCCACGGTCCTGGTCTACTCCATCTAACTCGACCCCATAATAGGTCGGGCAATCTGTCTCAGAATTATCTGTAATATATCAACGGTATCCTGTCAGAAAAATAAGCAAGTACAAACACTAACAGCAGTTCCATATGAATTGACAAATTCTTGAAGAGACAGTATAATGAAATACAAGACAAAGATATAGGATGACTTGGAAACTATTCGAAACCCGAGTTACAACCCTTAAACCAAACAAGGACCGGAGTTGTAACCCTTCTCCCGAACAGAACTTAGTCTCCAATCAAGATACAGCATAAAGGCATGTAGAACATGTGAGTAAATGAATATCATAGCATGGTGAGAAAAGTACTGAAAGTAGAACTGAGCAGGATATAAGATACGATAAATAAATGTAAAATGTGCCTTGAATTATTAGAGCAATATGTGATCGGCTTTAGGTATGTTACAAGACAGGTTATCCACTTGGCTCGACAATCAAAAAATCTCTGGAAAGGGTCATACCGGCCAACCTGGATAACAAGCACACGATGGAATCTGCTACACCCTACGTGAGGTGAGAGTGTCACAAGCATAATAGTGACAAGGGGCTTTGATCACATAACCCCTAACAATTCTCTCCATCCCCGAATGGTATCACGGATCCGGACATGGTACGTCATGACACGGGATTCAAAAGCAGGGGGCCAGCCCACTCCTAAATCGATGTCTATATAGGTACAAGAAATACGAAATATCACGTACCAATATACCAAGAAAGTCCAGGAATAATATCTCATGGCAGGATCCGACGTATACTAGTCCATGAACGATCGTATCGAAAATCAAGTAAGACACTACAACTGAATCGGATATAGCAGATATCAAGACATTGAAAACTATCAGTGAATGTACTCGCCTGTGGTCCTGAGCCGATAAGGTGAACAGACGCTCAGAGTAATCACAGACCTAAAATGAGATACTATAAGTCAAACATGGTTTTATAATGAAAATGGAAACTAATTTAAGCCATGATATGCAAGTCTATGTCAAACTAGGTCAAACTAGGTCATACTAGGTCATATTGGATCATACTAGGTCACTGGGAGTCAATCCAAGTCAACTAGGTCAAACGGGGTCAAAGGTTAACTTACAGTCAACTTTTGGTCAACTGGTCACCAGGTCAACTCTAGGTCAAACCTAGGTCAAACTAGTCTAATGTTGACCAACTGTTGACTTTCAGCCAACTGGTCAACTCTGGTTTGGTTTCGTTCATTCTAGTCACTTATAGGCTAAGTTTGACTCTTGGTTGACTTTTGTTGACTTTTGGTCAAAATGGTCAACTAAAGTCAAAACTAGTCTAGGAGCACTATTTCTGACCATTACCAACCAAGGGAACCCAATCCTAACCATATCTTAAACCCTAAATCATTACCTTAGCTATAGGCAATTACCTATATTTACCCTTCACAAGGTAAATACCAATACCTTGCACATACCAAGGTAAACCACTCTAACCTTAGAATACTAACCTAGGCTTCCTCGGATAGCTAGACACTAACCTACCTAAACATTACCAACCATAAAATCCTAGTACCTAGCTCATCTAACCCATCATATGACACATGTTGGTTACCCTCACATTACCTTAAGTATCATAGATACTCTATAGTATCTTAGGATACCATTCCACAAAACCCACTTCCATCCTCTATCTCTAACTTGGTATTCTAATACCAAGTCTAATTATCACTCCCTAACTTCTAACCCATTAGGATACTACCACTACGCTAACCTATCTCAAATCACGACTCACTCACACACACATACTCATACAACTCTAAACAACATATGGGACTAATTTTGTTTGGGATGAAAGAATTTGATGAATGAGTGTATGTATGAATGAGAGGATAGGAGTGAATGTGTATAGGTGGAAGAATGGATGGATGAATTTGGATAGGTGAATGGAGGGGTGAATGGATATGTGAATTTGTTTGAATGGATGGGTAGATGAATGGATTGGTGAATGGTGGATATGGGGTGAATGAGTATTTGTGTGTATGATTGCATTTAATGATCTAATGAATGGAGGAAAGGGTGGATGGAAGGAATTTATGGAAGATGAATATAATGCATGGATGAATTGAATGTGGAGTGAATGAATGTATAATGCATGGATGAATTGAATGTGGAGTGAATGAATGTGTGAATGAAGTGAATGGATGGATGGAAAGATGAAGGAAAATGAATGGATGCAAAGGGGTGCAATGGGGCTGATATGGTTGTCAAATGGGCTGATTTCCCCCCCCTCTCACTGCAAAGTAGTGCTAAACAGTGTACTACTGCTGTTAAACTAAACAACAGCCTATGGGTGCTCCCCCCCCCCAAAACCTGCTACTAAGTAGCAGTCGTTACTGTTACAGTGTTGTGTACAAAGCAGTCCCTTGCGGGGACTGCTGTTGTCCCTATTGCTGCTGTTAATCCAGCAGTGTCACCTCTCCTTTCAATCCTTATACTCCCTCACTCCCTCTACTCTCTCTCAATCCCATTCTCTATACTCCCCCCATCACCCTCTCAATCTCACTCTTCCATTCTCTAATCCACCAATCTCTCAATCACATTCTCAAATCCCCCTCTCTCACTCGAAATCTCTACACACACCAATAAATACATTAGACACAAAAGCACACCAATATATATATATTTTATATATATATTATATATATATATATTATATATATATATATATATTATATAATATATATATATATTATAAAAATATATATAATATTTTATATATATATATTGTGTGTCAATATATAATATATATATAATATATATATATATATATATATTTTTTTATATCTATAATATATATATATATATATATAATATATATATATATATATAATATATAATATATATATATAATATAAAATATATAATATATATATAATATATATATATATATATATATATATATATATATTATATAAAATTATATAATATAATATATATAAATATATATAAATATATATATATATATATATAAAATATAAAATATAATATATAAAATATATATATATTAGATATATAATATATAATATGTAATATATATATATATAATAATATATAAAATATATATATATAATATATAGATATATATATAATATATATATATAATATATAATATATAATATAATATATATATATATATATAAAATATATATATATATATATATATAATATATAAATATATATATATAATATATATATATATAATATATATAATTACATTATAAATAGATTATGACACAAATATGATACCATGAAGAACACATCCTAACAATATAAAAATCTGAGATTAAACACTAATGAAATCATTCACACAAAGACACAAACACTAGGTGTGTCCAAATTGGGGGTTTCCCACTAGGACACAAACACAACACAAAGGACACTCGTACGACCTCCAAATGGACACGAAATGGACACAAATGGAGATACAACCATGGGGGTCATTCCTATGGGTTTAAAATAATCCTATATGCATGTAGGAATGAAGTATAGAAGATTATACCTTCCGTTAGATCGAATCTAGGAAAAATTCTCCTGATACGACACCGACACGTAAAAATCTCCAAATAGATACGAATGAGTTTCGAAACCTCCCAAACTTGGCTAGCTCCTTCCCTTGCTTGAGTAGAGAAGAAATGAAGAAGATTGGGTGGAGAAATGGATTGATTTGATGGTGAAATCAATGGGGACTCTTCTCAAAATTTGGAAAAGAAAAAAAGAGAGAAAATGGAGTGGATAATGTCAAGTGGTTCCTTCCTATACCCTCCTAAGTGGCCGGCCACCTATAGGCATAGGTGTCCCCCTATTGAAAGTCCAAAAAGCCCCCATTAATCCTATTTAATTATATTAGGAAAAGGGCTTAAGGTTGAGGCTAAATTAGTCATGTTTAAGTCTCTAATCAAACTAAACCTACCCATGAATAATTAGTCTAACCCACTAACTAAAAATAATATCATGTGGGCCATGCCTAACTAATGAGTAGGTCCCACTAGAATCAAAACTACCCAGGTCCCCGATACAAGTCGGATTGAGTTGAAATTCGAACCCAACTCAAATAACCCCAAAATAATATCATAAATAAATAAATAATTCCAAAATAATTCTAAAGTGGAAAATGACCAAAATATCCCTGTTCATGAAAACTGGGGGTGACAACCTTAGCGTCCTCACCCCTTTGTACATGTTAAAGTTTTATTGTTTGTTATTAAAATTAAACATTTATCCTACTTATATTAAAATAATTATATTAAATAAAATACATATCTGATGAAAAAATGTTCTGTTATGGAAATCGAGCCACCACACCACTTTTCTGTCTTTGTCCTGACTGCCTTCGCCTTCTCCAACCTTTCCTTGTACCTAGGATCGTCGAATTTAGTCATCATTGTAGTCCATTGCTCAGGCGTGAACCAACCTTGAATCAGTTGTCCAGAGCAATCATCAGCCTTCTGGTCATTGATTGCATCACGAATCAGCTTGGCGGCTACCGCAGAAAACTGCTTTTGGATCTGCTCATTTGGTTTGGTGGATAGAAATATGTTATCTACAAGAAGTAAAGTAGTAAGTTATATAATATGCCTGAATTAGATTAATATTAAAATAAAATACACGTTTACCTTGAAGTGCACAAACCAGAATGCATTCCTCTCGTCCGTGATTGATTGAAGGGTAACCACAGTTGTGTCTCAGAAACTGTCCCAATGCTCTCTATACCGCCAAGAGACATATCTACACGGAGATGAACATTCATGAAAAAGTATATTATATATATATATATATATGGCCTAAAAATCAAGTTGCGCCATGTATCTACTCAGTGATCAAGTTGCGCCCTAAAAATCAAGCTACGCCACTGTTTTGAAGCTCAGAGATCAAGCTGCGCCACTGATCAGGTTGCGCTTGATATCAGACTGCGCCCAATTATGTTGCGCAAAGTCTACGTGACGTCTGACATTTAATGGCCATCATTACCTGACAACACTGACAACTGATAACACAGTGAACGAGGGAAATCTCTTCGAATCCTTCAAATTGTGCCGCTCGAGGAGATTGGACCGACAGCTGTCCTGCACATCTTATGAGTTGCGCTTAGGCGCAATCTAAATAATTTTCTTAGCGCCTAGCACAATCTGAACGACTTCTTCTCAAAAGCTGCCACATGTCCAGGCGCAGTCTAATCAGGCACAGTCTAATCGGTCGCAATTTAACTTGATGACTGAAGCTCGTGCAACCTGATAAAGTTGAGACAATTTTCATTTTCCAAGCAGGATGACATGACGCACATGTCACTAATCTCTCAAGACGTGTCTACTATCCTGTACCCGACCACGTGCATCTCAATCACATGATGCCAAGCGTCTAAATACAGTTAGTACACGACTGATAACTGAATAAAGTTGGCACAACATGAGGTTGGCGCAACCCAATGTGGCTCAACCCAGCCTCGCGTACATCAGAATAACTGCTAAAACAGTTATTTCTAGAACTCTATAAATAGAGTTTCCAATCATTGATAGAGAGGAAAGAGAGATCAAGAACTCTTACAAAATTGCTGCTGCATTCTTCAGAGGCTCTAGTCTTCAAAGTTCATATAGTCCAAGGGATAAAGTGATCGTCTTCTGATCAGATTCCTACAGTTGTACTTTCCAGAATTCAAATTATACTCTTGTACTCTTTTTCAAAAGTTTGTAATAGAACAACTTTGTTTTTACATACAAAATAGCGACTCTGCCGGGGACAACTTTCTCCTCCGACGAGAAGGTGACAACTCAATGTGATACATCGTCGATCGGCAAGACGCAGAAGACTCTGGTTGTTCAAGTCAACCAGACAGCCTACGAGGACATGATTAACACCAAGAGCAACAAGTGCACTGTGGCTATCGCCAAGAACAAGACTGTGTGGACTACTAAGTCTCCTGCAGTTGCTGTTGCCCAGCACAACTTGAGTGCTCATTAACCAAGGCTCAATCCGCCTCAGTGGCTCAGGCACATCCTGCTTATATTGCTAGGGTGCAGTCCACTCTTCCAACTGCTCGCGTGCAGTCCACTACTCTCTTTACTGCCAAGGCGCAGTCTATTCAGGCCGTTGTTAAGGCACAGTCGACCCATGTTGCTACAAAGGTGCCACCAGCCTATATTACTAAAGTGCAACCAGTAGCCTGTAGTGCTATGGCACAACCCAAGCAATCAGTGACTCAGGCGCAGTCTGCTGCTCCGGCACAACCTAAGGGAACTAGTCTTTTGGCTATTCCCTCTTCTTCTCCAGTTCTGAACTTTGAGAAGCAATGCTCTAGTACTAACACTAGACAGGACAAAGGGAAGGGTCCTCTGACACTTCCTCAACTCGTGCAAGCTGCGCCTAAGATGGTTCAACAACAAAATAGAGGAAAACGCTTCTTAGCTAACCCTATACAAAATATAGGAAAGCACCCCTTGGTCTTTTCTAAAACTTCCCTGGTCTATGACTCAGAGGAATATATATCAGATTCTATTCCTTTAAACAGAGGTCTTCAGATCTCTGATATCGGAAAGAATACTGATCAAAGAGGCATCTTGCCTACCCCTATGGGGTCTGGTCAAGATCTTCCCACCTTGTAAATTTCAAGATCTAAGCAAGAAAAATTGAGGGTATCATAAACAGAGACACCTGGAGTAGAATTTTTTGATTTACGCGCTTATCTCAATAGGCGTCAACCAGTATCAACTTTGGTGAAACGTAAGAACCCTTTGCCAAAGGCCAATCTGTATCAAAAGCCAAAGTTTGAAAAGAAGGACCGAACCACTTATGCTAATGAGTTGAGTACATCTTTATACACTCAGGGAACTAAACATCTGAAGAGTAGGAGACATGTTCCTAACATCATTAAGGAATATGTTCCTCCGACTTCTTCTCGTCCTGTAGTGGTAACTGATCTCCGGGAACGTCTTACACAAAGACGGAAATTGCAGGGATGTCTTCCTCACCTCTAAATCACTCTTTAGATCGTTACTGCCTTCATGAAGTCGTCATCAACTGTTGCTGCCAATCAGCTCGACGATCTATCTTCGATCGTCTGTACTATACTTCAACTCCTGAACCTATAATAGGAGACAAAGACGAGCTATTATATGCTTCTGTTAAGATGACTTCTCAAGGAACTGGAGGTGGGAAACGTCCAAGACGTAATGCATCCCGTAATCCCAGTCATCAATACTTGGATCAAATTCATGCATCCAGTGAAGGGGTCTTTCAATACACCAGATCAAGAAATCAAAATATGAACCAAGGTGTCTTTAATCAAGAAGATCTACCTATCGTTCATATAGGAGAGGACTCTTTTCAGAGTTTGATGCAGATAGTGAAAGATCTGAACAAACTATCTCATCAATAGCAGCAAGAGAAGTAAAGTCATATACCATTACGGAAGATCAAGACGCCTCTACTTTAACTAGTCAGAAGCAACGAATTGTTGTACTAGAAGACAAATTGAAGATCATGGCAGAAATGGTAGCAAGTATGCATACAATAATCATGGCTCAACTTATAGTGCCACCTGATAAATCCTGCCACCAATTCGGAGCTTATAGCATCTTCTGTACCTACTAGTCTAGGGGTACCGCCTCCTCAGGTTGCTTCTGTACCAATTAAGCTGATCTAGTCAGTCTGGTGCTGGGGTGGTAAGTATCATGCAGTTTCTCCTCCTAACAATTCTAACCAGCCCACAAATTCTCAAACATTAGGGGATGCTAATGAGGCTGTGAAACTCTTATGCACTCAGTTTGAAGCCTTCAAGCAGAAAGATGGTCTACAAAGATTGGGCATAAAGCAACCATATCCTACAGAGTGGAAGGAGGTTCCATTCCCTCCTAAATACAAGCTTCCGACTATTATGTTGTTTGATGGTAGCACTTCTCCAAGTCAGTACATTAATCACTTTGAAGTGATGACTGACCAATTACAGCCAAATGATGCTCTCCTTACCAGAGTGTTTGTTGGTTGTTTAGTCGGCGCAGCATACGACTAGTATCATAGCTTTCCTGATGGCTGCATAACTTTTGCCAGTTTCAAGCAAATGTTCTTGGAACAGTTTTATGAGGGAGTCAACAACATGACAATGTCTGCCCTCATTAAGATTAAGCAAAGGCACAATTAATCTACAGAGAGTTTCATTAAAAGATTCTGCCGAGAGGCACTCAAAATGCCTTTAGGAACTCCATCTGTTGTAGCAATAGACACTTGCAAATCAAATTTGTTGCCTATTATCAGTATGGGGACGGGATCTATACAATTCCAGGATTGACCTTCTTTCATTGTGAATGATAAGGCGGCTGAACTCAGTGCCGAAAAGTTCAAACAGTTAGGAGTTCAGATGACTCATCCTAACCAAGACGAACATTCTACACCCGGCGGTAATAATCGCCAGAATAACCGCAAGGGTAAAGAAACACTGGCCATCAATCTTAAAGGCAAAGAATCTTTGGTTGTCAATCTTACTCAGACATCCACTCCATCAGCACCACCGCCGAAAACAACTCGTCCAAAAGAAGAGTATTCTTTCGATGAAGATGATACTTTGAGCATCTTTGATTGCTTGATCAAAAGCAATAAGCTTCAACTGCCAGAGGCAAAACAGTCGAAAGAGGTGGGTAAAACCGATCACCCTAAATACTTTGTTTATCACAGATTTATAGGACATCCAACCAGAGCATGTTATGTGCTCAAAGGCAAAATCCAAGAGTTGGTCAACTCTAGAGCAATTACTCTGCAGCAGGATGAGAAGACGGTGACTGCTAATATGGTTTCTCTACAATTTGGTTATTTTTACCACAACTTGTACAAGATGGTGTTGTCCCCATTCCAAGGACTACTCTTGAGATCGTGAATCTTCCATCTCCCCAAAATGAAGGTCTTGTTCCACTATCGACTGACAGAGGAGAGATTATATGGATTCACCCAGATCTGGTGGCAGATTTTGAAACGCCTTCCTCTTCTAAGCAAAAGAAGCCCTCCAAAGCTAAATCTAAAAGATGCAACCTGGTATCCTTTGAACCAGTAACAGAAGAAAATTTCTAATGGGCACTAGATCTGGAAAACCCTATCTTTGGGAATATGCCAAAAATCAAGAGAATCCCGCTCCATCTCTGATGCTCCTTCTACATCATCTTCTCCTGCAGAGAATATACCATCTACATCCCCGCTGGTAGCTGAACCAAGTCCTTCTAAACCCATATCAGCAGACAAGGGAAAACAACCTGTTCGTTTTGACAAAGCATTGAAAAAGTCCTCGTCTTTTGGACTCGAAAAGCCATATAACTTTGATATATTGGCTCAATTGGCAATACTCCAGTAAGATTGTCAATTTTTGAACTCTTACGTCTCTCAAAATAAAGTCGAGAGACGTTAAGTGAAGTCTTGATGCAGGCTGACACTTGTCTTATTCTTCTCAAGAAGCCTGAAAAGGAGCCAGTCAGCTGTGCACATTGTCATAGTTTATTTGAATTAATGCCTAACATTATTTTTACACAAGATGACATGTTGTTAGAAGACAATCGTCATGATCGACCTCCCTATTTAACGGGATATGTGGACACCATAAAAGTCGATCGCATTCTGATTGACCCAGGGTCCGTACTTAGCATCATGCCGAAGTCTCTGCTAGATGCTTTGAAGATTCCAGTGTATAACCTTTCTACAACTATCACTACTATCCTGGGGTTCAATCAAGAAAGAAGTGAACCTTTGGGAAGATACGCCTAAAACTGTTAATTGGCAATCTTCGTACAAAGGTGACTTTCTATGTTATTGACAATCATGGCTCATACGATGCTTTGTTAGGAAGGCCATTCATCCATGAGCACAATATTGTACCTTCTACTCTCCACCAATGTTTCAAATATGTGGATGGTAATGGAGAAGTCCAAAAGAGGCTGCAGATCTGAATCCTTTCAAAGGAGTTGAAGCATACTGCAACGATTCTCGCATGTATAAGGGGAATTCATGATGGTGGTTCTGGCAATGGACACAGATGAAGAACAGAAAAATGTGCCGAATGATACTCTGGTGATCCCGATCAAAGGACGTACCTCCTGTCCTCAGCCTTCTAAAATACTGACTATCTATCTTCCTTTCCATGAAAAGCAGCCTAAGGGGGATAGTCAGGAACAAAAGGAGCTCACCTCTTCTGAGCCGCTTGTAATCGTCCTTCGTCGTAAGAAGCCCCCTCCTCATTCTCGTTCTTTTTTCCCCCTTTGTCATCAATCTGACTAAGCCTGCTAAGGCTAAAGTTTCTGTTGTAAATGATGGTGTAAAAATCAATAAAGCATCTCCTTTACAGTATACTGATGTCTTACTATACTCAATGTTATTTGGATATGCTAGATAGCTTTAAACGACTTACAATAGAAGTCGTATCATCTCTGCAAAATGTGGTATCACTGGATTCAATACAAGTGTCGTACTTCTTAGTACCGTCTCAAAGGAAAGATTTAAGGCCTATATTCTTTAATAAAAGAGAAGAACCAAAAATCATGCTCTATAATGATAATAGAGATGATACATGAAGGCTACAATTACGTCGCTATAGTCCATAATCTAATGCAATCATTCGTAAAATGGACTATGATTTTAGAACAGGCCTCAACAACTGTAAAGGGAGACGAACTCCTCTTCGTATTGCTGTTCCAAAAGTAAAATCACAACAATACCACGGTAAAATAAAGCAGGAACTAGGTTATGCTTCACCACTTTCAACTCCAGAACCTTCTGATCTGATGAAGAAAAATAATCTAACTCTTCTGATTCGATCTCATGGGATTCTGATACCAGCATTGGTCATGTTCATAGGGTGATAGTATCTTCTAAATAATGTCTGCTGAATTCTCGAAAGATGACGAAGGTGACATTGAAGAAGATCCTGAAGTGGACCCTTGGGCACAAAGGACGGACAATCAGTAGGAACTTCGTTTTGAACAACGAGAGCCACCTACTGAGGACCAACTAGTCCAAATCGATATTGGAGAGAATGGTGTATCACGACCAATCTTCATTAGCAAAAATCTCTCAGAGGATGATAAACAAGAATTAATTCATCTTATTCATGAATATATTGATGTTTTCACATGGAGTTATGAAGATATGCCGGAATTAGATCCTCAAATTGTAACTCACAAGCTTAATATTTTGCCGGATGCCAAGCCGGTCAAACAACAACAACGGCGATTCAAGCCTGAAATGATGGATGCAATTGATAATGAAGTCAAAAAGCTTATAGCTTGCGGTTTTATCAGAGAAGAACAGCATTCTGACTGGGTAGCCAACGTTGTACCAGTTCTGAAGAAGATCGGAAAGGTTCGAGTTTGCATAGATTTTCGAGATCTCAATGATACTTTCCCTAAAGATATCTTGATCGACAATACATGTGGATTCGAACGAATTTCTTTCATGGATGGGTTTTCTGGATATAATCAAATCCGGATGAATCCTGAAGATAAAAATATACTTCGTTTCGTACTCCTTGTGGAGTGTACTGTTATACAGTTATGCCGTTTGGTCTTATGAATGTAGGTGCAACTTACCAGCAGGCTATGAGTACTATCTTTCGAGATCATCTGCGAAAGACTGTCGAATGCTATGTTGACGATATTGCTGTCTAAAGTCGTCACAAGAAAGATCACATTGAAGATTTAAGAACTATCTTCAATCTAATGCGCCAGCATCAACTCAAAAGGAACCCCACCAAGTCTTTTTGGGTGTCTATAGAGGAAAATTTCTCGGCTTTATCATTACCTCTAAGGGTATACACGTTGATCCCGAGAAGATCAAAGCCATTCAAGAGATGCATCCTCCATGTAACCTAAAAGAGCTACGAGGATTCCAAGGTCGACTTGCGTACATCAGGCGATTCATTTCAAATTTATCTGGATGTTACAGACCATTTACTCAGTTAATGAAGAAAGGTGTATCTTTCATTTAGATGGAAGAATATCAACGAGCATTTGATGACATAAAGCGGTATTTAATGAGTCCGCCAGTTCTGTACCGCCGATCTCACCTTTCTTAATGTATGTCCGGGCAATAGACCATTCATTGGGAGCTTTGCTAGCTCAGAAGAACAAGGAAGGTCATGAAAAAGCCATCTACTACCTTAGTCGAACGATGATTTGAGTAGAACATCGTTATAGTCCGGTGGAGAAAGAATGTTTAGCCTAAATGTTTGTCGTTCAGAAGACAAGACATTACATCATAGGCCAAACTATTCATGTCATATCCCAAGTCAATCCTCTTCGGGTCTTAATAAAAAAGCCAAGTACACTCAATTCCAGGCTTGCCACATGGGCCATATTATTAGCACAATATGATATAGTTTATGTTCCTCAAAAGTCTGTGAAAGCTCAGGCACTTGCTGACTTCTTAGCAGCTCATCCTGTCCCTGAAACATCTAAACTCTATGACGAGATTCCGGACGAAACATTGGAATCAAATATGATCTCAGAAGAATTTCCTACTTGGAGGTTGTTCTTTGATGGATCTTCTAGAATTGGAACTGAAGGTACCCTTGTTGCTGGAGTGGGAATTGTTCTCGTTTCACCCGATGGATTAGCTATTCAAAGGGCTTATTCTTTTGACAAGTCGTGCTCTAACAATGTGGCAGAATACAATACCTTGCTCATTGGACTCCAATTGGCCAAACAACTGGATATTGAATATCTCAAAGTATATGTCGATTCTAAGCTGATTGTTAATCAGGTTAGAGGCATATATGAAGTCCGACATCAAGATTTGGTACCATACCATGAAGCAGCAACTAAGATAGCTTCTTCGTTCAAAGGGTTCTTCATCGAACATGTACGTCGCACATGCAATACAGAAGCTGATGCGTTAGCTAACCTAGCTACGGTATTGGCAATTCCAGTCAAAAGACAACAAATGGTTGTTATCTCTAATAGAGAACTATTTTGTGTTGAAAACAACCACAATATTGAAATCAGTAATCTAACTGAAGTCAATGTCATTAGCGAAGACTGGAGAACACCTTTCATTGATTTTGCAGTACATGACATATTGCCAGAAGACCCTAGGGAAGCTACAAATATCCATCGCCGATCGCTTCGATTCTACTATAATCATACTACCAAAACTCTCTATCAAAGAACTTTTGATGGGTTACTTTTGAGATGACTCGTTGGTGATGAAGAAAAGCATATATTACGCGAAGCTCATGATGGTGTTTGTGGAGAACATCAGCCTAGTCCTAAGCTTTAGGATCGTATTCAACGTATGGGCTAATACTGGCCCTCTATGTTATCAGATGCTATTGACTATTCAAGGAAATATCGTGCATGTCAAATTCATGCAAATTTCATTCACCAACCGTCGAAATTTTTTCATCCGACTGCTGCCTCATGGCCTTTTGAAGCTTGGGGCATGGAT
This sequence comes from Iris pallida, assembly GCA_029216955.1. Taxonomy (NCBI): domain Eukaryota; kingdom Viridiplantae; phylum Streptophyta; class Magnoliopsida; order Asparagales; family Iridaceae; genus Iris; species Iris pallida. The sequence goes on from JANAVB010019794.1 coordinate 5,316,699, forward strand.
ATAATTGGCCCTATCAATCCTCCTTCATCTAAAGGACATCGATTCATCTTGGCTATAACCGATTATTTCTCCAAGTGGGCAGAAGCTATACCTTTAGCTGAAGTAAAAACTAGTAGTGTCAACTTTATCAAACATCATGTGATATACAGATTTGGTATTCCTCGCCGAATCATCCATGATAATGGGCCACAATTTATAAGCCAGAAGTTTAATAGATTCTGTGATGACAACAGAATCAATAATGTTGCCTCTACGGCCTATAAACCTGCGGCTAACGGGTTGGTTGAAGAATTCAACAAGACCATTATCAAATACCTTAAAAAGTTTCTCTCTATTAACAATCGTAATTGGAGTGATAAACTTGGAGAATGTCTATGGGCATATCGCACTACCGTCCGTAACCCCACAGGTTGCACACCCTTTTCTCTAGTATATGGATGTGAAGCTGTCCTACTCTGGAAATTCAAATTCCATCATTGAGAATCGCCATTGCTAATGAGCTTACTATAGAAAATAATGATTATCTTTGGCTTCAAGAATTGGAGGCGCTCGACGATAAATGGTTATTAGCTCAACAGCACATCAAACTTTATCAAGCCCAGATTTCAAAAGTCTTCAATCGCAAAGTCAGAGTGTGAACATTTCTGGAAGGCGAGTTAGTTCTTACAGTCAGACGTCCTATGACTATGACATATATGAGCAAAGACAAGTTGGAGGCAGAATGGGAAGGGCCATATGTGGTAATAAAGTTTTCTCAAATGGAGCCTATCAATTAACAGATATGGACGGCAGAGTTGCTATGATGCCTATCAATGGCAAATTTCTCAAGAAATATTATGTATAAAAGTAAAATGTACTTCATTTTCAGAGACATAATATAAATAAAGTTCACTTTATTTCAAAAGCAGAATAGAATTACATAATATTAAGGACGGGGAGGAGGCCTCGATCCTTCATATTAAATACATAGTTTGCCAATAGTTCAAACATTTCATTGTCTGAACTCACAAAAAATTTGCAAGCAGCCATCCTCAATGCTTCTTCTTGGAAGTTTTCTCAGGTTCCACTAGCTCAGCAATCAAGTCCCATTTTGGTACGAGAGCAGTTGAGCCTTCACCCCTTTCTTTCTAAGGAGGCACTGGAGGCTCAGCAGGGGGCGTCTCGGTCTCTCCTTCAATCTTTGGAGTGAGTAAATCTTTGGAAGACATTTTGTTCAAAAAGGAAAGAGATTGAAGATATCTACGAAAGTTTTGTTCTATTTATAGACAAAACAACCAGATAGTCAATCTCGAGAACTGATGTGACTTTTGGAAAGAAGCGCGACTGTTCGTCCATTTATAACTGTTCATTCATTTATAACTGTTCATTCATTGTCCTCTCTTCAAAAAATGACATGATTATTCATTCATTTATTCTCTTCCTCGAGAGTTGAAGTGACTGTTCATTTATTCAGTGTCCTTTTTCTCGAAAATCGGAGTGACTGTTCATATTTCATAACTAGAGTTCGCATTCTCCATGCTTCTGAATTCTGTTTATTTATACCAGCAATTTGTCACATCCCCATTTCTTCTTGATTCTATTTTTTCTTATCACCACATCAAAAAAATCAAATCATAAAGAAGAGAAAATCATTCTTTATTCCTTCTTTAAAAATATAGATACATCTTAATAGAAATCTATTACATCTCAGATTTTCATTCTAAATATAACATGAAGGTCTATTACATCTTTGGATCTTCTTATTTGTTGGTGCCAGTTTCTTATCGTCTCGACTTGAAGCAACGAGCCAGACAATGGAATCAACTCTGGTCTTCTCTCTCAGAAAGACGAGAGGAGAACCACAGAGTACAGCAGCTTAAAGATAAGCTGCTGTCAATACAACTGGTGGAGAGAAGATGGCCCGCCAGGGAAACTGGGAATGAGATCACCCTTGTGATACGATTCCTAATTCTGTCTCTCCACCATCCAACTCTCATGTATAAAGGCTCTTCCTACCATCTGAGGAAGACCCCTCTGGAATACAAAGAGTCCTGAGCTGTCTGACCTGAGTGTCAGAATCACATGAGCTGTCTGATGTGGGTGTCAGAAGAATAGTCTTCATAGTATCCGGTTTGCCAATTCCAGTTTTGAAGAAACTTGTCAACCAAACTTCTGCAAATAGGAACAAAAAAAGAAAAGTCAGTAAAATTAAAACTGCGAGCACGTCGATAGTGCGTTGATCGATAGGCGCCTATCAGCAATGTACGCCTATTCTCAGAAGCACATGAGCATCTCAATAGTATGCATTGATCAACTGGCACATATCAAAACAGTGTACTAATCAATAGGCGCATCTCAACAGTGTGGGCTGATAAACAGGCGCATGTCAAAACAGCACGCTGATCAAACGGGTGCATATCAATACTGTATGTCGATCAACAGACGCATATCAGCAGTGTGCACCTATGATCGAAGCTAAGAACTAGACTATAGTGCGCACCTATTCTCATAAATAGTTAGCACATATCAACGGTGTCTACAATATGCAGATCAGTACCTATCTTCAAAAGTGGGGCAAAGGAAAAAATACTCATACCATTGATCCTTTATTGAGACTTACCAATTTTTGAAGGCACAGCATGCAAACGAATAACATCGGGACGAAGTGACGCAAGTGAACTTATGAATAGTAAGACCTTGTGAGAAGCCATTTGTTTTGAGAAAGTATGAATGACTCTTTCGTTTTTGGTTGTCCTTTTAAAAGTGTTAGAGATGAAACAGGCGCGTCATTCTAGGAGCCTATTTTTAGAAAAAAGACTAAACAATAGGCGATTGAAGCCATGTGATGACTGCATGTGTCCCTCAATAAAATAGTAAGCATTGAATTAGCCAAAGGAACGCATCTACATGCGCCATTTGAAATAACAGCCACACAATATATCAGAAATTTTAGATTTTATTGCATAAAAGATGGGTGGACCCCTACAGACAAAGATACAAGAAAGAGAATAAAAAGATGTCATGCTTAAACATTATTCCTTTTTCTTGTCTTCATCGGACTGACAAAAGGAGGCGTCCAATTCTTGCATGTTACGGATTCCGAGCGACGCATCAGATTAAAGAATCCTTTCGTATCGCCGTGCTCTTCAGAGGATGGCCTACCACTCGAGCGATTAAAGATAGTTGGGTTTAACCCAAAGCAGCCTAGAAAGTTCATCGCCCTCAGTGCCGGGTCAGCCTCCAACCAATAAATCGAAGGCATGACGTCGGGTTTTGCTTCAGGAGACTCGATTTCGATGACAGCATTGGTCTCCATCTCCTTCTTAGATGACATCGAAATTACAGAAGTGAAGAATAAAGTACAAAGATTAACCCCTACATATATCACCAAACTGACTCTTCATATTCCTCATGGGAAACTGAAAATCATCAATGAAACTCGGGAAGACGGAGAGAAGATTGAATATTTTCAAGAAAGAAATTTAATTGAGATGACTGCACGAGACTGGCGCAACTTGACTCAGTCATGTATCTACTACTCAGTGATCAAGTTGCACCCTAAAAATCAAGTTGTGCCTTTGTTTTGAAGCTCAGAGATCAAGTTGTGCCACTAATCAGGTTGCGCTTGATATCAGACTACGCCCAAATGTTGCACCAAAGTCTACGTGGCGTCTGACAATTAATGGCCATCATTACCTGACAACACTGACAACTGACAACACAGTGAACGAGGAAAATCTCTTCGAATCCCTCGAATTGTGCCGCTCGAGGAGATTGGACCGACCGCTGTCCTACATATCTTACAAGTTACGCTTAGGGGCAATCTAAACAATTTTCTTAGTTGCGCCTAGGCGCAATCTGAACGACTTCTTCTCAAAAGCTGCCACATGTCCAGGCGCAGTTTAACTTGTTGACTGAAGCTCGCGCAACCTGATAAAGTTAAGACAATTTTTATTTCCAAAGCAGGATGACGTGGCGCACATGCCACTAATCTCTCAAGATGTGTCTACTATCCTGTACACGACCACGCGTATCTCAATCACATGATGCCATGAGTCTAAATACAGTTAGTACACTGATAACTGAATGAAAGTTGGCACAACATGAGGTTGGCGCAACCCAATGTGGCACAACCCAGCCTCGTGTACATCAGAATAACTGCTAAAACAGTTATTTCCAGAACTCTATAAATATAGTTTCCAATCATTGATAGAGAGGACAGAGAGAGATCAAGAACTCTTGCAAAATTGCTATTGCATTCTTCAGAGGCTCTAGTCTTCAAAGTTCACATAGTCCAAGGGATAAAGTGATCATCTTCTGATCAGATTACTACAGTTGTACTTCCCCAGAATTCAAATTGTACTCTTGTACTCTTTTTTAAAAGTTTATAATAGAACAACTTTTTTTTGCAAATAATATTATATATATATATATATATATATGGGTACAGATTGGGAGCTCCTTTTCCGGAGCCCCGCTGAAGCCCCGCGATCCTTGGTCGTTGGATCGCGTGACATGTGGGCCCCGTACGATCCGATGGTACGAGGGGGGGGCTTCGGCAGGGCCCCGCAGGCGGGGTCTTTATCCGAATCCTATATATATATATATATAAAAATATATATATAATATATATATATATGAAGCAATGACATGGAGAAGGCATACGACAGGCTAGACTGGCAATTCATGATTTGGGTTTTTAGGGCCTTCGGGTTTTCAGAAATCTGGACCAACATCGTGTGGAGATCCATCAGTAATTCGTGGTTCTCCATGGTTATTAACGGTCAAGCCGAAGGATTCTTCACATCTAGCCACGACATTAGATAAGGAGACCCTTTATCCTTTACCATTTTTATCACAGAGCAGAAGCTCTGAGCAGAAATCTTAACAGAATGGTGGGAACCCCAAACTTCCAGCATTTTTACACCACTAACGGTTGCCCGATTATTACCCACCTGGCGTATGCTGATGATATTCTCATTTTCTCCTCCGGAGACGTTGGGTCTGTGGAAGTAGTCCACAACACGCTACAGAGATACGCTAGATGCTTTGGTCAGCTCGTCAATCCCAATAAGAGTGTTATCTATGTGCATCACAAGACCAACAAAGACCACGCCGCCACTCTTACCAACATTACTTCCTTCTCTGCCCCATATTTCTTCTACTTAGGATGTCCGTTGGTATACGGCAGATCCAATACGGGCATCTTCGAAGGGCTGGTGGATAAAATCAGGAAAAATTAGAGGGGTGGCACAATGCTACTCTATCGCCTGGTGGTAAGATTATTCTGATTCAACATGTACTCCCTCTATCCCTATATATACCTTAGCCGCATGTTCCTCCCTAAGAAGGTCCTCACATCCATCGAAAACCTCTTTGCTAATTTCTTCTGGGGCCATTGCGACGGTAAGGACAAACACCATTGGGCGAGCTGGGACACCATAGCCAGACCCACCGAGGAGGGAGGTCTGGGTTCTTGCAGGCTGTCGCAAGTCGTCGATGCATACTCGATGAAGCTGTGTTAGAAGCTCCGAGTCAGCCGTTGCCTATGGGTGCAGTTTATGAAGGCCAAATATTTCAAGCATATCATCCATCCATCAGTGTTTCCAACTGCAGATCCTCAGCGTCATGGAGGTGAATCCTTCACGGATGAAGCCTTGCTGAGCCCTTGATCCGCCTCCAGCTGGGTTCGGGCGACTCATCCTTATTCTTCGAACGTTGGGTCATGGAAGATCTCCTTCCCCAACTACCGGCTGCTCCTTCTAACAGTACGATCAGAGAGATAGGGATCACTCGGGCGACTGGAACCAGGATAGGGTTCGAAATTGGGTTGTAGAGGAGGCTGCAGCTACGCTCCTCGATGCTGGGCTGAAGATCATCACGGAACCAGACGTCCTGCGGTGGTCTATTGCGGCCAACGGATCCTTTACGATTGCTTCAGCCTGAAGTATTGTCCGCGACAGTGGGGTACCGTCCCCCACCATGGGATCTTTCTGGCAGTCTTGCATTCCAAAGAAATGGTCCATTCTTGTGTGGAGAGCATTGAGCAGGAAGCTTCCCACTGACGACGCTCTTAATACCATCGGCTTCAGCTTAGCATCTGTGTGCCATTGCTGTATGGAGAAACAAGCTGAAACGGTTAACCAAATCTTCTACTCCAGGGATTTACCAACTAGGGTTTAGACTGTTATCTCTCACCATTGCAGACAAGACCAGGGCGGTGGGAGCTTCAACAATCTCCTGGCCAATTAGGCTAATGCTTCATACGGCCACCAGATCGTCGTAGTCGCCATCACGTGGGTCATCTGGAAGAACCAAAACAAATTCAAATACGAGGGCCACCAATATTCATCTAACCAACTCATCCGGGAGGTTCTCCGCCAAACTCTCAAAGTCACAGACAATGCAACCACGACCATGAGGAATTCTGGCAGTCCGTGCTCTCATGAATTTTTCTCTAGTCTTCTTTTCTGTCGCCTTTGTTTTTTGCGCTTACTTGTAAAGGCTACGGCATTTTGCGCCTTCATGTGAATAAAATCGAGGGTTTTCTTTGAATATATATGTTGACACGGGCCGTGTCCGTATGATCGGATACGAGTGCGTGAATACGTCCAGCCTACGTCGCAGAATCGACGGTAGTGAGTTGTCTAGACCTCAATAGTCATCAAAATTCTCAGATAATAGATTTTCTCATCACAGCTACTAATCACATGCCCAAAATCAAATCACCACAACATCAGACACATTCTAATATGTTCTTTGTACAACTTTGCACGAAACATCAGGAGACAAGTCTAATAAACTATAACCTCCAAAGGTAACATCTGATACACTTGTCCCATAAAGAATTTAATACAATGAAGTATTCTATTCTAATCTTTTAGGATCCTCCAGAGATCATCAAGAAGTCATAGTCCATTCTAGTGCCATCCACATCCTCTTGTCCTGGTCTAATATGTCAATAACCCAGTCAGAAAAGGAGCAAAGTACAACCCATACCAGTAAAACAAGTACAACATATGCACAAGTAAAGATACAATGAAATATGACTAACTTGAATCACTACAGATGCATAATCTACTTAAACATGTAGCAAGAAGATCATGACATGTGATTTGAAATACGTACTAAAATTTTATCGGCTGGACAAAGATCATGAATAAAGGTACATGTGTATTATTAGGTTATCATTCAATACCCTAAGTCTTCGAGTACTCTCCAGATTACCGACCACTCACATCTTCGACTGCTTCTAAGGTATATAGCAGTATTCTTGGGACGAGCAGTTACAGGCCTGATACTACTCTTCGTCCAGCAATCCTCCTACTGATGGTACCATGAAGACAAAGGAGCAGATGAAGGAGGTCGATTCGACTCCATCTCTGTGTTAGTTAGGTATTGAATAAAGGTACAATTGTACTCGGGGCTGGCCAAACGATCTGTGTCATTCTTTCATACCATGAAGACAAAGGAGCAGATGGAGGAGGTCGATTCGACTCCATCTCCATGTTAGGGTATTGAAAAAAGGTACAGGTGTACTCGGGCTGGCCGAACGATCTGTGTCGTTCTGTCATACATGATAACGACATATAATAAAAAACAAATACGCATGTTATATATATATATTATATATATATATATAATAATATAATATATAATATATATAATAACATATATATAACAAATATATAACATAAACACAAAAAGAAATAAAGAAAAAATAATACATCTCACATTCTACATGAAATTGCACAGTAAATAACTAGTACATGGTTATGTCTATATGAATATACAATCTACAATAAAAATATAATACATGTCGTAAGTCTAAATGGATTTCATTTATTGTCAATCATCTTCTGAAAATTCATCTTGATCTTCTTCCTTGTCCTCCTCTTCCTCTCTTCTTCGCTTTCATCTACTTCGCCTTCCTTTGGATAATTCTACCTCTTCTACATGATTAGACGTGTAACGAAAAACTTTCGCTGAGTCCACATTTGTAATATTTGTTACAAAAGGTAGCTCGTCCTCCTGGTAAGCTATTTCAATAACATCAAAGGTATTTCTAGCTTTTGTCTTGCATATTGTCCACCAATCCGATATCGTTGTTTTTCCTCTAGGATAAATTATGAAGTACACAAACTGAGCCTGACTTGATAGGACAAATAGTTTGTAGCCTTGATATCGACATCGGTAGTTTATATCTACGAGACTAAGCTTGTCAATTTTCTAACCTTGATCTCGGATCAGATCAAATCAATCACACTTGAATAACACGATCTTTGCAGGCTCGATATCATTCACTACAAAGAAAGATTCTTTGGAACGGCTAAAATCCATGTTAAAAAGTGTATAAATCGTCCTAAATTATTATTTAGGACACATTTTAGGACGAATTGATGCTATTAGGGTGGTGTGGCAAAAAGTTTTAGGATGAAAAATATCACGCTCATGTTCCACAGAACTGATCGTCCCTGCTGGGGCGTGATGCCGTACGAGCCTAGATTGTGCTCGCTCAAGGCGGGTTCCATAATGGCCGATTACAGGCTACGCGATGGGGTCATCACACAGAAGTCCTGAAGCAGAGCATTGAATAATAATAGAAATACAAGTATTCTAACGAAACCATAGTCTTTTAATAATATTGAAAATAAGATTACAAGGGCGCGAAGCTAAGATTACAAGTCGCTCAAGCTCACTTTCTCTCAGAATACAATCGCTCAGCTCCCTCTCATCTCTTAATACAAATGTTCAAGTGCTTGCCACTTGCGGATGCTTCAGAAAATGATGTCCGTATATTACGTCCCGTATAGGTGAAGACTCCAATGCGGCCGCACGTCTCGAAACGCCAAGGAACTTTATGCCTCAGTGCGTCCAAGTGAGCTCCGTTCTGAGCGTGCTGGTACCTGAACCTGCACGTTAAGACTGTGGGGTATCGGTACACAATCGTACTGGTGAGTGAGCTCCTCGTCTACCCATCCCAAACTAACACATTATTTTAGTGAGTACAACTTATTCTCTTGTGGTCTTTCTAATCTTACCTTAGGATCAATTATAATACTTAGACTCCTAGCCTACTCGTGTTACAACCAACATAATCGTGCTCAACTTTATCCGTGTGATTGTGCTTCAAAAACATTTATACAACTTTTGTGACTGTGCCTCGCAGCAACGTGAATCATACTCTTTTACTTGCCCTTTTAAACGACTTAAACATGAACTTATAACTTGTGTTAATGACTTAGATACCTGATTCCACATCTCGTACTGAAGCACGTGTCTTTGCTATAGCCAAATTTTAGGCTTCATAATTGTATTGCATAACGTGCACACCTTTCTTGACTCATTCGTACCGTGCTTACACTTCTTGTGAATCAACCGACACCATTCATATACTTCTCAACTCAATCCTATGACATGCACGCGGATTGCCGCAAATACGTCAACTCAATCTATAAAAGGTCACTAGAATGGCAAGCTATCCGTGGACTATAACCTCGCATACACAAGATCGTCTGGCGCGGGTAACGAGCCCGTCGAAAGGCTTGAATCCTATGAGCGGTACAATCCAGCTCAACTATCATGCATCCCCCTAGGCTGGATGGGTTCTATGGCCCCAGATTGCCATCGAGGAAGTGAAACCCTTGTGCACAAGTTGTCTAATGACCATATAGGACTCGACTCATCTTACCATCCTATACAGTCATTTTTCTTTCCAATGTTACCATCTTATCCATACTACGTTGGAGACTCCCAAACGAGGGACATCTTCAGTGACAAACGATCATGTGAACTTATCGATGTTATCTTTAAAACCCTGGAAACAGCTAGTGCATAGCATTCCCACTTAATTTGAACAAAACGTGTGGCATATGTGCCATAGACCATGTCATACTCTATATGACAACTGTAAGGCCGTGGGGACATATCACTTGATTCAGTCATAAAACAGTAGAAACATGTCAATGAAGCAGTAGGGACATGCACGTACTCAACTTGAACAAACGTATTATTTGTGTGCCTTGACCCATGCCATAAACTGTATGGCCCGCATTGAAATCGTGTACGTGCATATTATGATAAGCAATGCAACCCTGGGAACATCTAGAGTGTAACTGCAAGTCGATAGTCTATGTGCCAGTATAAATGTGACCTACTTTGCCCAAGTCGTCTCTTCTTTACCCAAGCCGTGGGATCAAAAGACCAAGTGTCAACTTTGAAAGCCATCGTGGAGTGATATCTTGGCAACAAGTTAACCATTGTCCATGTTCTACTCAATCTAACTCAGAGCAGGATTCTATTTTGGCTATGTGGGTTCGTCTCTTTGATTATCAAGCCTAATGAGTGCATTTGAAAACTTCCAGTTATTTAGTGTGAAGGCCAAGCTGAGGCAAGTTCACCCAAGCCACCCACCTGAGTGAGGAGTTGCCTCGACCGAATGGGACTTCGTGCAAGCCATTACATGGCTCAGTCCAAGTGCCGTTGCATTTCGATTCCTCTGGTAGAAATGAGTGGGATGGGGCACTACATAATACGCCACTCAGAAAAAGTTTCGTCCTGGAAACTTACTAAGTATACACTCATCGACTTATCACTTATACTCGACTTGCATTCATATGGCATGCATCAAAGAACTCTCAAACACACACTTCCTACTCATTTTGTCACTCAACGACGCGCTCATGCCTAAATCAAAATTTTCATCGGTCAACTATATCCCAAAATAATCATCAAGTGCTATCTTTTATCTATACTGCGCCTAGCACTGCTATTCTTGAATACGGGATAACTATAACTCATCGCACACACAGTCAACTTAGTTCTAAGGCAACTCACATGAGCGTTGTTCCGTATTCATTCTGGATCCAACATAACCAAAACGATCACTCGCTGTTGTAGTGCCCTGTCCCAATATCGTGCCCATTCCTCGTCGCGACATGGGGAGTACGAAACACTGTCACTATCGATTGGTTGGGACCGATTGAATTAAGAATATTTTCTTGTTATGGGACTTCTTCGGAATCAAGTTCCATATTCAACGAGTTACGCCTTGAGGATGGACTCTACAGCTTAGTCGAAAGAGACCTCATGTTGCTCTGCTTTTCATGTCGCACTTGCTTCTTTGGATTTAGCTTGGGTTTTATGAATGCATTTTCTTAAAAAAAAATTGATAGATTTTATTGCTTGCATTATTCGAACTTCGTATTCATATATCGAACTCGGAATAGAGGGGTAGAGTGCTGATGCGTTGCTTGTACAATTTCAGATGATCTCGTAGGCGCCGTCTAGCACAACACGACCTTCTTACCTCTCGTCTCAAACAATCAAGGTGAGCAGCTGGACCCTTCTTCCCCTTTGGCCCTCTTGTTCTCCAATCAATCGATAGAATATTAGCTAAATATGTAAAGAAAACGAATGCTTATTTTAATGAACTGTCGCACGATTCCTCATGTACGTCCACAATAGAAATGTTATGCCATAAAACTTCTACATGCTTTCTTATGTATATCTGCTATAAAAATATCATATCATTAACTGCTATATGCTTAATATGTTATGCCTATTATAGAATTATTATAACCGAAGTTTGAGCCATTGAATAACTGTCGCCACTATATGGCAAAATAACGATAAAATTGCTTATGTTGCTCACAATTAAAGGTCATGCTTGAATAACTATTCTAGCCTTGCAAGGTATCGGACAACTTGTGCACAAGAAATGGCTTCCTCGAACGATACCCTGGGACACGGGATCGATTCGGCCTAGGAGGAAGCAAAAGATAGTTGTGCTATAAAAGCAAAACCTAGTTATTTGGCAAACTTTTAGTGGAGCTCGCTACTTGTGGTGAAAGGGGTGTCGTCTAAACCAAGCTATAGTCCAAGATGGCTTTTGATGCCAGTGACTATCACATATACAAATCGCACACACTATGCTGGTAAATGATAACAATTGACAGGAAAGAACATGGTAAGCTTCATATTGTAGGCATACTATGCCGTGGGTAAGTTCTAATGTAATTCATGTCTTTATGCCTATCAAATGCTTGTATGAAATTTACTAGGATGGCTAGAAATATTACTGAATATATAGTAGTACATTTTACTTAAATTCTTGAACCAAATGACAGCGTGCAATTTAATTAGTCATGCACCAGTACATGACAATGTACTAATCTTCGCTCTCTACAAGTGCTCTTGACCAAGAAGGGCATGCCACCTAACTCAAGGCGATGCTAGTTCATTTTGAAGACTCGTTCTTGTGCCAAGGCTTATTTTAATCATTTGAAGAATCCGCACTTCAGTCCAAAGAAAGATGGCACGACTCCCCACCATAGCAGGTATTTTGAAATGTTTTGGTTGTATAAAAAGAAATATAATGTATGGAACGACTATCTCATCAGTGTTTATTTTGTAATTGAGTCAAATAGTAAGCCCGTGCGGCAATAATTGTAATAGAGTCTCGTAAATGATGTTTATTATCAATGAAAAGAAAAGTTCCTTTTGTTTTAAATGTGTTGTTTAATTTCTCTGCGTACTTTATTAGAAGATGTTTTAGTTCACCTTATGATTATTTATTCTGCAAGCACAACTTAGGTTCGCACGTCATCACGTCCGGAGGACGACTATCGATTCTTCGGAATCGGGGCGTGACATAATGGTATCAGAGCACGACTTTACATCATTTGTCCTGAGTCCTGAACCCTTGACTCGTATCAATGAGATCAGTTTTTCCATACAATGAGCTCGTAATATTTTCTAAGACTAATATGAGTTGCCTTCTATTTTCAGAAGATGGAGAAGTCGCGGCTAAGAAGGAAGCGAGCGCTTCAAGTGGGGCATGATCCCTCTGCCAACACTATGGAAAGGATGATGCGCATGATGGAGATGTAGCAGAAATAGACCGAGATCCAATATCGACAGACGGAGGTACGACAGGCCTAATTTGAAGCCAGGATCGAGATACAATTCAAGGTGCAACAAAAGCAGCTTGATACTCTGCAATAGATCATCCAAATAGTTGTGGCTAATAGCAGCTCTGCCACCATGCATGCTGCCGTCGAACCTACGGCCTGACCCAACAAAGTCGATCCAGAGGGGCCAGTACCCCAACCTACAATACTGAAAAGTTACAACTTTGGGGTGTCAGAATTCAAGAAAGCATGTCGCACATCTTTCCACGGTACCGAAGGCCCTTCTATAATAATCGACTGGTTGGAAGAGCTAAAAGACCACTTCGAACTCCTTGGCATTAAAGAATCCAAGCAAGTAGCCTATGCTCAACTTCAACTACGTTTGAACGCGCACGACTGGTGGTCCATGCACAAACGAGTGATCCGATGCGATAACACATCAGCGCCGATCTCTTGGCTACGTTCTACAAAGCCTTCGAAGTCGAGTATCTTCCCTCAGCTGTTCGTCAAGAGAAGGAGAACGAATTCATGCAGTTGAATCAAGGGAACATGACAGTACAAAAGTATACGGTAGAGTTCAATAAGTTATCCAAATTTGCTGGTGCGCTTCTGCCTACAAAGGAGAGTCACGCTCAACAATTTGAAGTGGGTCTGTGGTCCTCTATCTCTGCCCACGTATCGGTATTGTAATACAAGACCACGGGCGAGCCTCTAAATCACGCTCTCCGCCTTGAGCATTAGTATCCTCTAGCCGATGTCGACGTTATGCATTATTCTAATCACAAACACCCTAGCTATGCGGAAGGCAACAACACTGTAAAGCGTCCAAATAATGGCAACTATCAAGGGCAAAACCTAAGACCTCGTTGCACCAAATGCAACTATATTGGACACCATTGTAGCGAATATCGTACCTTGAACATAGACTGCAATTTATACGGGAAAAATAGGCACATCACCAAAGATTGTTTTGCTCGAAAGTGAAATCAAGACGCCCCATCGCAACCAAACCATCAAAATCGAGGCCCGACACCACGAGCTCCCCCATCTGTGCAGCAGAATGGCCAAGACCGTCACCCTAATGCCAAAGGACGCGTCTACGCCATGACTCGAGACGAGGCATTTTCCTCAGATACAGTAGTGATAGGTATATTATCCTTCAATAATATGCCTTCTCGCCTACTGTTTGTTTAAGTACCACACATAGCTTATATCGACGGACTTCGTCGTTGAACACAAATTTCTAATGACACTGTTAGGCCTTAGTCTAAATGTTAACATAAAGTCAGGCACGTCACTACTTGCACACTTAGGCTGCATAGACTAAATCATCTATATCGGAGGTAAACATGTGTATCTTGATACGATATTCCTAGATATTAAGGACTACGACATCATACTGGGAATGGATTGTCTCGGCGCTTACAATGCCACCATCGACTGCGTAGAAAAGAAGGTCACCTTTCGCATACCTAGAATGACCAAATTCTGCTACTCGTATGGTGAAGCGTCGCCGACCTGCATGGTGATCTCGATAATTTCTGTTCAGAGGATGTTGCATTCTAGATGTGAAGGCTACTTGGCGTCCATTCGAGACATGTGATATGATGGTGCAAAATGGGTCAGACCGACGTTGTAGTAGAATTTCCTGACGTGTTTTCGGACAAGCTATCCGGTATGCCACCCCATCGAGAAATCGAATTCACCATCGATACATTTCTCGACACCGACTGATCTCTAAGGCTCTGTACAGAATGGCCCCTGTAGAGCTGAAGGAACTCGAGGTCCAGTTGCAATAATTGCTCGAAAAGGGATTCATCCGACATAATTTCGTCATGGGGAGTGCCCGTATTATTCGTAAAGAAGAAGTATGGGTAGATACGTCTGTGTGTTACTACCGAGAACTGAACAAAGCTACCATCCGGAACAAATATCTACTGCCCCGTATAGATGACTTGTTCGATCAGCTACAAGGCACCTCGGTGTTTTCGAAGATTGATCTTCGCTCGGGTTATCATCAACTCAAGGTCAAGCCAGACGACGTGTCGAAGTCAGCCTTCCGCACTCGATACGGACATTGTGAGTTTCGGGTAATACCGTTCAGCCTAACAAATGCCCAGCTGCCTTCATGGATTTAATTAATTGGGTATTTTGATCCTTCCTCGACAAGTTCGTAGTAGTTTTTATCGACGACATTCTCATCTACTAGAGGGACAAAGCGTAATACGTAAAGCATCTATGGACCATACTCTAGACTCTTCGAGATAATCAGCTGTATACGAAGCAGAGCAAGTGTGAATTTTGGCTGAACAATATTTCATTCCTTGGAAACGTCATTTCTGTAGAAGGCATTGCAGTTGGTCCAAGAAAAGTTGAAGCTGATGTTGATTGGAAGCGGCCTACGTCAGCTAGTGAGATTTGAAGCTTTCTTGGCTTGATGGGATACTACAAACAAATCGTGAAGGACTTCACGAAGAATGTATCGCCCTTGACTCGCCTCACTCAAAAGGGGTCGCATATGAGTTGTTTGGCGACTGTGGAGCTTCCTTCTAGGAGTTGAAGTAATAGCTCATTTTCGCCCCCTATACTTGCACTTCCGAATGAGGTAGAGGGCTTCCAAATCTTTAGCAATGCTTTAGGTCAAGGCTTGGGATGTGTGCTCATGTAGCAAGACAAGGTGATCTCCATCACCTCCAAACAGTTTAAAGCCGCACGAGAAGAACTATCATACGCATGACTTGGAGTTAGTGACTATTGTGTTCGCATTAAAACTGTGGCAATACTACCTTTATGGTGTGGCCTACAGTATTTATACGGATCACAAGAGCCTAAGGTATCTTTTTCACTCAAAAGGAGCTAAAGTTACGGCAGAGGCGATGGCTCGAGCTAATTAAAACTATGACTTGACGATCGACTACACATCGGATAAGCAAAATGTTGTGGCAGATGTACTGAGTCAGAAGTATATAGCCTCGCACTCCATCAACATGAAGCTACTGTGCGACATGGAAGAGATTGGCATCAAAGTTCGGGTTAGATTCGTGGTGGTACAACTAGCTCCATTGCACGTGGAGCCATGTCTGTTGGAAAAGATCAAATCCGCTCAAAAGGATGATCCATACCTGAAGAGGATGCAGGAGCTAATCTCAACGGGTAAGGCAACCGCCTTTGCAGAAGACGAGACTCGAGTGTTGTGGGTGAAAGGTAGACTATGCGTTCCGGATGACTCAGAACTATGAAATGAGATATTGTCGGAGGCACACTAAGCAAAATATTCCTTACATCTAGCCAGCACCAAGATGTATAAGGACCTTCGTATAATATTCTGGTGGCACGGGATGAAGAGAGATGCGGCACTCTTCAAGTTGCGATGCATGGCATGTCCTTAAGTGAAAGCTGAGCACCAGAGACCATACGGAGAGATACAGAACCTTGTCATTCTAGAGTGGAATTGGGAACATATCTGCATGGACTTTATTGTTTCTTTGCCAAAGACGCCATGGTGGAACGATGCCGTCTGGGTCTTCGTCGGCCGACTAACCAAGTTAGCATATTTTATTGCTATCCAAGTTACTAGGAGCGTCGATCGTCTGGCCCAAATTTACCTTGACGAGATTGTGCGACTGCACAGAGTGCCAGTATCCATCATCTCAGATCGGGATGGACGATTTCTGTCGCACTTGTGGAGTAGCCTTTAGTCAGCTATGGATACTAAGTTGAACTTTAGCTCGGCTTACCATCCATAGACCGATGGACAAACAGAGCCTGTGAATCAGATTCTCGAAGACATGCTACGACTCGGCGCAATTGACTTGAAGTTGAGTTGGGACGTCCATCTACCTTTAGCCGAATTTGCATACAACAACAGCTATCAATCCAGCCTCCAAATGATACCGTACAAAGCCTTGTACTAAAGGAAGTCTAGATCACCCATTTGCAGGGATGAAGTAGGGGAGCGGTAGATTTTGGCCCATAACTGGTGGAGCAGACAGTGTTGATGGTCAGGCTCATTCGAAAAAGATTAAAGATTGCACAGAGTTGACAGAAAAGCTATGCTGACACCCATCGATGACCCTTTGAGTTCCTGGAAGGCGATCATGTATTTATGAAAGTAACGCCCATGCGAGGAGTCACCAGGTTCGGAGCTAAAGGCAAGTTGAGTCCAAGATTTGTGCCCTTCTGTAGGACCGTTGAGCACCTCTAGAGAGGGGTGAACAAAGTATGTGCGTGCAGCAGAATAAATAACCCAATTTAAAAACTATTTAATATGGCTAATCAAATACAGATAAGAGAAAATAAATATCAGTACATAAATTGCAGTAAAAATAAAGAGTTAAGAAGAATCAAACTCAGTGACACAGCAATATATACTGGCATCCCTTGTGGAGGACTAGTCCAGTCTCGAGTACTCTTGCTCAATGTTAATCTACTATGTCACAAGCTTTAACTGAGTGCTTGCAACTCATACAACACCGTGCCTGGGGACAAGTGCACGACAACTTTAACAATACCGTACTTTGTGACGAGTGCACGACCGACTCCTGAAGGCATTTGAAAATGGGAACATTTTCTGAGAGCCTCTGATACAACTCTTTGAACTAAACTCTAGATTGAACTGAAACTGATAATGGCTTGGCTAAGAGTAGTATAGACTAAATATGAAAGTGTGTAGCTCATAGAAAAATACTTAAGGAATAGAGTGAAGAGAAAGTGAATGTGATATATGAAATATGAAAGTTCTTCTCTATTTATAGTATTTTTATGAACCAAATTCGGGCAGAGTTCGGATGCAGAAATCTCGCATTCAAATGTTGAATACAGATATTCAGGAAGATCAAATATAGCTTGAATAGTCTTAACCGAACTCGGGCCGAGTTTCGGCCGAGTTTTGTCAAGGTTCTCACAAAACTGATTTGGGCCATTTTGATGGGGTTGGGCTATTTTGATTGTGGACTTTGGATAGAAATTTTGTGGATAGGAAGGTTGAATTTTGTAGAGTAAAAATAGATAAGCCAGTACCGATCTGATTAATCTTACATATTTTTTATACTCAGAAAAAGATAAAAATACAGAAGAAATATGTAAAAGTCTTGATCTTGATTCCATTATTTTTGGTTCTTGATGACGACGAGATGCTTATAGGAATAAGTGCAAACATTCTGACTTGATACCTGTAGTTGTGAACATTTTATTATCGACCAAAGTTGACGTTGATTATCAAAATCAAGTATGATCATGACCAATGAGCCAACGTTCTCCCCCATTTTGATAATTGACAAACTTTGAGTCTATACCAAAATATCATCTTCAAACTTGAAAAAAATAAATATACATGACTTGTCTAAAAGCAAAGTTTAAAACTTTTGAATTTGGTATACTCATCTCCTCCTTTGCCATGTAATCAAAAGATGGCTCCCTCACAATCAATGAGCCAAACAACAACAAAGAAACAACAGAGTAATACCAAATAATATATGTAATTACAAGTCACATCATAACTCAAGTAGTAGATCATAGAAACTAGAACATCAGCAATAGAAAATAAAAGCTTACATAATAGATAAAAAACTTTTATGATAGTCTAACACTTATCATAAAGTGTCACTACAACTGATACAAAAATCCAAAATGCAACAAAAAGATAAATGATCAACTAATGATCATCATTATCAGAAACATCCACATAACACTAAGTAAAAAAGTATCATATCAACTAATTGTATCACAAGCAGCATCAGCAGGCGGCTGGGTCGGATCAAAGTATGCAGTCATCGAGTCGAAGTAGGCAAAGGTCTGATCCTCATCATGTCTCGGTCCGTCAAAGGCAGGGTGACGGATGATAGGCGTCGGTGCAGTAGGATAGTAAGTCATAGTCCATTGAATGTTTGTCATGGCATTTTTTAAGATCTGAACCTGAAAGATATGGCAAAACTCAGTATCACTATAACGAGTCAGGTCGACTTGACGCTACTGTCCCTGAACAGTGACAAAAGTATCAAATAGCTGATACAGTTCGTCGATAGTGTGATCCAGGGCTGAAGGGGCTGGAATATTAGTTGGAGCGTCTACTGGGGCTGGAGCTGGAACAGGCTGAGGTGGACCATCACCAAGAGGATGTAGGAATCTCCTAGACCTAAGAAGTTCTGAAGGCGTCCCAGAGAAAGGACAATAACCCAAAGGAATATAAAATTTCTAAAGGATTGTTGTCAGATGCATAGGGTAAAGGAGGTTACGGCATGCCCTCCGACAGTTGATCATGACTGCTAACATTATTTTGGAAAAAGAATATAAAATCCTAAATGAATATGGTACATCACAGATAATCCCAAATACGTAATCTCGTCAGTAGATCCCGTCTTTGGTAAGAGATAGGAAATAATAATGTGATGCAACTCATAGAAGTGTTGGTTCAAGTTTCGTGCATATAGCCGTCTCCGAGGAATCGGATCTGGATGACATAATGCGACTTTAAAAGGTTCAAGGGTCATACCATCAGGAAATTAAACTTTAGTTATATCTGTTAGGGTTATATACTAAAAGCATCACTTTTTTAGTAACCTTATTTCCTTAAATTTTAAATGAGAATCATATGGGCAAATGTTTGTATATTGTATTTGTTGCAAGTGTTAATGTAAATGTCTGATATTCTATATTGTAGATAATATGGTGTGTGGTGTCACACAGAAGATCATGTTATCAGTTCCCTATGGAGTATATAAATAGTTCACAACCTAGATGGACTTGGACAATCTATTGGAAAGGTTGTAGTGTAATATGGTATTAGTCTATCTTAACTATAGGTTTACACTAGTATACTTTGTGTGTATTGAACAGGACTACTTGAGGTTGTTCTCTTTATACTGACTATATAAGAGAATAAACACCTCTGTTATTATGGATGCTTGTGCTCTTAACCCGGATATAATAACGAACATGTTTATGCAGTGTGCATTATTTTGACTCATAAAAGAGTGAGATTCATTATGGATCACCAACCTCTATGAATTGGGTAATAACATTGTATGTATGACGGGCTGTTGATTATAAATGGAATCCATGTCCCGATACATCGGGTTGATGATGTCCCCTTAAGGAGCTCATAAGGATTGTCATGTAAACCCTGCAGTTAGATTATATCCAACATGACAAATAAAGTTGAGCGGTACTACTTAAGGATAAAGATGTCGAACCAATATAGTTGTCAGTAACTTAATTTGATCGACGGACATACGATATCTTAACATGGGAGCCAAACGAGCATATAATAAAAGGAGCCCACAAACATAATTTGGGATTAGAGAGGTAGTGCAACAATAGCTCATAAGTGGACCGAGCTATTGTTAATGGGCCTGGATTGTGTGTTCGGGCTGAACACGGGATATCCATATCTGTTAGGAGGCCTAACCCTAATTTCTCCTCATGGTCCCTGCCGTAGCCTATATATATCCTCTATTCTCTGGCCGTATTATTACCGATCAGAAATATGAAACTTTCTCTAAATTCGTTATTCACGTAAGGAGAGATAGAGAGGGCTGCCAAGGAGAAGAAAAGGTTGGGAGATCGTCGCCCACACGACGTCCAACTCAAGAAAGAAATACGTGCAGAAGATCTTGGGGTCGTCCGCTCAAGATTGCCAGGAATTACTTGTCTCCTTTTCGCTGCAGGTATAATTCGTGAACCCTAGTTTCTGCCTATGAAGGGTTAGAACACGTATTAGATCTGTTTAACTTTCTATCGATCAATACGCACACCAAAGGAAGGGTCCTGGGAATCCCCAGTTCCATTAATATCGACAAGAGCGTCACCGTTACTTGGCATTTGAAAA
Organism: Iris pallida; assembly: GCA_029216955.1. Classification (NCBI taxonomy): domain Eukaryota; kingdom Viridiplantae; phylum Streptophyta; class Magnoliopsida; order Asparagales; family Iridaceae; genus Iris; species Iris pallida. Next base: position 5,337,414 of record JANAVB010019794.1, read on the forward strand.
TACTCGCTCAAATCGGCAGTATTAAATTCAAATTCCATCTCGCTAACCAATAAATGAATACAATCTTCTAATTTTTGCAAGTTATAATAAAATATACGTACCATTTTCTTATATTGGACGTGAAATTTCTAAAAATTTACGAAGACCAAGATTTTCAAAAGTATTGAAATATTTCGATAAAACTGTAAATTGATTGATTTTCTCGAACATATTTCACGATAACGAAAATGATCAAACCAGTTAATAGATCTCTCTAGAGAAACAAATAATGTAGGATCATATTCCTCATCATCATCAGGATGAGAGTGACTAAAGAGATTGACAGGTTCATACTCAGAAGTAGATGATGAAGCAACCTCTCTACTTTTCTTTATCTTAAACAATTTAGGTGCCATAATGAAATTGAGAAAGAAATAGAGAGAATTATACCTCAAGATGAACAAAAATGGAAGAGGAAGCCTTCAGAACACCTTCGATCCAAGAAATATGGGTTAGAAAGCCTAAAGTGAAGCTTTCTAGGATTAGGGTTTCGCGTTTTAGGGTTTTGGGGGGCTATTTTGCGGTTATTTTGAAGAAGAAGAAGAAGAAATATAAGAAGGCTGCTGCTGCTGCTCTCAGGTTAAAAAAAATATCTCCACAGAATTCGGTCTGAGTTCGGCCGTCTTAAATTTTGGTTCATCTATGAGTAATGAATGATAAAAATTACTTAAAAACTTGGAATTCATTGATTAATTAATATCCATTACTTTGGGTTAGCTATAGGGGCCGGATCCCAGCTAGCGGTGGTTCACAGAGGAATACATACAGTGTTGCTTCGGGCTATTTACACATGTGTAACAGAAGGACCCTTTCAACTTGTAACCAAAATAACTTTGATTAATAAATCGTTGAATTTTACGTTTTAAGTATTTTATTAATCATAAAACATTATGATTCCAAAAATTCAATAATGCCTAGCTCGCGACATAAATAGTTAAAACGATCTTCGGCTAGTGTTTTTGTGAATATATCTGCCAGTTGATGATCTTGGTCAATAAATTCTAGACAAATATTCTCGTGTTGTTGGTAATAACGTAAAAAGTGGTGACGTATTTCTATATGCTTAGTGCGTGAGTGACATACAGGGTTCTTAGTCAGATTAATTTTGCTAGCGTTATCACAGAATATGGGAATCATAGTATAATACAGATTATAGTCTTCTAAAGTTTGCTTCATCCACAAAATTTGAGCACAACGTCCTGTGGCGATATACTCAGCCTCAAATTTTGATAATGCTAGAGAACTTTATTTTTTGCTAAACCAAGAGACTAAAGCCTTACCTACGAGATGACATGTACCGCTAGTACTTTTACGGTCTACTTTGCATCCATCAAAATCAACATACTAGTAACTGAATAGGTCAAACAATGTGGTTTTAAGGTATCAAAGATACGCTTAAGGGTGCACAGGTGTGATTCCTTAAAGTTATCTTGATATCGTGCACAGATGCAAAAACTAAACATAATATCAGGACGACTAGCAGTTAAATACAATAAACTACCAATCATATTTCGATACTTACGCTGGTCGACTGGTTTGCCACTTTCATTAAGGTCAAGTTAATGTAGCCATTGGCGTGCTGATAAGATTTGTGTTGTCGAAGTCAAACTTCTTTAGTAAGTCCTTCGTGTACTTTGCTTGATTGGTGAAGGTTCCCTCCAAGTGTTGTTTGATCTGAAGTCCTAGGAAGTAGTTGAGCTCTCCCATCATACTCATCTCAAACTCACTATGTATACATTTAGCAAAATCTAGACAGAGCTTTTCGTTAGTAGAACCAAATATTATGTCATCAACATATATCTGCACAAGTAAAATACTACCATATAAAGTTTTGATAAACAAAGTTCTATCAATCCTTCCTTTTGAAAAACTATTTTCAAGTAGGAAAGTACTTATGCGCTCATACCAAGCACGAGGTGCTTGTTTGAGTCTATAAATTATATTTTTTAACTTGAAGACATGATCAGATTTTTGAAAATCCTCAAAACCAGGGGATTGCTTCAAAAAAACCTCTTCTTTTATAAACACATTAAAAAATGCACTCTTAACATCCATTTGAAAAAGTTTAAAGTTATGAAAACATGTGAATGCACAAAACACGCAGATAGATTCTATCCTAGCAACAAGAGCATAAGTCTCGTTATAATCAATTACTTCTTCTTGATTATAACCTTGTGCTACTATACGTGCTTTGTTGTGTAGAACATGTCCATCCTCATTTAATTTATTTCGGAACACCCATTTGGTACTAATTATCGATTGACCAATAGGTTTAGGAACAAGTTCCCAAACTTGGTTTCTCTCAAATGGATTAAGTTCCTCTTGTATGACATTAATCTAAAATTCATCAAGAAAAGTATCTGCTACTGATTTAGGTTCTAATTGGAAAATAAAAGCTACATTAGCTGCTATGTCTTTAGTAGAAGAACGTGTAGCTACACCCTTGGATACATCACCTATAATAAGTGTTTCTAGATGGTATGGCATGAATTTTATCTTCTTAGACAGACCTCTCCATATAGTTCTTGTTGGTAATAGTATCTTCAGGTGCCTTGAATTGGTTTCGTACATCTTCGTCATCACTGTCGCTAGATTTTGGACTATTGAGCTCATCAAAGAAAACATTAATGGATTCTTCAACAATCATATCTCTCTTATTAAAAATCATGTATCCCTTACTCTTGGCAGCATAACCGAAGAATATCCCTTCGTCTGCCTTCGAGTCAAACTTACCAAAATTATCCTCAGTGTTCAGGATAAAACAACGACATCCAAAAACTTTAAAATAAGAAATATTAGGAATCTTTACAAACCACAATTCATAGGTGGTTTTCTTCGATATAGGTCGAATTAACACCCTATTCAAAACATGACAGACTCTACTAACAGCTTCTACCCAAAAATATTTTGGAAGATTGTATTGGTTAAGCATGACTCTGGCCATATCGCTTAGAGTTATATTCTTCTGCTCCACAATACCACTTTTTGGAGGAGTTCTAGGAAAAGAAAATACATGGTAATATCCATTTTCATCATAAAACCTTTTGAAATTAGTATTTTTGAATTCACCGCCATGATCACTTCAAATTTAAGTAATCATGAAGCCTTTTTCGTTTTGAACCGCTTTACAAAATACTTGAAATTCAAAAATGGCATCACTTTTACCGCCAATAATAACAAAAGCGTAGAAAGTAAACCCATGTAAATCGAGAAAAATCATCAATAATAACAAAAGCGTATAGCTTATCGCCAAAACTAGTGACTTTATTAGGACCAAAAAAATTCATATGATATAATTGTAAGGGTCTAGAAGTGCTTACAACATTGATGAATTTAAACGATAACCCAGTTGCTTTGTTCTTTATACAATCTGAACATATTATATCTCTCTTGAAGAAAATTTCTGGAAGTCCTTTTACCCGTTTCTTAGTTGATAGTCTTGAAATAGTATCCATATTAGCATATCCTGGCCTCTTATGGCAATACCAGCTTTTATCTTGATTGGCTACTAGGCACTTACCTGCATTGTTAGTACATTCTAAAAGAAAACATATACCAACAGTTATCTGCTAAATAACTAATGCTCAACATGTTATGTTTCAATTATGTGACTAGACAAACGTCTTTTATTTCTAGGTAGGGAAATCTACCAAGAGTACCATTACCTATAATGTTACCTCTAAGATTTTTACCAAAGAAAATATATCCTTCTCTCTTCATCGATAGCGTAGCGAATAAGGATGCATCACCTGTCATGTGACGCGAATATCTACTGTCAAGGATCGATTTGCTTCTAGCATGAGAGGGTTGAAGGTCCACCTACAAAACGAGTAGATGTAACCTTTGGTACCCATTTCTTCAGGGGTCCAACTTGATTAGTTTTAGGAATCCAAGTAAGCATATTTGTGTCAACTAATTTTTTAGCTCACAATACTGTGATATGTGCTCGTGTTTACCACAGTATGTGCATATAATTCTTGAAGTAGTGTTCTTTGTTTCTATGTTGATATGCTTTTTTCGTGTCTTTCTTAAAAACCTGTATGTGAAAGTATAGTTATGAGAAACGTGTTGCTTATGTACTTTCTTTGGTTTAGTCCTTTATGGTACATGCATAGTATTAGGACTAACCTTAGGTTGTGTAACAGGGGTGACCTGTTTGCCTAATTTGATCTCTAACTTTTTAGAGATTACACAAGACTCTTTGTGTTTAGCAGTCATATCTGTGAGTCTTTGTGTAGTGACCAAATGTCTATTCTTCTCTATATCATACAGTTCTTGTACTTTGATATTGTCTTTTTCTTTCTTTTCTATAGTGAGGATAGCTTCATGATTGTCCAGTCTAATCTTGACTATTTTCTCCATGCTACCGGTAGTAGAGGTCTCTTTGATATATTCAAGAAGATTAGACAGTCTTACTACTTCAGTTGTGTATGCCTTAATCTTCTTGCGAGACTACTTATACTTGTCCAACACATTTTTGTGCTCTTCAAGTAGTTCGCTGAAGGCATCTTCTAACTAGTCAAATGTAAAATTATCGTAAAGAGGATTTTCTGATACCTTTCCATATTCCATCAGGCAAACATTTACACTGCTATTGGGTCTATCCTCCTCTTCTGATTCACTGGCCTCACTTTCCTGCTAGATGCTGGTGTTTGCGTACTTTCGACCAGTTGTTGCTTTCCTGCTCGATCTTCATCGGTCATATGGACTACTTTTTTTTGCTAGTGGATAGTCCTTCTTTATGTGTCCTGACTTCTTGCATCCAAAGCTCATAGTATCTTCTTCGTTGCTTTCATGGATATCCTTCTTCTTTCGGCTTGAACGCTCAAACTTTAATAATTTCTTGAAGTTCTTTACCAGTAGGGCATGTTCATCACTAATCTTCATTATCAGTATCAATACATGAGACTCTTAGGGCTTGGGCTTTGAAGGCGATGGATTTTTTCTTTGGGGGTTGCCTCTTCAAAGTCTTGCAAATCCAGCTCATGGGTCATGAGCTTGCCCATAAGTGTCTCCAATGTTATCGTAGTGAGGTCGTTTCCTTCTATAATCGCGGTGGCCTTCGGGTTCTAGTTCTTGGTTAGAGCTCGCAGTACCTTCATAATCTTCTCGTAGTTGCTGTAATCCTTTCCAAGAGATTGTAGAGGATTAGTAATATCTAGGAAACGAGTAAACATCTGTGTAACTGATTCACTGGGTTTCATCTTGAATGCCTCGTATTCTTATGTCAATCTACTGGTCTTGGATTCCTTCACTTGGGATGTTCCTTCATGAGTTACCTCAAGAAGTCTCCAAATTTTATTAGATGTGGCACAAGTAGATATACGATTGAACTCGGTTTTGTCAATTGCACAGATAGTGCATTGATAGCTCGTACATCTAGACTAGCATCTTTTCATGCTCAGTATACTTAACATGGAGCTTGTCTACTAGAACACCATCAATCACTGTTTTAGGCAATTTTTTGTAACCGTCTATAACTATCGACCAAAGATCGAAGTCCAGTAACTTAAGAATGAAACTCATTCATGATTTCCAATATTTATAGTTTGTTCCATCAAATAGTGGAGATCTATTTATGGATTGTCCTTCACCGTTGAACATAGATATAATGGCTTCCATATATACTATCTAGATGGTTATGTATATATATAACCTACTCTAATACCAATTGTAGGACAGTTGAGCAGCTCCAAGGGGGGTTAATAGAGTGTATGCGTGTAGTGGAATAAATAGCCAAATTTAAAAACTATTTAATATACCTAATCAAATACAAGTAATAGCAGATAATTATTAGTATATGAATTGTAGTAAAAATAAAGAGTTAAGAAAAATCAGACTCGGTGACACATTGATATATACTGGTATCCCTCGTGGAGGACTAGTCCAGTCTCAAGTACTCTTGCTCAATGTTAATCCACTATGGCACAAGTTTTAAATGAGTTCTCCCAACTCTTACAACATCGTTCTTGGGGACAAGTGCATGACCAACTTCAACAACATTATGTATTGCGATGAGTGCATGACCGACTACTGAAGACGTTTGAAAATGGAAACATTTTCTGAGATAGCCTCCGATACAACTCTTTGAACCAAACTCTAGATTGAACTGAAACTGATACTGACTTGGCTGAGAAAAGTATAGGGTAAATATGAAAGTCTATAGCTCGTAGAAAAAAAACTTAGGGCATGTTTGGCCTTACAACTGGAACTGAAAGTGTTTCCCCTGACGGAAACTCCGCTCCAAATAAGTAGTTCTAATGTCTGGTTGCAGCTGGATTTAAATGCAGAAGTAAGAATAATAATTACTCACGAGTTCCTGTCGGCCAACTAAAGATGAGGTTTTGCTACTTTTGACTTCAGTCTTTTTTTCGGATGTTGATTTGATAACCTAATTTTGGGAGGAGGAGCTTTAGTTCTTTTTGTTGCTTTTCCACTTTATATATATATAAGTCAATTTATTATGTAATTAAACTCTAATTAATAATCCGTTAAAACAATATTGTATTTATAAGTTTGTTAGCTAAACAAAATAAAAGGTTATCATTAATAGATATAAGGTTATATATATATTTATATATATAGGTATATATATATATATATATATATATATATATAGATATATATATATATTATATATAACCTATGATATAATATTATATATATATATATATAATATATATATTATATATATTATATATATATATATATATATATAGTATAGTATATATATATTTTTATATAGATATAAAACATATATAATATATATAAAATATATATATATTAGGTTATCATTAAATAATTAATACTTAAGTTACAAAATAAATACTTAATTTTAATTAATTAATAATAATAATAATAATATAATAATAATAATAATAATAATAATATAATATTAATAATAATACTTCACATTTGAATTCATACCAAAAATAATAATATAATACTAATTGGTGGGTAACCTTACCATATTAAAAGTGGAAAACCATATCACTTTCCAACTACCATTCATACAACCATACATAGAAAGTACAAAAAGTTATACTTTTCAACTCTACTTAACAACCATCCAAATAAAAGAACTCACAAAATATGCACACGCATAACGCATATACGCAATGCGTACGCAAACTCTTTACTTCCAAATTTTATACTTTGCTCCACTTTCGTGAATCAAACAGCCCTTAAGGATAATAGTAACGTCTGCTAACCGCTAGGCTAACTTCACTAGGCTGAAGTCAAAGTCAGTGTTGGGAGCACCATTCCCAAATAACAATATCAAAGCCCTCACCTCCCAATTCTAAGGTCAAACCGTAGTCGAGAGTACATGGTCATCATACCCAAGCTCGTATCACTCCCATTTCTAAACATCGACCATAGGTTTCTCCTATTCGTATTCGCAATGCCGAGTCATTCCGCAAAGCCATTCCTAGGGTAAATCGTTTCACGATCATCCTCGATCACGACATGGTTCAACGACGCAGATCTCAAACTCGCAATCCCCAAATCGTTCAATAGACCTCTCAATCCAAATTTGTATACCTCGATTTAAAAATCATAAGTCATTCACTCAAATTTCCAAGCCAATTCATCCTCAATTTCGTGCATCTATCTCATTGCACAATCGTAAGGTCGCCTACTATAAATCCTCGAGTAATATAATCCTCATATCAATGATCATCAACTCTTTCAACATTTTCGTTTCGCATAGTCCTACTATCATTTATTCATTTATACTTCAAGTTTATCATATCAAGTCATCCAAACATTTATTTCTACTAAAATCCTAAGGTATAGAATCCATTTGACCAATAACATTTTACACGATCATCATTTCTCGAATCAGAGTACCCTCGAGTTATCACACATCGACCTTTGGTATGCCTCAATACCATCGACGATATACATAACCTGACAATCTTCCTTTGCAACAAACTCTGAGTCATGCAACTTAGGTTATCATCCGAACTGGATATACGATAATCTTCTCGACATTCAAGATCAAGTCCGATCATTACCCCTCGAACTAGTTACATGATCAATTCATCTAACTCAAAATCACATTTGTTTTATGTTCTATCCTAATTCATTGAGCACTTTCTTCTTTGATCCCTGGCGTCATCCTCGTATCTTCATATATGTTTTTATGCACGCAATCCTCCAATCATGTTATCTTTCCTTAGTCAAATTTGAATTTTCAATTCCATTCAGTTCAAGATTTTCGTAAACGAACCATATCAATTTTCTTCGACTGAGTCATTCGTTTGTTACGCCTTAACTTTTTATCGATTTAATCTGTCTATTCTTATTACTTTGCATTTCATACTCGACACAATCCCAATCTGATGTGCGTCGTCTCCTAGTTCATTCAAATCAAACTCATACTAGCTATCAAGTCACGACTAACTTTGAAACACTATTTCTAAGGCTTTTTGCAATTTTGTCGCTTGTTGATAGACTCATTGGTACCCTGATCATCAGTCGATCAACATCCCTAAGGCTATCCCATACACCACTCAGGGATTCAGTTACTCGATAAATCCTCGAAACGGTTATTCGAATCAAAACCGATCACTTTGAATCTCCGTTCGAACAGTTACTCAAACTCCAAGCACGTTCTATCTATATCGCAAAGACGATATCATCTTTTCGATAGTACCCCAGTCGATAGTTATCCCACATACTCAAATCAAGTCCAACTTATTCTTATTCGCAAACATTTGATCCCCCACACAACTTGTTATTATCGACGCAAATTTTGGTATATATATCCCGCCCAACTTAACCAATCGTACCTTATGTGAAACCATCTTTTGTTCGACCAAACTTTTATTCATTGGATTTTATAAGATATACTGACTTATTGTATGGAACATCTCGCAGAACATTAAGAGAATGCGTCAATAGCATCGATTACGGAAGCAACAACAACAGAGTTTAAAAGAATTCAATCAAAATCCAAGGACGTAAAGTCGTGCTCTGATACCACTCTGTCATGCCCCGATTTTGCAGAACCGGTCCTCGCTAGGGCATGATGTTGTGCAAGCCTAGGTTGCACTCGCACAAGACAAGTTCCATAATGTCCGATTACAGGCTAAGCGACAGGGTCATCAAACTGAAGTCCTGAAGCAGAAGCATCGAATAATGAAAGAAACACAAGTATTCAAATGAAACCACAGTCTTTTATTGATATTCAATATAAGATTACAAGGATACGAAGCCAAGATTACAAGTCGCTCAAGCTCACTTTCTCTTAGAATATCGCTCAGCTCTCTTTCATCTCTCAATACAAATGTTCAAGTGCTTGCCACTTGTGGATGCTTCAGAAGGCAATATCCATACATTATGTCCCGTATAGGTGAAGACTCTAATACGGCCGCACGCCTCGAAACGCCAAGTAACTCTATGCCTCAGTGTGTCCAAGCGAGCTCCGCCCCGAACGTGTTGATACCTGAACCTGCACATGAAGACTGGTAGAGTATCAGTACACAATCGTACTGGTGAGTGAGCTCCTCGCCCACCCATACCAAACTAACATGTTATTTTAGTGAGTGCAACTTTTTCTCTTGTGGTCTTCTAATCTTACATTAGGATCAATTCCAATACTTAGACTCCTGACCTAATCTTGTTGCAACCAGCTTAATCGTGCTCAACTTTATCCTTATGCCTGTACTACAAAACCATTTGTGCAACTTTCGTGGTTGTGCCTCGCAGTAATGTAAATCATACTCTTTTACTTGCCCTTTCAACGACTTAAACATGAACTCATAACTAAGTTACATGTAGGCAACTCTAGAGGAAGGTGAATAGAGTTTGTGTCAAAAATAACAAATTCAAAATTCAACTGTATGTCAATCCAGAAGCAACTACCAATAGAAATATATACTCAGAGTAGTAATGCAAAATTAAGAGAGATCAGAAGAGCATACGCAAACACAGCAATTTAACCTAGTTTCCCTCGTAGAGGACTAGTCCAGGCCTGAGAACTCTCGCTCATGATTGAAATCCACTATTTGTGAAATAGGGTACACACATGTGGCTTTACTCAAAAGAGCACGCCAACTTCTTACAACTTTGCAAAGGCAAAACTTGGAATTGTCCAAGTGACTTATTTTCAACTCTTGCACAGAACTTCTAGCTGAATCGCACTTGAGCACCTTGGACGTAGGAAATTTTGTGGCTAGTAGATTGGAACAGTAAGGCTTAGAATGTATAAGGCGTAGAAGATTGAGAGTGAGAGATGATTTGAAATGATAGAAATCAAGACCTATTTATACTAGTCAGAGGAGGCAGAGTTCGGCCAGAATTCTGTCCCAAATATTCAAAAATTTGAACGTTGGACAACTTGTAGCAGGGTGTTCCTAAAAATTAGCTTCATAAAATTTAGGGGCAGAGTTCGGCCCGAGTTCTGCCTAGGGCAGAGTTCAGCCCGAATTATGTCTACCTTGGGCCAAAAAGGTTATATGGGCTACATTGGTTTGATTTGGTTCGGGAATTATTTGTTTTGTATGGTGGAGTTTGGAGAAGTAAGTCTAGGAATTGAGATGACTCAATACGACTTAACGTACGTGTTTCTAGACTCAATAAATTGAAAATTACAGACCGAGTACAAGTATATTTGCAATGTAACAACTTGTCGATAACGTCTGTCTTGAACTTGATACGTTGTAGATGATGTTCTGTCTTGAGCCCGATGTGTTGTATTGGATCATATCAGACATCATTTTGTTAATTCTCTAAATTAGGTTGACTATGATCCAGTTTGGGTCAACAATAACCAGTGTCAATGACTCAGACACCTGACGCCACATCTCGTGCCGAAGCATGTGTCTCTGCTATAGCCAAATCTTAGGCTCCATAATTGTGTTGCACAACATGCATACCTTTTTTAACTCATTCGTATCATGCTTACACTTCTTGTAAATCAACCGACACCATACATACACTTCTCGACTCAATCCTACGGCATGCACGCGGATTGCCGCAAATACGCCAACTCAATCTATATGAAAGGTCACTAGCATGACAAGCTATCCGTGGACTATAGCTTGGCATAGACAAGGTCGTCCGACGCGGGTAACGAGTCCCGTCGAAAGCCTTGAATCATCTGAACGGTACAATCCAGCTCAGCTATCGTACATCCTCCTAGGCCGGATGGGTCATATGGCCCCAGGTTGCCGTCAGAGGAAGCAAAACCCTTATGCACAAGTTGTACAATGATCATGCAGAATTCGACTCATCTTACCATCCTACAAAGTTATTTCTCTTTCCGGTGTTACCATCTTATCCGTACTATATTGGAGACTCCCAAACGAGGGACCACCTGAGCGACAAATGATCGCATAAACTTTCGATGTTACCTTTGAAACCCAGGAAACGGCTACTGCATAGCCTTCCCACTTAACTTGAATAAAATGTATTACATATGTGTCATAGACTGTGTTATACTCTATATGGCAATTGTGAGACCGTGGGGACATATCACTTGATTCAGCCATAAAACAGTAGAAACATGCCAATAAAGCCGTGGGAAGGTGCACGTACTCAACTTGAACAACCATATTCTTTGTGTGCCTTGACCCGTGCCATAAACCATATGGCCAGCATAGAAACCATGGGGCGCGCATGCTATGATAAGCAATGCAACTCTGGGAACATCTAGACTATGACTGCAAGTCGATAGCCTATGTGCCAGTATAAACGTGACCTACTTTGCCCAAGTCGTCTCTTTTTTACCCAAGCCGTGGGATCGAAAGACCAAGTGCCAACTTTGAAAGCCGTCGTGGAGTGATATCTGGACAACAAGTTAATCATTTTCTATGTTCTACTCAATGTAGCTCAGAGTAGGATTATTCTATTTTAGCTATGTGGGTTCGTCTCTTTTATTATCAAGACTAATGAATGCATTTGAAAACATCCAGTTATTTAATATGAAAGGCCAAGCTGAGGCAAGTTCACCGAAGCCAACCAACTGAGCGAGGAGTTGTCTCGACCGAGCAGGACTTCAAACAAGTCGTTGCATGGCTAAGTCCAAACGTCGTTGCATTTCAATTCCTCCGGTTAAAATGAGTGGGACGGAACACAACAGAAAAAGTCGTCCTAATTGTGTTTTAGGGTCGAAAAAACTAACTATCCCAAAAGTGTCTGAATTATTATATTTTATGACGGGTTATTAAACCGTCCCAAAATATAAGTATTTGTGACGAATAAAAATTGTCCTAAAAATTATGGACGAAATCACAAAAGTATGTTGTTTGTTTTTAGGTCAATTACATATTCGTCCCAAAAAGTAATAACAATCGTGCTAATTATTGTAAAATTATTATTTCCATGTTCCACCTATAAAACATACAATTAAAATACATAAATAAAAAATCTATTTATAACTATACAAATTCAATTACATATTGTAGTATTACATTAGCAAAAAAATTAGTATTTATAAAACATCATTAAACATATATATAATCGTTTACAAATAAATCCAAAGTACTTTACATCATTGAGCGTCTACAAAATGAACTGAAAAAATCTCTGCATCATTAAACGTATGACAAAAAGATTTACATCATTAATCATCTCCCATCATTTACAAATACAATCCTAAATGCTTTACATCATTTAGCGTCATCTTCCATCATTCGCCGAATGAACCCAAAATACTTTTTTATCACCTGAAACACAAAGTAATATACTAGTGTTATCGAAACAAATTTTTATATATAAAAAAGTGTACTCTAGAGTGTTGTTCTATGAATAAGATGAGGATCACCTTACCGGAGGATGCATCCTATGAATGTAAGAAGAATAGGACACATTTTGAAGAATGGGACACATTTTGCGTTCTTGTGTCATTCAATAGATATACACTATTTGAAGAATGGGACACATTTTGTGTACTCTAGAGTGTTGCATCCCAGGATGTAGGAAATCTCGTTCTACGCAGTTTAGACCATTTGAAGTCTCAATTCGGAATTGTTTTGAGCAAGTTATGGCATTTTGAAGTTTTCAGGTTCCATGGGTTCTTCCTTACTGTTTGGAGAAGAAGAACAATGCCCAGCGTAACCCAGTGCGTGCGCTTTAGAACGACGCAACCTAACCCAGCAAGCGCTCTTTAGTGCGGCACAACCTGATCTGGCGTACCCCAGTCAGGCGCAACCTGAACCAGCGCGCGCTATTTAGCGCAGCGCAACTTGATCTGGCGCACCCCAGTCAGGCACAACCTGACCTGGCGGAACCTGATCTGGCACACCCCAGTCAAGCGCACCCCATGTCATGACCCGCTCCTGAATAATCGGATACGAGTCGGACACGCCCAGCCTTCATCGTTGGACACGATGAAGTAAGCTGTACCAATCTAGGGAAATCTAACCAGATAAACAGGAGTAAATGTGAAACACAACATCTATAAACGAATCCCAAAATCAAAGTAAAGTACATGTCTAAAAGTTATTACATTCATCCAGCTAAAATAAAGTCTGACAGTCTTAATACAAGCAGAATAGAACCTACTAAAGGTAATGCACTGGGCTTCCTCAGCCTCTAAGTCAATAGCAACTCCAGTTGGCTCTACTGCATCTACAGGCTCTCGGCCATAATAGGTATCACACAAAGCCTCCATCTCACCGGCAACATATCTTAGTCAGGAGCGGAGCAGAGTACAGTTCTAGGTAATGAACAAGAACATGATATGAAAATGAGTATAGGAGACATGAATATGAAATACAGAAAATGAACATGAAAGTACAGGAATGAAAGTACTTGAAGTATAAAGTATATGAATGTAACTATAAACCTAAAGTACAAGACATGACAAGTGCACCATGTTTGAAATACAGCTAGCCTATGTGACCGGCTAAGGGGAGTACAGGAGCATGTACAGGAGTACATGAATATCGGTACGGCTTAGGATCCGCGTGCACGATGCGAGGCCTAAGCTATCTACATGAATATGGTAACCGAGGTTGGTCACATAGCTAGTGTATTTCCCCATCCGACACAAGTAAGTACAAGAACAGAAAATACAGGAGTACAGGATATCGTGTCATGACGTGTCACAGAAAAGGTACAAAATATGTAAATGCACAAGACCGTAGAAAAGTACTTGCCTTTCTCTGGGAGGGTACAGGTAATCAGTGGAGCTGGATGTCCTCCTGGTTTATTAAGTATAGTAACCACTCTGGTGTTTGAACCCAAATCATGTTATTTTACAAAAGTTTTATTAGTGATCCCAGACAGTAGGTAAATAAGCTTAACTATCTTAGAAGCAACAACTACCCCCATCCATAACTAACTAGAAAGTGCCTATAGAATACACCAATTGTACAATAATACTTATTTATCACCTCATAATTACATAAATAATTATCTATATATATAAAAGAATTATTAGCAAAAATTGACCTTGACACCACTAACCCCATATTTGTTCTAAATTGACTTCATCTAATGGTTTAGACAATACTGCCTTTAGTCTGTCCTAAATGGAACAGTCATACATACTTCACTGTAGGCTTGTTACTTGAACCACTCTTATCAACCCAAGTGCTCAACATCCTATTGCTCTCGACTGTTTATATAAGTAAATCAGTCCTGTACCATCAGTCACTATTAAACCTACTAAAACTCTGATATAAGAATCTCAGGTTTACTAATTGAATCAAATATTGATACACTAGTTCTCGGGTCATCAAATGAATCAATACCCTGGCACTTAAGTTCTCAGGTTACCAATATGAATCAATACCCTGGTATATAATTCTACCATCACTTTATAAAATTTTGAATCATTCAATCCTTTATACTAAAGCCACACATTACTGTTATACAAGCTAGGCCACATCCTACTGGCAGTAAACCAAGGAATACTACACTGTTTGCATCACAAGCCTACTGAATTGATTGCAACTAAAATGCAGGAACAACAATACAAATATTGAACCAACATTCTAATTGACTAGCAGAAATAAAATTGTTTCAGACAAGGTTTGAGCAAAACTTAATTTGAAGGTCCATAGCTAAAAAGGAAATTAAAGAGCAACTGTCATCCATAAGTGGTCCTAAACCAACCTTACCAATCCGACCCCTACTCAATTCTGGAACAGAGGTTTCAAAATAAAACGAGACTAAGCTCTAAAATCGGGAAAGGAAAACTAATAAATCAGTGAATTGCAAAACACTATTTTAGACTACTGATATGAATTATGAAACCTGAATAATCACTGAAAGGAAACATTTAGCTAACCATGCAGGAATTTTAGAATGATATGAAGTCTAAAGTTCAGTGACAACACTGAGATGAAATCCCAGATTCATCATTCTGAACAAACACTGCATATGCAGTCTCAAATTTAAATATTCATCCAACTTGCTAACAACTGAAAATCAATTTATTCATAATTGAATTGCAGCCATCCCCTGTCCAGACACGAATTGGACACTAGTCAACCCCTGGCTGGTTAACAGTTTAACTCTGCTACAAAATAAACAACATATAAATAGAGATAGTGCCTATACCTGAAGGAAAAAGATCAATATCGAACGATGGAATGCTCCAAAGAGTCGGATACGAGCTCCTGAGTCCGATGGAAAAACTAGAAACTCTGTTGGGATAATTTGTCGAACAAATGCAGAGCAGCAAGAATTAAATAAGAGGCTAGAAGAATTTGAATCTTCCGAACTTAGAAAAAATAGTAGGAAGATCAAAATATCAAAAATCCAACACTCACAGCTAAAATTTCGATCCAATACTGCTATAACCACCAACAACTGATCTGGTTCTCCAAGACATCCTGATCGATCATCAATCCAGGAACAGAGAATTCATACCAAAAATCCATCCACAACCAGTAAAATATCCAGATCAAATCAACAAGAGAATTGATACTTACCCGGATTGATGATCGGTAAATCAAAATCAATCACTTCAACAGACCAAATGCTACTCTGCAGAAAGAATTATATCGGATCTCTTTGATCTCGATCTGAATACAAACAAAATCCTACTGTCAAAGGAAGGGAATGATTGAACCAGATCTGTTCAAGGAAGGAGAATTTCGAATTTATTCACCTCAATTGATGTCGACGGAACAATGGTGATGATCGTCTCGTTGGCGAAGACGATCCGCTCGCCCACTGTCTGGAGAGTAGTCGCTGACAAAGAGGAAAACACTCCTTCACTTCTGATTCAAAGCTCACAAGCTCCTGCCATCGCTACGTCTTCTCTTCCAAAGCTCTAGCTCGAGTTTCTCAGGAGGAGAAATTTGTTGTAACAAAATGAATGATTAAAATGGTGTTAGTGCTGGCTTTTTAAAGGCTGTTGAGGAATTTTAAAATGGTAGAATATTTTGGAGGAAAAAGAGGAGGAAAGGTGTTCGATATGGTTTAGGCAGTTAAAGAAATCCTTTGGAATTTGAATTTCTAAACTCTTTCTTCCAACATAAACAATAAGCTCACAGCCCACATGAATGAAGGTCTGGCCCATTAATTGAATGGCCCAAAGATGAATGTTCAAGGAAGGAGAAATATATGTTCAAGAAAATGATTTAATTTAAATTTAGAACAAGATACTTATGTAAAATCTCTTATGAAAATATAGGAAATTATATTCATGATAGGAAAGTGGGGTTACAAATCTTTCCCTCCTCAAAAAATGTCAACACCGAAATTTCATGGAAACAACATGTTTATAATACCCAAAAATCAAAATTGGTTTTCACAATCTCAAAATTTTATTAAGATTTCCAAAATACCAAAAATACAGTCAAACAAATAAACTGCGTATCGCTCTCGCATCTCGTCCTCGCGCTCCCATGTAGACTCTTCCGGAGAGTGGTGTCTCCACATGACGTGAACAAGAGGAATAGTCTGATTCTGCAATTGCTTCACCTTCCGATCAAGAATCTCCACTGGCTGCTCCTCGTAGGTCAAGCTCGGACCCACCTCTAACTCTGAGTAGTCCACCACATGGCTCGATTTGGAATGTAGCATCGGAGCTGAGACATGTGGAAAATATCGTGCACTCCCTCTATGCCGGCTGGAAGCACTAGTCAATAAGCCACATCGCCAATCCGTGCTGTCACGTTGAAAGGCCCGATGAATCTCGGACTGAGCTTCCCGCCTCTGCCGAAACGAATGATACCTCGGGTCGGCGAGATCTTCAGGAATACTCTATCTCCAACTGCGAACTCCAGTGGCCATTTGTTACTGTCCATCCAGTGCTTCTGCCGATCCTGCGCAACTCTGAGATGTTCCCTGATCAGTCTGATCTTCTCAGCTAAATCTACCACCATCTCAGGCCCAAGCAAAGCCCTCTCGCCAACGTCGTCCCAAGATAAAGGCGTACGATATCTCCGCCCATATAGTTCCTCGAATGGGGTCATCTTGATGCTAGCCTGATTACTGTTGTTATAGGCAAACTCTACTAGATGCAAGTGATCCTCCCACGAACTGCTGAAGTCGAGTGTGCAAACTCGCAGCATATCCTCCAATGTCTGAATGGTCCTCTCGGACTGCCCGTCCGTCTGTAGATGATAGGCGTTGCTGAACTTCAACTACGAACCTAAGCTTATCTGTAGACTCCTCCAGAAATATAATGTGAAGCGTTTGTCCCTGTCTGAAATGATGCTCACCGGTACCCCGTGATTCCGCACAATCTGTCGGTAGACGTCTACAAGCTTCTCGGTCGACAGCCCAACCTTGAACGGAATAAAATGAGTAGACTTTGTCAATCTGTCCATGATAACCCAAATAGCATCTTTGCCACTAGGCGTACGCGGTAAACCAGAGCCGAAGTCCATGGTGATGTGCTTCCACTTCCATTCCAGAATAGGTAAAGGCTGGAGTAATCCTGCTGGTCTCTAGCGCTCCGCCTTGACCTGCTGGCACACAAGGCATCTGGAAATAAATCTGGCAACCTCTCGCTTCATCCCATACCACCAAACATACTCTCGCAGATCCTTGTACATCTTGGTAGATCTAGGATGAATAGAATACTGCGACTGGTGGGCTTCATATATAACCTCCTTCCGTAAATCCTTGGGCACACACAACTGATTCCTGTGCCTCATGGATCCATCTGCTGTAATAGTGAAGTCGTCGAGCAATCCTGTCTCTGCCTGACCTCTGAGACATCGGAGTCCCTTATCTAGAAACTGGGCCTCCTTGATCTTCTCTAACAGTCCTGACTGTATCTTAATGTGCATCAGCTGCCCTCAAATTCCCGGAAGAACAATCTCGATCCTTAGACTCTCAAGATCCTCCAAAAGATGACGATCCATAGTGAGAAACATAGCAACATGATATCGACTAAGGGCATCTGCCACCACATTCGCCTTTCCAGGGTGGTACTGCAGATTGACGTCGAAATCCTTCATGAGTTTCAACCATCTGTGCTGCCTCATATTCAGCTCCTTCTGAGTAAAGACATACTTCTGGCTTTTGTGGTCCGTAAAGATGTCCACTCTCTCTCATACATATAGTGTTTCCATGGTTTCAAGGCAAAAATAACTGCTGCAAGCTCCAAGTCATGTGTAGGATAATTCTTCTCATGAGGCCTCAACTGTCTAGATGCATAAGCAATGAACCTCTTGTTCTGCTCAAGCACACATCCCAAGCCCTTCCTTGAAGCATCGTTGTAGATGACGAATCCTCTTGATCCAGATAGCAAAGCTAGAACTGGCGCTGTAGTGAGTCTTCTCTTCAATTCTTCAAATGCTGACTGGCAGGCGTCGCTCTAGATGAACTCCTCGTCCTTCCGTGTAAGCTTGGTCATCGACTCCGCTATCTTGGCAAAATCTTCTACGAACTTTCTATAGTATCCGGCTAGACCCAGGAAACTATGAATCTCTGCTACTGACTTTGGAGGTGCCCATGCTTCCACAGCTTTAATCTTCTTGGGATCCACAGAAATCCCCTCTCCAGTTACCATGTGCCCCCTAGAACTCCACTATGTCTAGGAAGAACTCGCACTTCGAGAGCTTCCCGTACAGCTTTTTCTTCCAAAAATCTCTAACACAATCTGTAGGTGCTCCATATGCTCTTCCTCGGTCTTCGAATATATCAAGATGTCGTCAATGAAGACTACGACAAACTTGTCTAAATACTTGTGAAAAACTTTATTTATCAAGTTCATAAACACTGCTTGAACATTGGTGAGTCCGAACGGCATCACCAAGAATTTATACTAGCCGTAACGGGTGTTGAAAGCTGTCTTCGTTCCCGAACCTTCATCTGATGATACCTCGACCGAAGGTCAATCTTAGAAAAACTTTATTTATCAAGTTCATAAACACTGCTTGGACATTGGTGAGTCCGAACGGCATCACCAAGAATTCATACTGGCCGTAACGGGTGTTGAAAGATGTCTTCGGTCCCGAACCTTCATCTGATGATACCCCGACCGAAGGTTAATCTTAGAAAAGACCTTTGCTCCACTAAGCTGGTCAGACAGCTCATCAATTCACGGAAAAGGTTATTTATTCTTGATGGTGATGTTATTGAGTGCACGGTAGTCGATACACATCCTCACAGTCCCATCCTTCTTGGGCACGAAGAGTACCGGTGCTCCCCAGGTTGAAGCACTGGACCGAATAAAACCCTTACCTTCTAACTCATCAATCTGGGCCTACAACTCTGCAGCTTCCTTTGGGTTAATCTAGTAGCAATGCTGGGACTTCGGCGCTGATCCGGGCACTAGGTCGATGCTGAACTTCACATCTCGGTCTGGCAGCAATCATGGCAACTCTTCGGGAAAGACGACGAGAAACTCTGCAATTAACGGGTGCGGCAACTCCTGGTCTTCTGCAACTGCTCCGAAGTAGTCTCCCTCTGGCCTCTCTGTAATTTGTCTGCTGATCACGAATGGTGGAACTCCAAGCGGGCTAAAAATGACCTTCCCTTCATGGCAGTCTACTACAGTAAACTTCTCGCTCATCCAATCGATGCCGAGGACTATATCAAATTCAGGCAATGGCATCACTAGAAGTCGATCCCTAAGCTCCCTTCCAGCTGTAGTGATAGGGCAATCTACCATCTCACTTACTGGCACTACCCCTCCTCTTGTCATAATCCGACAGTTACTCCTAGTGGGCTTAGGTGTGAAGCCGTGTCTATGCAGAAACTCATATGATATAAAGTTATGTGTGGCTCCAGAATCAAACAATTCAATGGCAGGAAATGAATGTAAAAGGATAGAACCTGTGATCACATCTGGAACTGCCTTATCCTTCTCGACTGCGGCCATGACGTAAGCATGTCCCTGCTGTGGTGGTCCCCTCTACTGCTGGTGCTGTACAAAATGCTATTGCTGAGTAGGTAATACCTGAACCCTCTGTGGTGCAGCTGGTAATGCTCTGGGTGGTGCAGGTGGTGGTCCTCCAGCTCCTTGCGGTCCTTCTGTCAGTCGAGCTACAGCCTGTGGGCAGTCCCTCATCTTGTGTGCGTCAGATCCGCAGAATAAGCAGAGCCCAAGCCTCTTGCAGCACTCGTCGAAGCGGTGTCCTGGCCGGCAACAAAATACATAAGTAATTGCCTGATGCTGTCTCTGAGTCTGATGTGCATGAACTCTGGCTGGACGGTGATGCTGCTGTACCGGCTGCTGTAGCTTCGCCTGAATCTGAGTCTGGGCCCACTTCGTCGGAGCCTGGAAACTGCTGCTGCCTTTGTTCCGGTCCCTCTTCAGCTTCGGATCTGCCTCCTTCATTACAGGCTGAGCAATCTTGAGGATGCACGCATACGTCGTCGCCTGACTAATCGCCACTGCATGCCGCAGCTCCCTGGTGAGGCCCTTCTTAAATCTCCAAGCTCGATCCTCCGGTGCTCTGAATAGGTTCTCCATGAACCTGTTAAGTTGAGTAAACTCTGAAGTATACTCCGTAACTGTCATGGTCCCCTGCTGTAGTGCCTCAAACTGCATCCAAAGCTCATCCCGCTCCACATCAGGGAAAAACTTCTCCTTGAACAGAGTTTTAAAATCTGTCCAAGAAACCTGGGGCTCCTTCCGGTACTAAGCTCTGGCAAGGTCAAAGAGTCGCATGCTCGCCACCTCCACCTTCAGGTCATCCGGGATCCGTGCCATCTTCAGTGTCCTATCTACATTCTCCAGCCACTCATCCATATAAACAATCCCCTCGTGGCCCCAAAAGTCCATCGGGCAGAGGTTCTGATAGTCCCTGGCCGTCCCTGGTCTCGGTGCTGCCGGTGCTAGTGCTGTCGGCTCCCTGGTCCTGAGCGCATCTACAACTGTCATCTAAAACTGTACGGCCTGGTGGTTCTAGGCCTCCATGAACTGCTGGAACATGGCCATCACCTGAGTGCCGTCGAAAGTCATCGTCGGGGGCAGCGGAAGAAAGATAGGAGGCGGTGGCGGAAGCTGATCTAACGGAACGTCTGGTGCAGGCTGTCCCAAGTTGCCTACAACTCCCGGCTGATCAGCTGTCTTCCTCGTAGCGACCATCCTACAACAAAAGAAAACTTCGTGATTGATAAAAACCTAACCTACAAGTAAATGTAAATGTTTATATAATATCCATATATACCCGATTTCCTATGTTGTGATTCAAGTTTCCCTAGTTTAAATCAAGTCTCCCAATAGTACTCTAATACCTAGGTACTATTAGGATAGACCTGCATGGGCCACCACTAAAACATGTCACGACCTGCTCCCGAATAATGGGATACGAGTCGGACACGCCCAGCCTTCATCGTTGGACACGATGAAGTAAGTTTTACCAATCTAGGAAACTCTAACAAGATAAAGAGGAGTAAATATGAAACACAGCATCTATAAACGAATCCCAGAATCAAAGTAAAGTACATGTCTAAAAGTTATTACATTCATCTAGCTAAAATAAAGTCTGACAGTCTCAATACAAGCAGAATAGAACCAACTAAAGGCAATGCACTAGGCTTCCTCAGCCTCTAAGTCAAGAGCAACTCCAGCTGGCTCTACTGCATCTACAGGCTCTCAGCCATAATTGGTATCACACAAAGCCTCCATCTCACCTGCAATATATCCTAGTCAGAAGCAGAGCAAAGTACAGTTCTAGATAATGAACAAGAACATGATATAAAAATGAGTATAAGAGACATGAATATGAAATACAGAAAATGAACATGAAAGTACAGGAATAAAAGTACATGAAGTAAAGTACAGAAATATAACTATAAACCTGAAGTACAAGACATGACAAGTGCACCATGTTTGAAATACATCTAGCCTATGTGAATGGCTAAGGGGAGTACATGAGCATGTACAGGAGTACATGAATATCGGTACGACTTAGGACCCGCGTGCACGATACGAGACCTAAGCTATCTACATGAATATGGTAACCGGGGTTTGGTCACATAGCTAGTGTATTTCCCTATCTGACACAAGTAAGTACAAGAATAGGAAATACAGGAGTACATGATACCGTGTCATGACGTGTCACAAGAAAGGTACAAGATATGTAAATGCACAAGACCGTAGAAAAGTACTTGCCTTGCTTTGGGAGTGTACAGGTAATCAGTGGAGCTGGATGTCCTCCTGGTTTATTAAGTACAAGTTGATTAATTTCTAATCATTAATATTAACCACTCTGGTGTTTGAACCCAAATCATGTTATTTTACAAAAGTTTTATTAGTGATCCCAAACAGTAGGTAAATAAGCTTAACTATCCTAGAAGCAACAACTACCCTCATCCATAACTAACTAAAAAGTGTCTATAGAATACACCAATTGTACAATAATACTTATTTATCACCTCATAATTACAGAAATAATTATCTATATATATATAAGAATTCTTAGCAGAAATTGACCTTGACACCACTAATCCCATATTTGTTCTAAATTGACTTCATCTAATGGTTCAGACAATACTGCATTCAGTCTGTCCTAAATGGAACAGTCATACATACTTCACTGTAGGCTTGTTACTTGAACCACTCTTATCAACCCAAGTGCTCAACATCCTATTGCTCTCGACTGTTTGCATAAGTAAATCAGTCATGTACCATCAGTCACTATTAAACCCACTAAAACTCTGATATAAGAATCTCAGGTTTACTAATTGAATCAAATATTGATATACTAATTCTCGGGTCATCAAATGAATCAATACCCTGGTACTTAAGTTCTCATGTTACCAATATGATCAATACCCTGGTATATAATTCTACCACTTTATGAAATTTCGAATCATTCAATCCTTTATACTAAAGCCACACAATACTGTTATACAAGCTAGGCCACATCCTACTGGCAGTAAACCAAGGAATACTATATTGTTTGTATCACATGCCAACTGAATTGATTACAACAAAAATGCAGGAACAACAGTACAAATATTGAACCAACATTCTAATTAACTAGCAGAAATAAAATTGGTTCAGACAAGGTTTGAGCAAAACTTAATTTGAAGGTCCATAGCTAAATAGGAAATTAAAGAGCAACTGTCATCCATAAGTGGTCCTAAACCAACCTCACCAATTCGACCCTTACTCAATTCTGGAACAGAGAATTCAAAATAAAACGAGACTAAGCTCTGAAATCAGGAAAGGAAAACTAATAAATCAATGAACTCCAAAACACTATTTTAGACTACTGATATGAATTATGAAACCTGAATAATCACTGATAGGAAACATTTAGCTAACCATGCAGGAATTTTAGACTGATATGAAGTCTCAAGTTCAGTGACAACATTGAGATGAAATCCCAGATTCATCATTCTGAACAAACACTGCATATGCAGTCTCAAATTCAAACATTCATCCAACTTGCTAACAATTGAAAATCAATTTATTCATAATTGAATTGCAACCATCCCCTGTCCAGACATGAACTGGACACTAGTCAACCCCCTGGCTGGTTAACAGTTTAACTCTGCTATAAAATAAACAACATACAAATAGAGATAGTGCCTATACCTGAAGGAAAAATATTATTCTCGAACGATGGACTGCTCCAAAGAGTCGGACACGAGCTCTTAAGTCCGATGGAAAAACTAGAAACTCTGTTAAGACAATTTGTCGAGCAAATGCAGATCAGCAAGAATTAAACAAGAGGCTAGAAGAATTTGAATCTCCCAAACTTGGAAAAAATAGTAGAAAGATCAAAATATCAAAAATCTAACACTCACAGTAAAAAATTTTGATCCAACACTGCTATGACCACCACCAACTGATCTGGTTCTCCAAGACATCCTGATTGACCATCAAACCAGGAATAGAGAATTCATACCAAAAATCCATCCACACCCAGTAAAATATCCAGATCAAATCAACAAGAGAATCGATACTTACCAGGATTGATGATCGGCAAATCAAAATTGATCACTTCGACCGACCAAATACTACTCTGCAGAAAGAATTAGATCGGATCTCTTTGATCTCGATCTGAATACAAAGAAAATCCCACTGTCAAGGGAGGGGAATGATCGAACTAGATCTGTTCAAGGAAGGAGAATTTTGAATTTATTCACCTCAATTGATGTCGACGGAACAATGGTGATGAACGTCCCGTTGGCGAAGACGATCCGCTCACCCACCATCTGTAGAGTAGTCGCTGACAAAGAGGGAAACACTCCTTCACTTCTGATTCAAAGCTCACACGCTCCCGCCATGGCTACATCTTCTCTTCCAAAGCTCTGGCTCGGGTTTTTCAGGAGAAGAAATTTGTTGTAACCAAATGAATGATTGAAATGGTGTTAGTGCTGGCTTTTTAATAGCTATTGAGGAATTTTGAAATGGCAGAATATTTTAAGGGAAAAAGAGAAGGGGAGGTGTTCGATATAGTTTAGGCTGTTAGAGAAATCCTTCAGAATTTGAATTTCCAAACTCTTTCTTCCAACATAAATAATATGCTTACAACCTACATGAATGAAGGAGAAATATATGTTCAAGAAAATGATTTAATTTAAATTTAACACAAGATACTTATGTAAAATATCATATGAAAAATATAGGAAATTATATTGATGATAGGAAAGTGGGGTTACACCCCAGTCAGGCGCAACCTGACCTGGCGTACCCCAGCCTGTCGCAACCTAACTTAGGCGCCCCCAGTCCCCGTTGGCGCCACCTATCATTTCCCTGGCACCGCTTGACCAGTGCCACTTGTTGCCATGATACTTCTTGTCCCTTGCCCCCATGCATGTTCTCCTAGTTCTAGTTGTATTTGCTTGTGATCTTTTATGTGACTTGTACTTGACCTATCTTGTCACGACTCGGCTCGATAACTTGTTGAGCATAACATGACTTTCCAGTATTGATCATGACATGAATACGACTTGACATGAATACGACATGATAGTCTTGATAGTGGCCCGTCGAGGTACACTTTTGACAAGCCCTCTTAACATGATAAGTAACTTGATAAGACATGTACAAACTTGATAGTGGCCTGTCGAGGTGCACTCCTGACAAGTAATATTGACAAATAACAAGTAACCTAATATGACATGATAAACTTGAATGTCTATTGCGACAGCTACCCTGACTTGTTAAGTAACACTTGTCTTGATACCGTGGTTGATTTTCCTTATTGTGCCTATACAAACTGCCTGTCTCCTCTTGCATCATGTCTAAGACATGGCTTCCTGGTTACCACGGTCAGGGATTCATAATAAATATGACTAGGTTAATGACTAGATTGATCAAGTAGTTCATATAGAGAGATTTTTCCAATTACAGGTGATCCCGTTATTCCGGCCACACCTGAGTGAACTTGTAGCCCGCCGACGAGTAGGGCACATTTCCAACCCACTATCCTGTGGGGCACTTCTTGAAATCATAAGTACTATAGCATACTTCCATGTGTTGCACTCCAAGTCAACTAATAATTCTTTAAACTCTTGATAACTCTAAGCAACCTCGCCTGGAAAACCTGGATAGCTGTCGGGCTTGTGACTCAGGAATATCTCAAATACATCTTGTAGTAACTAGGCTTGTGATAACCCTAGTTAGTTAAAGTATCAAGCTGTACTCATTATTTTGCCGTGATTGATGGATGGAGTCCAGTCTAGTCTTGTCTAGACAGTACTAGCCTATGATACTTCGATGCATTACTGTTATGCTTTACTCTTGTCGATAAATAATAGGATACTAAGCTCTGTTCAGGTGAAGGGTTACTATCCTGATCCTTGTTTGGTTTATGGGTTGTAACCTGTTTACCGGAATAGTCCTTTAGTTATCTTATCGTTTATCACCCTGTTTTCTCTACTCATGTCTTTTGTTATTATTTATGTTTGCAATTGCTAATATGCTGGTTTTAGATCTTAAGGGAAGCCTCCCTTGTGGAACTTACCCTTTCTGGGGTTTGACCCAGCTGGTTTTGTATGGCCAGATTTCGGTGTAGCTTTCGAGGATCTTCCAGCCTTCCAGCCAGATGGTGAACACTAGACGCAACCCTGGCAACGAGTGGGTTTTATTTTGCTCTCCCACTCTATTGTAAATTATTCTTTTGAGACCTTTA
Source organism: Iris pallida (assembly GCA_029216955.1). NCBI lineage: Eukaryota > Viridiplantae > Streptophyta > Magnoliopsida > Asparagales > Iridaceae > Iris > Iris pallida. The sequence continues at coordinate 5,363,912 of JANAVB010019794.1, forward strand.
GCCGTTGAACAAGTGTTAGCTCGTATTAAATTTATATTCCTGTCTACCTAAGGGCTGTAACATGATTGACAAATCGTAGGATTGATCATGTATGACTTAAACTCTTGCTAGTCTTCACATTTTGTATGACTAGCTTCATGATCATCTGAATATGTAATGTTTGGGATGCCTTACTCTGTATGTCTGATGATCTACCATCTTATTGCATTTACTTGCTTGCTTGAGATTGAGACACTAGGCTTTTACTTGACCATAAGAGACTGTTGGCTTATAGATAAACCGTTATACATCTAGACAGCCGTGACCGTAATGCGAGATGGGATTCACTTCAATGTACGTAGATGGCTGTGTCTGTCCCTCGCTCTCTAGTATTCTGGTTCTGGGACATGACAATACACAAGTCACAGAATCTATAAAACTAACATGGCAGTCTAGATCTCATCTACAGAAAGAAGATACAATCAATTTCAATAAGTACACATGAATAGTAAAGAACTAAATACTGGATAATAATATAAACTAACTGAAATGTTTCCAAGTTATCAAGAATCCAATCACGTCCAGTGGATATAAATCCACTACCAATAGACGGAAATAAAGTAAAGACAAGAAAGAAAATAAACTGAGTCCAAACTAGGCTAAACATCAAATTCATCTTCACTGCAGTAGTACCGTAGTCTGAAGCTGGCTCAAACCCGCTCATGTGCACCTGGCTCAAACTTGGCTAATCCTGAAGAGATCATCAAGTCCTCAGAAGACTAGCAAGATACATAAAAATATGTCTTTCTTACACTTTAACATACAAGAAGAAGACTATGAATAAAAAAAGAAAAGACCAAGCAAGAATGATACACGAATATGTGAATAACTACGCATAAATGAATTGCTGGAAGAAACAAGTGAACATATGTCAGGATGTCAACGGATAACCAAACCTTCTCCCTAGTATGGACTTACAGGTTTGAACAACTACTAACCTTCGCCCCTAGTGTGGACTTGCATGTTAGCTTCAAGAATCACCGTCGCCCCTAGTGTGGCCTCGCAGGTGTGGGTAACTACTAACCCTCGTCCCTAGTGTGGACTCACAGGTTAGCTTCAAGAATCAAACAAGATATAGCAGTTCAATTTGTACCGCACTCATTCTACGATACGAGCAATCAAGAACATATGAGAACAGGCCCAATATGAAATACAAGGCCAATGGTGAACAAGAACTACATATCTCAATGAAACAATCTAAACTCTTATACATAATGTGAGACACACATGTCAGCAATCAACAAGGAACTAATAATGAGAGAAATGAGCATGTAAATAAAGATATAAAGAAAGCAAAGTATATTTGCCTATGGTCCTGAGCTGCGGATACTGGCCAAGTGTCAAGCTCGAGTCCAGATGACCTATTATTTATGAATTACCAAGTCAACATATGATTTACAATTAAACAACTTAACTATCTTTATTTGAAATTCTAGGTCATCCTATACCAATTTCTTATTTTTGCTTTCACTTATCTACTAGGCTGGGTCTTTTCTTAACACTCTTAGGTCTAGACTGGAGAGTGATGCTAGTATCTTTTCAGCAGACTAACACATATTAACCTACTGTGACACTTGGGTCTAACTTTAGGCTGTTCATGTACTTATCTGCTAACTCTAACCATCTAAACCTTAACCTATATATCTATACCGATGTTCCACACAATTGTGTGTCAAATCCCCCCTTCTCTATCTAAGAGCCTAAGCCCTCACCTTCTACTGTCCCAGGCTAGGAAACGCCTACAGTACTCCATGTACCCAGGTTAGTAGTGTTTAGGACACTTGGTCTTCCCACACCAGTCTGATACAGATTCACTCCTGGGTTCCTACCTGAACAACCTTTACTCCTATTTAATACCTACATGGGGTGCTGGCCCTACTAGAGATACCAATTACTATTGGTAAAGAGATGAAGGACTCCTCTGACCTGTTATGGGCATTCATAATGCTATTGACCTACCCTAAGCTATCATAGACATAAGCCTAATTACTGATACTTCCTATTCAAATCTAACCGATACACTAATGATATCTCTGTTCCACACTAACTGATATCTCTATAACCCAAATACTGAAATCTAACAAACTAATACGAAGTGAAATCTAATACATTGTAAACTGGTACTAGTAAACTAATATCTACTACTATGATGACTGACATGGATAGCTTATTCATATATCTATGCTAAGATACCTCTTAGATACTAGAGTTTTCTATAGATACTTAACCTATACCATATGTTTGTAGTACATACACTCAAAATTTGATGACGTAGTACCCTTTACTAGTGTACCTTATTTACAACAGCAAGTTGTAGTTACAACTTCAGTAGTTTTGCAATTGTTCTAGTGCCAAAACCCACCCTTATTTCCGTGGCTGCTCTGCTAGTACCAAGTCTGATTCATATTTGTTGGCAAATTTAGCCATAGTCAAACTGATTTCGATAAGTGTCTTAAAACTTTGATCTCGATATGAAAAGAAACAAAGAATGCAGATTGTGTCGTCTCTGAGATTTTATATTTATTCTGTATTTTTCTATTTTATTGAGTCTAGAATATCTGTGAATCGGGATCACTGTAATTAGAAATCTATTCTTGATTCTACCCTAACCCTAACCTCCTTGTTCTCCCTCATCCAAGCTCTTCAAGCTTTCAAACTTTGGATTCGGAGCTCTCTCGAGGTTCTCTTCCACTGTTCACCATCAATTTCGGTATATCTATCTCTTTTCTCTCTATGTTATTTTTTATATGGCTCCCAAGCAACCTATTTCTTCTCAAAAGAAGAGGAAGGTTGATGAAGGTTCGTCTTTAACTCATGAGGCAGCCTCCTTTTCTTTTTATACTCCTTCGAGACCCTATGGAAATTTCTACGATGAATTTATTTTTGTGTCCCAAGAAGCTTCGGACTCTTGGTTCACGGATTTTCATAAGAGAAATCTGTCTGGGTGCTCCTATCAACTTCACACTATTTCTTGATCACTCTATCCACTACCAAAATAAGTCATATCAGCGACGTATTTAGCGACTCCAAGATAAAACATCGCTAATATTTGGGGGTTTAGCGACGTTTATCTAAGACGTCGATGTTTGTCGCCAACAGCGACTAAAAGCGACGTCTAGCGGCTACAATTTGTTAAATGGGAATCTGCGTCGCAAGTCCGTTGGTACACGTCGCTGATATAGCGACGTGTAGCGACACATTTTAAGTAGCGTTGCCGTTTATTAAATATCAGCGACGTTTAGTGACGGCAGAGAAGGACGTCGCTAAATGTTTCATATAGGCGGCGAGGGTTTTCTTTTCGATCATTCACAAATTTTTCCCCTAATTTTTTGCGCGCTCCTCCTCCACAACGCTCCTCCGACAATTTCCCTCCTCCGGCCTCCTCCTCCGTGGTGCTCCTCCAGCGATCTCCCTCCTCCGGTCTCCTTCTTCTCCTCCTCCTTCCTCAGGTAGCTCCTCCTCAGGTGATCCCCTATCCCTGCTTCCCAGTTTCTCCTCATCTTCTAGCTCTCTCTCTCGCTTCTAGTTCATGTCCACGAGAGCGTGGACTCACTGCGAGGGACACGAGACTCACAGTGGACTCGCTACGGAGGACGCGAGAGCGTGGACTCGCTTCTAGTTCGTGTGACACCTATTTTGTTGGTTTGGACACGTCGTGTCCTACTGTGTGGACACGAGACTCACAGTGTGACACATATATACTGATACTGGGAGTTTTTTGGGCATATCAACTGTCAATTTCTAATTTAGGGTTCGAGCCCTATTTACTGATACTGGAAGTTTTTTGGGCATTTGCAGGGTTTTGAAATGATGAATAAATTGACTAATAATTATTATCGAGCCCTATAAAATTTCAGTTATGTCACGAAGGATGGATACTAATCCTGTGAATGAGTTTTCTTCTAAGTATTCTCGATAGTTGAGTATGATTTAGCTCACTGACATTACTGAAATATGGAATGATTAGTGTAGGGTATGTTGGTCAGGTTTTGGCAGAGTTAGGATATGATAGAATGGATGTTACAATTAACAAGGAATGTTGTTGACACCAAATGTTGCACGACAGGTTACTTAAGTAACCTGGAATGTTTTACCTACTGAAACAAATGGTTTGGGCAAGGGTGTGTATAGGTTTGGAAAAATGGTGAGATACACCAAGTCAGACACTGTCCCTACAGCCATTCGACTAGCGAGGTAGAAATCTATGTACGATATTTGCTATAAGGACTTTGCATTAATCTACGGTACGACATCGTGATCAGGACATAGTCCCTGCATCCACTCGACTAGCGAGGCAGAAACTATGTAGCCGTAGATAAAGTTGACTGTCCTCCGACCCTCATCCCTCGGCAATGATGATACGACAACCTATCACTATATCTTATATAGTAGTAGATGATGTCTTAGTATTACATTATGTGAGTTCATCTTGATTCTGTTACATTTTTCAAATACTAGATACGATAAGAACATATACTACACCATATGTACAGAACATAGATGATTTACACTAATGTATGCTAGAATGAATCTTAGGTTGTGTTCTGAGCCATCCGTTCTCACACTTGGCAAAAATTGAATTTTTTGTACTTGTCTGCTTTCGAAAATGTACTCAAATTACATGATGGTTCCTTTAGTTAGCTTGCTTATGTTACAATTATATTATTTATGAATATCGATCTTACTAGATGGCACCCATGACCCGAGAAGCGGTATGTCATTTGAGGAAAATAGTGAATGCTGAGGTGGCTCCTCCTACAGTTAAGGAGGAGGTGGTACCAGTTTCTAGTGAGACCGGGAGTTCTATTCATCAAACACCGGTAGCTAGTGAGACTGGAAGTTCTATTCATGCAGCACTTGCAAGGGACTACATCTCGCCTCACACCAATGATCCCGCTTTTTCGAGGTGGTTGTGTGATCGTATCATTGAGCTTTTGCGTGAGCTCCGTGGTTCTCATTAGATATTAGTACTTATTTGTATTGGACTATTTGTATTGGGTTGTTTTTGTATTAGACTATTTGTATTGGACTACATATGTGAATTAGTACTGTGTCAATCTCTGGATTATATTGGTACTACGACCCTCATCCCTCGGCAATAATGATACGACAACCAACCAGAGAGGATACTCTGAGAGATCCATCTGAGTAGAACGTATACTCTGAGAGATCACCTTTACAAGTATGATATCAGTAGTGGGATTGAGTGTGTACGTCCTACTCAGATGGGTCTCTCACCGTTACTATTTTTTTCTGACAGCATGGTGGATGTGCTCCGTCAACAGATTCTTGCTCCGAGCCAAAACTTTTCCCCGGAGCTCAAGTGGACATCCTTCGTGTAGAGCTCGAGTGAGAGATTCCTGACAGCATGGTGGTCTCCTTTGTCAAAGTATCCGTGCTCATCACACATTGGTTGTGGGACGAGCACAGCTACTTTAACAAAGGAGACCACTATGCTGTCAGGAACCTCTCACTCGAGCTCTACATGAAGGATGTCCACTTGAGCTCCAGGGCAAAGTTTTGGCTCGGAGCAAGAATCTGTTGACGGAGCACATCCACCATGCTGTCAGAAAAAAATAGTAATGGTAAGAGACCCATCTGAGTAGGACGTACACACTCAATCCCACTACTGGTATCATTTTGTAAAGGTGATCTCTCATAGTATACGTCCTACTCAGATGGTTCTCTAAGAGTATCCTCTCCGGTTGGGTTGTGTTCTGAGCCATCCGTTCTCACACTTAAAATAGATATGAATTAGAACTGTGTTTTGTATTTTTGGCGAACCCAGGGATTTGATTCTGTATTTTGTATTTTGGTTTCTGTATTTTGGCTCCAGCTCCATTTGCATTTATCTACGGTACGACATGGTCCCTACAGCCATTCGACTGGCGAGGCAGAAACTATATAGCCGTAGATAAAGTTGACTGTCCTCCGACCCTCATTCCTCGGCAATGATGATACGACAACCTATCACTATATCTTATATAGTAGTAGATGATGTTCCTGACAGCATGGTGGTCCCCTTTGTCAAAGTATCCTTTGTCGTTCCAGATGGTATTCTTGAGGATATTAAACATTTTGCCTTCCTTTAATGACCGTGCTGCCTTTCTCTTCGACATCGTCGGCCTCACTTCATCTGCCCCCTTTCCTGTCCCTCTTATTATGTTGTGAACCTCTTCCTCTATGCCATCAAAATCAGAATCCTCGACTCTCTTTCGCTTCTTGGATATTGACCCAGCTTCAAATCTCTTATTTCCCTCCGGGTCCACTCTACTCCCAATCTCTTTCTCTTTTATACACGGATCTATAAAATCAATACCATCAAAGAAAGGCAAAACTGAATCAGCATTGTCTTCTAGATCGTCCTCATCAAGGCATAACGGGCTGCTCAGCGTGCCCAGCTTCTTCAACTTCTCGCTGGCTGCAGAGTCGAAATGGGAACGGGTCCTCTTTGCCGGCCCGGAGCTCTGACTCGCACTTGTCGCCTCGCTACCGGTTTTCTCTCCTCCTCTGACGTGGGTCATAAGAAAAGAAAGTTCGTACCTCTTCTTCACATAAACATCATTGCCGCCTTGTACTCGAACCTCATCGTCTGTGACGCTATCCAACTTCTCGGTGCCTATATTGTCACTCGAATCTCCCCTTCGACTCGTATCGTCCTCTTCTTCACCTGTCTTTTCGCTCCCTATCTTGCAATCATCTGCTATCACCGCCGACTCATTCGACTCCTTCTCCGATGACTCCGAGGAGGAGGAGGAGGATGAAGACTCGAAAAAGGAGTCGAATGAGTCGGTGGTGATAGCAGATGATTGCAAGACATGGAGCGAAAAGACAGGCGAAGAAGAGGACGATACGAGTCGAAGGGGAGATTCGAGTGACAATATAGGCACCGAGAAGTTGGATAGTGTCACAGACGAGGAGGCTCGAGTACATGGCGGCAATGATGTTTATGTGAAGAAGAGGTACAAAATTTCTTTTCTTATGACCCGCATCAGAGGAGGAGAGAAAACCGGTAGCGAGGTGATGAGTACGAGTCAGAGCTCCGGGCCGGCAAAGAGGACCCGTTCCAATTTTGACTCTGCAGTCTACGAGAAGTTGAAGAAGGTGGGCACGCTGAGCAGCCCGTTATGCTTTGATGAGGACGATCCGGAAGACAATGCTGATTCAGCATCTTCCTTCTTCTCTCCTCAACCATGGCTCTGGACCCATCTGCTCCTCCCTACTTCCCTTCTTCTTATTTGACTCTCTCAGCCACATATGATATCCACCTCAAGTGTAGAGTCGGGGAAGAAGAAGTGGGCAGGAAGAGGAGGGGGAAGAAGCACAGCCGACGGCATGACCCGGAGGAAGTACAGTTGTTTTCTTTAAATCCGTAGGAGAACTATAAGGATATATCGTTTCACAACATGTCATCTTGTCAAAGACCCTTAATGTGAATATCATGTTACCGCGGTGTCGGAAGACTAACATGTCATAATTTTTTAAGCCGTGTATTTTGACATAATCCTTCCAACTCTTTCCTCCTATGTAGTAATCTTGCATTACTACATAGCAGGAAAGAGTTTGGAGGATTATGTCAAAACACACGGCTTAGAAAATTATGACATTTTAGTCTTCCGACACCGTGATAACATGGTTGTCACATTAAGGGTCTTTGACAAGGTGATATATTGTGAAAAGATATATCCATATAGTTCTCCTACGGATGTTGAAGAAAACCTCTGTACTTCCTCCGGGTCATGCCACCGGCTGTGCTGCTTCCCCCTCCTCTTTCTGCCTACTTCTTCTCCCCCGACTCTACACTTGAGGTGGATATCATATGTGGCTGAGAGAGTCAAATAAGAAGATGGGAAGTAGGGAGAAGCAGATGTGTCCAGAGCCATGGTGGAGGAGAGGGGAAGGAAGATGCTTGATCAGAACTTGAGGTGGAAAAGTCATGATGTTGATAGCGTGAGGGAGGGAGGGAAGTGGCTGCATGCCTTTGGCTCACTCGAGCGGAATTTGTCCTCCGACCCTCATCCTTCAGCAATGATGATACGACAACCTATCACTATATCTTAAATAGTAGTAGATGATGTCTTAGTATTACATTATGTGAGTTCATCTTGATTCTGTTACATTCTTCAGATACTAGATACGATAAGGACATATACTACACCATATGTACAGAACATAGATGATTCACACTAATGTATGCTAGAATGAATTTTTGGTTGTGTTCTGAGCCATTCGTTCCCATACTTGGCAATTAAGTTTTGGACCATTATGTTTGACATTGTTGTTACAAATTTTTATATATCTGTGTTGATTGATAAGATCGTGTTTCAAACGTGTTCGTGATTTTGTGTATCTGTGTTGTTTGATACTGTGTTCGTGATACACACCGTCGTTGTTGTAACAAATGGTGTAGGGGATGCTGCAAATGCTGCAAATGCTGCAGGAGATGCTGCAAATGTTGTATTTTTTTTATTTTTTTTTTAAGATTAGCGACGTTCAGCGACTCTCAGCGACGTCCAGAGCCATGGTGGAGGAGAGGAGAAGGAAGATGCCTTTGGCTGAGAGAGTCAAATAAGAAGAAGGGAAGTATGGAGGAGCAGATGGGTCCAGAGCCATGATGGAGGAGAGGAGAAGGAAGATGCTTGATCAGAACTTGAGGTAGAAAAGTTGTGACGTTGATAGTGTGAGAGAGGGAGGGAACTGGCTGCATGCCTTTGGCTCACTCGAGCTGTATTTGTCCTCCGACCCTCATCCCTCGACAATGATGATACGACAACCTATCACTATATCTTATATAATAGTAGATGATGTCTTAGTATTACATTATGTGAGTTCATCTTGATTCTGTTACATTCTTCAGATACTAGATACGATAAGAACATATACTACACCATATGTACAGAACATAGATAATTCACACTAATGTATGCTAGAATGAATTTTGGGTTGTGTTATGAGGCATTCGTTCCCATACTTGGCAATTAAGTTGTGGACCATTATGTTTGACATTGTTGTTACAAATTTTCATATATCTGTGTTGATTGATGAGATTGTGTTTCAAACGTGTTCGTGATTGTATGTATCTGTATTGTTTGATACTATGTTTGTGATACATACCATCGTTGTTGTAACAAATGGTGTATGGGATGCTGCAAATGATACAAATGCTGCAGGGGATGCTGCAAATGCTGTATTTTTTTTAATTTTTTTCAAGATTAGCGACGTTCAGCGACTCTCAGCGACGTCCAGAGCCATGGTGGAGGAGAGGAGAAAGAAGATGCCTTTGGCTGAGAGATTCAAATAAGAAGAAGGGAAGTAGGGAGGAGCAGATGGGTCCAGAGCCATGGTGGAGGAGAGGAGAAGGAAGATGCTTGATCAGAACTTGAGGTAGAAAAGTTGTGACGTTGATAGTGTGAGAGAGGGAGGGAAGTAGCTGCATGCCTTTGGCTCACTCGAGCGGTATTTGTCCTCCGATCCTCATCCCTCGGCAATGATGATACGACAACCTATCACTATATCTTATGTAATAGTAGATGATGTCTTAGTATTACATTATGTGAGTTCATCTTGATTCTATTACATTCTTCAGATACTAGATACGATAAGAACATATACTACACCATATGTACAGAACATAGATGATTCATACTAATGTATGCTAGAATGAATTTTGGGTTGTGTTCTGAGCCATTCGTTCCCATACTTGGCAATTAAGTTGTGGACCATTATGTTTGACATTGTTGTTACAAATTTTCAGATATCTGTGTTGATTGATGAGATTGTGTTTCAAACGTGTTCGTGATTGTGTGTATCTGTGTTGTTTGATACTGTATTCGTGATACACACCGTCGTTGTTATAACAAATGGTGTAGGGGATGCTGCAAATGCTGCAGGGGATGCTGCAAATGCTGTATTTTTTTTCAAGATTAGCGACGTTCAGCGACTCTCAGCGACGTCGAGCGACGACGGTAACGTTGCTAAGTAAGTATCACAACGTCGCTAACTGTGATGAATACCGTCGCTGATCGTCACTAAACATCGCTACGTAAGACGTCGCTAAACATTGCTATATGTCGGTACTATAGCGATATAGCAAAGTCGAAGAACGTCGCCATTTGGCTCTCAAGCCAGGTCAGCATCGATGCATGTCAAGTCGCTCAATATCGCTAGGTTGCTTCGGTAAATGATGACGTTTTATGTCGTTGGTAGTCGCTGAATTAGCGACGTGTCCGCGTCGCTGAGTATCGTTGCAATAGCGATGTATTGCAACGTTTTGTTGTTTAGCGACTAGGTTAATCGCGACTACGTGCAAATATCGCTAAATACGTCGCTAATCGATATTAGCGACGTATTTTCCCTATTTAGCAACGTTCTGAGGCGTCGTTGATTTGACAGATTTTAGTAGTGAGCGTATTCACATTTCATCATTTGCTAGATTTAGTTTAATCTACTTTTTCCGTTTATACCAACGCCATTCGTATGTTTTATTGTAATTTCTCGGTCACAAAGGGCACGGTAAAATCTAAAGCTGGTGGAGTCGACATTGAGTTCGATGCCGATGATCTCACGATCATTCTCCATGTACCCAATGACGTGGAAGCACTTGTAGAGATTACATCTGTTGAGTTTCTCGAAGGAACAACTTTTGATTCCTTCCGTGATTCGCTTTGTGAGCCGAATCCTCGACCCCATGGCACTCTTCGCCCTAGACATATGAACAACTACTTTTATGATCTCCATCGCATGGTGTTCTCCACTATCCTTTCCAAGAACACTGCCACATATGAGATTTCTTACATGGAACTCTCGACAATTTATCATCTTCGCTTCCATGTTCCCTTCAGTCTACCCAAGACTATCATCTCCGCTATGGATCGTTGTCGCAAGAATTCCTCGTGACGCCTTCTATACGCAATGTATCTTCCTATCATATTTCAGTAGTTTGAGGTCAGTCTTGAGGACTGTGCTGAGGATGCTGCTTCTGCCTATCTTCATGAGCATCGTTGCCCAGCTCAGCCTGCATAGGTTCCACCCTCCTGCAGTTGCTCCCACTTCCACTGACTCCCAGGCTACTCATCCTCCTGCCGATGTTACTTTTGAGTCCCTTCAGACTCTCATGCTGAATCAGTTCTGAGCTATGGACTTCTGTACTACCCTTCAGCTCCAGGCCATCTTGAACATGGCTCATGATTTATCATATAGCCTTGCTCACAACCCTAGTGGCCCCATTCCTATGGTTCGTGATCCATCCAGGCTTGGTTATCGCATTGATGACCGTGAGGCACAACGTTACTTTGATCCTGCTGCCGCTCGATATGACCCCAGCCGATCTGTTGAGATCGGTCCTTCTAGTGCTGCTGGTGCTGCAGCTACTGCTAATGATGAGGATGATAGTTAAGGATATGTTTTTCCTCGTGATAGTTCAGTGACTTTTTGTTATGTTTTGACTTTATGTATGTATTAGTGATAAATGCTTCTTTCAAGCATTATCAGTTATGACCTTTTTCATTTTTTTTGTGATGTATGCAAAACTCTTTTCAGTTTATGCTAGTATTTCTATTATTCCATGCATGTCATCGTTTATGGTTTCATAATATTGCTGTACCATTTTGCTATTATAACAAAACGGGGGAGTAAGATTGATAGTTGATAAGATTGAGATTGATATTTCATTGATAGATTGATACTTGATAACTTATGGTTTCTGATGCTTATTCACTGTATTACTAATTTGGTTTGAATGAATGTTGGTTTAAGACTCTACAGATATAGTTTCAGTAGAATGTTTTATTACGGGGGAGAATAAGACTTGATTGTACACTACGGAGGAGTAATAAGACTTGATTGTACACTACGGGAGAGCATTGAATGTTGCATGTATCAACTGTTTAAGGGACAAAAAGCTACTACCGTACCTTCCATACTCATCAAGTCTACTTCCACTCCAAGCTGAACCGTTCTTTAAGTATCAATCGTAAGTTTTGTCATATTATCAAAATGGGGGAGATTGTTGGCACATTTAGCCATAGTCAAACCGATTTTGATAAGTGTTTTAAAACTTCAATCTCGATATGAAAAGAAACGAAGAATGAAGATTGCGTCGTCTCTGAGATTTTATATTTATTCTGTATTTTTCTATTTTATTGAGTCTAGAATATCTATGAATCGGGATCATATCTATGAATCGGGATCATTGGCAATTAGAAATCTATCCTTGATTCTATCCTAAGCCAAACCCATCTTGATTCTATCCTAAACGAAACCAAATCTATTTCTAAACCAATTTCTAAACCAAACCATTTCTTAAACCAAAACTGCCCTGGAACTAGGCTAACCGAACTCGGCCAAAGTTCTTCCCGAACTCGGACCGAACTCGGTTAGACCAAATCACTCCTGGTCAGAAGCTTTACCTATTCTTTTGGATCTCCAACGTTTAAATTTTTGAACGTTAGGGTACCGAGTTTTGCCCGAACTCTGTCCTACAAAAACCTATAAATAGAGAAGAAATTTTTATTTCTAAACACACATTCAATCTTCATCTTCTCTATTCATTTCTAAGCTTCATATTCTATTCCCAAAGCTTTAATCTTCAAATCTCCAAGTCAAATCAATTCTTCTAAGTGCCGGTGGTTTCCGAGTAGGAGTTTTCGAGTTGTACAAGCTTGGCGTATAAAAGCTTTCTTCAGAAAGGTGATGAAGTTTGTTCGTGGGCTTCGGATAAAAATACGACGGTGGTGAAGTTGGCGTGTTCTTCGGTGCAAAACACGTGGTGTAATCTCTATTCAAAATAGTGGATTCAAACATAGGGTCGAGACTCGAGACTGGACTAGTCCTCACAGAGGAAAACCAGTATAAATCTACTCTCTCTGCGTATTGCTTTCTCGCCCTAATTTTTACTGACTAACTTACAATCATTTTATATATATATATATATTGCTTCACCTGCTTAGAGTTAATTTTTAATTGCTAAATATTCTCCGCTGCACTATATTTACCCCCCTATAGAGGTGCCATTGTTCCTACAATACTGACACCCCCTTCACGTGCAAAATCTGTACTTGACCCTATAGTTTTCTTATGTCCCAACCTCTAGTCTCTAAATGCCTTAGTACTAGCTAATGATACTCCACGATACTTGGCCTACCCACAACTTGCTTTATCCTGAACCACACATACTTCATATGTCCATCTGCGCTCATAAGCTACCTATGAGTTACGGTGGCGCTTCTGTCCTGTAGGACCTAGTAAACCACATACAAGACACTCCCTTAACAGTGGTTAACAACCAAACCTATTGCCTAACTTCTAGAGACTGACAAGTTAGGAGTTTTATCTATGAATTACCTACAACTGACTTGGTATACAAGGGAAAAATTAACATGCCAACATCCATTAGATACAAGGAGAATTCATATAGTGGTATCTAATGCATACAAGGAAGTCATATGGCAGTATCAGAGAAACTGCTATTGTAGTACCTAATGGGTTAGAAAGGAAGTTCATCTGCTAGTATCCATTGAGTACAAGGAACTCATGTAACAGTATCTAACGGTTACCAGAAAAACCCATATCTCAATATCCTGTCAGTAACAATCTGAATATAAGGAAGGTTCACCTACAAAGTTTAATGGATACTAGGGATCATATGGATACAAAGAAAGCATATATGTCAGTATCAAATTTAAATGTAAAGGAAGGTACACATATCAATATTTAATGGATAACAAGGAAAATTTCATGGCAGTATACATGTAAATGTTCTCATATCAGTTATCTAATGAATACCAAGAAAGTTTTCATGCATCCAACAGCTTATGGTATCACCCATATTGATTACAGGTTGAACCACTTATGGAACCTATTAATCCTTTCTAACTTTATGCCCCTTTACCTGTATTCGTGATACGTGGGTTTTAGTCCTGATACTTAGTGTTGCAGACATTAGGACAGCCTACTCTTGTACCCATGACACCATATCTCGTAAAGCACAGGAAACTCTAGGAGTTTAGCCCCCCTTGCCAACCCAGTATAGACTTTTTGTGATCTGCCATCTGGGTGTACCCTGCCTTGATAACATTCAGAACTTTATTATCTAATGTGAATCCTACGACTTCATGTTACTGACACAGGTTCCTAGTCTCCTTGTCTGCGCCAATGCTCAGGGGTTTCTCATGACTCTACCTAGGAGTTTCATCAAGCATCTACTCTTCTAATGTTTTGTAAATGGAACAGTAACTTGTCAAATTGAAAGGTTGATGAACTTACCTTTTTTTGGTCGAACGAAACTTGATTGCTTCCTAACTTCTACTCAAATATTCTCAGTGGCAAGAAGGAGATGGAATTTCTAGGGTTTTCAGATGGGGAAGATCGACTACCTCTTCATATATATAGGTGATGATTAGTTTTGGCTAAGGAAGGAAAATGATAAAGGGGATTTGGGTTTAAAATATATTTGGGTTTATCTCTTGGAGATTCTTTGAATTCGCACTGGAGAGGAAGTACAACCCTTTGAAATTTTTAGTGATCGACTGCTTGGAAAATTTGAATTAAAGACATTTGTACTAATGTCCCTGGACTTCAGGTTTATGCAAAAGCCCACCTCCAATCTATTCAATTGTCACAAGCCTATTCATTGTATATATATATATACAATGAATGATATTAATAATACTAATAGAAGAAAAAAATTAACAATACTAATACTATTTTTTTGTGTTCAAGAGCTCACAAATCTACCCACCTTAAAACAATTTTGTCCTCAAAATTTAATGAACCATGATCTACTAGAATGGATAGTCTAGGCTTTTGTCATTAAAATAATTCAACTACTCATAAGTCAAGGTCTAATATAGGCTTATCAATCAATACCACTACTTTAATCTACTGGGAGTTACCGTCAGCTCCTTCTTGTCGCGGCATCGCATCTCCCATGATCATGGCAAAAGCTTGTCCTCCTGGCACGGTTGGTCGTGGTGGGGCACTCGTGTTTCTCTTCGGACAATTTTGAGATATGTGTTGGTTGGATTCACAAGTCCAACACAACCCTAATCTACCGTGACAATTTTCTTGATTGTGGCCTTTCTTCATACAATACTGGTAGGTAGCAACATCTTGGACTTGATGTGGGGCTACCCGTGGTTGCTGATGATGATGTTGTGCTGAGGTCTTCCCTAGAACGTTGGGACGTTTTGCCAGTACTGATTGGTTGCTACCTTCTCCGTATGCATCTCGATTCCTCTTCGGCTTGTGGTTCAGCTCTTCTTCTACTGCTTGTGCGACCTTCAGGATTTCTTTGTAGGTGGTGGCTCGACTGGTGGCGATTGTTAGGTGAATCTCATGAGATAATCCCTTTTTGAATCGTCGGGCCTTATCTTCATGGGTGCTAACCATGCTCTCTGCGAAGCAGCTGAGGCGAGAAAACTCCGAGGTATACTCGTTGACGGTATAGTTTTCCTGCTCTAGATGCTTGAACTGACTCACCAGTGCTTCTTGAGCTACGTCGGGAGAGAATTTCTTCTTGAATAGCTGCTTGAATTCCTTCCAAGTCACGTCTGGAGCAAAAAATCAGGGTTCGCCTTGGTACCACGTCCTTGCGATGTCGAAAAGCTGCATACTAGCTGACTCGACCTTCAGATCTTCTGGGACTTAGGCCATCTTCAAATATCACTCCACGTTCTCTAACCACTCATCAGCGTAGAGAATCCCCTCTATCCCATAGAATTCCTTAGGCCTGAGGTCCGTAAAGTTCTTGGAAGTTCCAGGGCGTGGTCGGGGAGCATATCTAGCCTAAAGAGCTTCTCTCAAGGTATCGCAAAAAATGTTGGCTTGCTGCTGGAAGATCCCCAGGAGTGTAACATTGTCCAGTGCAGGTGGCAGAGGCAGAATAGGTGCTGGATATATAGCTGGTGCTGGATGCATAGTAGAAGCTAGATACATCACTGGTACTGGATGTATGGTAGGAGCTGGATACATCGCTGGTGCCGGACGCATCATAGGTACTGGATGTGGAACATGTGCTGGATGAAGTATATGTGCTGGCAGTGGAACAGGTGCTGGCGACAGAATGGGTGCTGGTGGTGGATTATACAAAGGTAGTGGAATGTCGTCTTTACGGAATCTCTAGAACTACGGCTGAGTCGGGTTGCCCAGATGAGCAAGCTGGCCTCCCTGCGTCGTTGGGCACATGTATGTGAAGAATTCTCACGCAGTCGGTGGGGTGCTCAAGGGAGCGTTGTTCCTGTCTTGAGAATCTATTTAACTGCAACAAAAGAAAATATTTTAGCCGCTGAAGAATTTTAAGCAGGATGCAAGTTAAGGATTCAATAAAACCAAGGATAGAGACCAATAATGTGACAAGACATATGGATGTGATCCTAAGAGTCTAATCCTATTTACAGGCTCACGCCAGTACAGTAATGTAATCGAAGTGATTAATGTTGACGACCCGCACCTGCTTTTTGGATACAAGTCTGTGTCCAAGTCCAGCCTACGCCGCAGTGTCGGCGGTAGAACGCTGTTTAGTATACACAAGCCACGAAATCTATAGAACTAACATGGCAGTCTAGATCTCATTCACAAAAAGAAGATATAATAAGTACACATGAATAGTGAAGAACTGAATACTGGATAATAATATAGATGAACTGAAATATTTCAAGTTATCAAAAATCCAAGCCACGTCCGGTGGATACAAATCCACTACCAATAGACAGAAATAAAGTAAAGACAAAAATTAAATAAACTAAGTACAAACTAGGCTAAACATCAAATTCATCTTCACTGCAGTAGTACCGTGGTCAGAAGCTGGCTCTAACCTGCTCGTGTGCACCTGGCTTAAACTCGACTAAACCTGAAGGGATCATCAGGTCCTCAGAGGACTATCAAGATACATAAAACATGCCTTTTTAATAGTTTATCATGCAAGAAGAAGACTAGGAATAAAACAGGAAAAGACCAAGCAATAATGATACACGAATATGTGAATAACTACACATAAATGAAATGTTGAAAGAAACAAGTGAACAAAAGTCAAGATGTCAACCGATAACCAAACCCTCACCCCTAGTCTGGACTCGCAGGTTTGAACAACTACTAACCCTCGCCTCTAGTGTGGACTCGCATGTTAGGTTCAAGAATCAACCTCGCCCCTAGTGTGGACTCGTAGGTGTGGACAACTACTAACCCATGTCCCTAGTGTGGACTCGCAGGTTAGCTTTAAGAATCAAACAAGATGTAGCAGTTCAGTTAGTAGCGCACTCATTCTACGATACGAGCAATCAAGCAAATGTGAGAACAGGCCCAATATGAAATACAAGGCCAATGGTGAACAAGGACTACGTATCTCAATGAAACAATCTAAAAATTTATATATGATGTGAGACGCATATGTCAGCAATCAACAAAGAACTAATAATGAGAGAAATAAGCATGTAAATAAAGTTGTAAAGAAAGGCAAGGTATACTTGCATGTGGTCCTGAGCTGCAGATACTGGCCAAGTGTCAAGCTCGAGTCCAGATGACCTACTAATTATGAATTACCAAGTCAACATATGATTTACAATTAAACAACTTAACTATCTTTATTTGAAATTCTAGGTCATCCTATACCAATTTCTTATTTTTGCTTTCACTTATCTACTAGGCTGGGTCTTTTCTTAACACTCTTGGGTCTAGACTAGAGAGTGATGCTAGTATCATTTCAGTAGGCTAACCTATATTTACCTACTATCACACTTGGGTCTGTCTCTAGGCTGTTCATGTACTTATCTGCTAAATTTAACCATCTAAACCTTAACCTATACATCTATACCTATGTTCCACACAATTGTGTGTCAAATCCCCCCTTCTCTATCTAAGAGCCTAAGCCATCACCTTTTACTGTCTCAGGTTAAAATGCCCATAGTACTCCATGTACCCAGGTTAGTAGTGTTTAGGACACTTGGTCTTCCAACACCAGTCTGATACAGATTCATTCCTGGGTTCCTACCTGAACAACCTTTACTCCTATTTTATACCTACATGGGTGTTGGCCCTATTAGAGATGGTACCAATTACTGTTGGTACAGAGATGAAGGACTCCTCTAACCTGACATGGGCACTCATAATGCTATTGACCTACCCCAAGCTATCATAGACACAAGCCTAATTACTGATACTTCCTATTCAAATCTAACCAATATACTAATGATATCTCTGTTCCACACTAACTGATATCTCTATAACCCAAATACTGATACCTAACAAACGAATACGAAGTGAAATCTAATGCAATATAAATTGGTACTAGTAAACTAATACCTACTGCTATGATAACTGACATGGATAGCCTATTCATATATCTATGCTCTGATATCTCTTAGATACTAGACTTTTCTATAGATACTTAACCTATACCATATGTTTATAGCACATACTGTCACGACCCGATCCCAAGTTAATGGGTCGAACCGGACCATGCCCAGCCTGCACCGTGGTGAGACGGCGGCAGTAAGCTGTTCCATTGCAGGTATTCACAACAACACAAGTACATTTGCCACAACTGTTCTATTCGGAATTGAAACTTTATTTGATAAAATATTCAGAAATACAACTGGAAGGGAAATGCTGAAAATAAAACAACAAACTCCAAATAAAAGAAAGATGCAGGAAAGGGAAACTATCTAAGCATCAGGTTCAGCAGTCCCAGGATCAGCGTCCTCCAGAGACGGCTCCGGTACCGTCGCAAGGTAGAGAACCGGGTCATATTAGCTATTATAGTATAGCTCGTCATCCTCAGTGTTACCTAAAATGTTGTCTCCAGTCAGGAGGGAGCAAAGTACAATTCATGCTAATTAAACAGTTAAATAAGAAATAGAATCATGCAGTTCTAAACAGTTTTAAAACAGGTTTGTTACAGTAGAAAACAGTGATTTGAATAGGTAATGACATATGACCGGCTTGGGTTTGTTACAGTAATGGATAAGGGGGTTTTGTTACAGTATGGTCATAATCATTACGCTATTCCCCAGTCCCCAATAGTTACAGTAGATACAGTACAGTACTCTCGGTGAGAGTTTCGTGTTTGAGACGTGGTTTAGACATGCAGTAAAACGATTAAATAAATAACTGTAAACTAACACAAACTATACTTGCCTCAATTGAATGACTGGAGAGACGGGTTGATACCGAGGAGACGTCAGGTACGACTTCGAGTTCCTACAGTTGAGAACTCGACTTAGATTCCTGAATAACCAGACTAAGTGTGCTAGTTGCAATCTCTAGTAGACATGTCCTAGTCAGGTTTTATGTTGTATTAAACTATAGCTAACGGTTACGTCGCAACTACGTGCGTTGATTAAACCGGTTAATTGGATTATTTGGAAAATCACGAGAATCAAATACAATTTGGAAAACTTTGTGTTTTGTAATATATTTATAAAAATACAATTTCTTTTAGTGATAAATCATGAATTAATAATATTTTATTCATTTTACTAAATGTCGTAATTAACCACTAAATTACGTTCTAAACTACGAATATGCGTATAATCACAAAAACCACCCAAATCACATCCACCAGAAATAAAATAAAATAACTACGCTACACAAATACATTGGCACAGCTAATGGTCCTAGGGTGGGCTTATGCCCGGTACAAATTTTCCTTTTACATTACATAAGAGAAAATGACTGAAATTAAATAATTAAAGTGCAGGAATTAAATATCTAATATAAATAGCCTAAAATAAAATAATTAAAAAGAAAGCTAAGAGTCTCAGACTCGGTCCATTTTCTCAAAATTCGGCTTATGCCTCAACGTCCGGTCGGACCGGTGCGTTTGCATTTCGCCGGGGCCCACAGACCGGTACGGTCGTCGCCCGAAAATCGGTTTTAGAAATCATTTTCGAAAGCCAGTTTTGAAATTAATAAAAATATAATTTTGTAAAAATTTGGGCAGCACTTCCTCTATTCCGGGACAAACCCAAAACTGGGAAGCGCGCCAACAAACACCTGCAAAATGTCCCAAACCAGGGAAAACCCAATTCCAACCAAAATAGTCCACAGAAAAATCCACCAAAATAATTCCAACACTACAGAATTAATTCCCGAAATATCCGGGAATTCAATACCAACCAATTCACGCCAACTCAGCAAGTAAAACACAGGAAATCAAACTAACGCAGCTAAACGAAAAATATAACGCAGCTATCCGGATTCCCGAGAGGGAACCGGGGGACCGATCTATCATCATCGACTCTACGGGGGACGAACTACTGTGATTATCCAGAAATTACCAGATTCCGTTGGCGGGGAGCCGCGGGAAAATCTCGGGAAAAATTCGAAACAAAGTTCGACAACAGGTCGTAGATCCCGGACAGCGACGAGAGTCCACGGACAGCGGGAACGCCGACGGGGACAGCAAAGAACCGCAGGAAAGGGTGCTGGACAGCGCAGTGGAGCACGCTGACGCGGCGAGGCGCGGACAGCGCAGCGGGGTCGGGGTTCTGCCGGCGGAGGATCGCCGGGTTGCTGGCCGGAGAGGGGGCTCGCCGGTGGGGCTCGACCGCGGGAGGCGGCTGCGCGGGACAGCGGCGGAGGCCGCGGGGACTCTCGCCGGAGCAAGGGGCCCGGCCTAGGGTCGCGCGCGCGGAGCTAGGGCTGAGCTCGGGAAATGGGTTTCCCAACCGAGGAGGAAGAAAGGAGAGGGAGAAAGATTGAGAGCTTCTGTGGGTTTTGAGAGTGGGTTCTCTTCCACAGAGGAGAATAAGAGTTCGTGAGAGAGAGATTAGGTGAGGGCTTTGAGAGAAAGATGTGCTGTGAAGGGACGTGGGGAGAGAAAGTAATTTTTTGTTCTGTTGAGTTGATGGGAACGTGGGAAATAAAAATGGGGAGTGGATCTGAACGTTGGGGAAAATTTGTGGTAGAGAGAAAGATTCGGGAATGAGTTTACCCATTCCCAAAGAGAAAACACGCTGGTCCTTCGGGACCAGTTCCCACCACGGGAAAAATAATTATTATTTTTTTTATTATCATTTCTTTTATTAACCAAGTCAAAAAAAATAGGAAAGAACTGGGTTTGGGTTCAGGCTCGAACTCGGGTCTGGATCTCGAATCCCAAAAATCCATGTTACAAATAAATTTCGAAATTTCTTTTCATCCAAGAAAATAAATAATAATATTTAATAATATTAATAATTTGAAAAACGTTTTATTATTAAAACACGAAAATTCTATTTACAACTAAAATTCAAAAACTGGGTTTCACAATCTTCCCTCCTTAGAAAATTTCGTCCTCGAAATTTAAAGGTAGGGTAGAAAAAGACAAACAGGTACGGGTATTGCGCCCGTAACTCAGGTCCAACCATAAGGATTTCCAAAGCAGTCGTGGATGAGACGGTTTAGGGACAAGTTTTATGTTATTATCCACGCAAAAAAAAAAAAAAAATACAAAGGCGAACCAAAGTACACGAGGTTGATCAGACCATCATGCACCGGTCCTGATTTAGACAATATATTAGTGGGTGCACCCAATAAAATATCGTCATGATCAAGCTTGATAAAGAGATAGCTTGCAAAACTAGGCTAACTTCGTCAGCAACAGTCAAGTTTAGAACGAAAAAGATAAGAAAATAAGTGATGGCTCGAATTCTGATCTTCTTCTTACCTCTGACTAGGCTTGCAACTGGTTTCTCTGGCACTGAAAAGGTTGATTCAATCTTCAGTTCTGAATTATCCAAAATGTGACTCGGATCCGGAATGTAACGTCTGAGCTGTGACTTAGAAGACGTTGCAACCTCTCGAGATTAGCTGGTAGAGCTAACTGGTACGCTACTACCAACGCGTCTTAAACTTCAAATGGCCTGATGTATCTGGCCTCAATTTCCAGCTCCGTCAAAACTGATTGTTCCTCTGGTAGGAGAAACTTCACCAAAAGCAATTTGGTCTTCCCAAGACCTACCAAATTCTAAGACGCAAAATCTCAATACATCTTCAAGCGTCTGGATTGACCTCTCTGATTGCTCGTCCCGCGGTACTCCATGAATCCGGTAGATGTGCTTCTCGTACAATGCTGCCCACTTCCTAGTGGATAAACCAACTTTGAAGGAAACTAAAGTGTGCTGACTTAGTCAGTCGGTTTATAATAATCCAATTGGTGCCCTTCCCTCCTTGGGAACAAGGCAATCCTTACTCAAAGCTCATTGTTATATGCTTCTACTTCCACTCCGAATTGTCCAGCGGCTTCAACAAGCTGGTTGTTCTCTTGCTAAATTCCTCATGTTGGCAAATTCACATCTAATCCCATACCTGGAATTATCCTTCTTTATTCCATAACACCAATCAACGGAGGCATATTCCGATACATCTTATTATCTCCTGAATTTATGGAATACTGTGACTGGTGCATTTCTTTCATCAACTCGTTCCCCCGTTTGTCAGCCGATACGCAAAGTTTCGTACCATTCTTCAGAGTTCCAATGCTGATCAATTTAGAAACCCTCAAGTGTTCCTGCCAACACTTGATCTCTAAGCCTGCAAAGTGCCTTGTTTTGAAACTACGTTCTCTTGATTTTGTCCCTCAGCCTCGAACTTCATCAATACTGAATCAGCATCCAGCTCCGTCCTTCTATCTCCAGATAGTATAACCTCCAGTCCAAACTTCTCGATGTCTTCTAGCAGGTGCTAGTCCTTGGTTAAGAACTTCGCCATCAGTATCGACCAAGTACATCAGTGACCACATTAGCCTGACCTGAATGGTACTGCAGGTTGATGTCGAAATCCTTCATCTGCTTCAACCATCTTCTTAGTCTAACATTCAGCCCTTCCTGAGTGAAACATATTTCAGACTTTGGGTAGTCCGTACATATTTTCACTCCCTTTCCATAAAAATCATGCTTCCAAAGCTTCAAAGCAATTCAAATTAGGTGTGGGATGATTCTTCTCATGAGTCTGTAGTTGCCTACATGTGTAAGCGATACTTTCCCATGTTGTTGAAGAACGTAACCCAGTCCTTTTCCAGAGGCATTACTGTAAATTGAGAACCCACCGGTTCCTGCGGGTAGCGCAAGGATTGGTGTAGTGGTAAGTCTCTTCTTCAGCTCCTCAATGCCGCCTGACAAACTTTTCGTTCAGATGAACTCTTCATTCTTCTAAGTGAGCTTCGTCATCGGCTCAGCAATCTTGGCGAAATCCTTCACGAACTTCTGATAGTAGCCGGCCAAGTTCAAGAAACTTCCGAATTGAACTTGGGGTATACCACTTTTCAACAGCAGCTATCTTCCATCGAAATTTCTTCTCTTGACAACATGGCCAAAAGTCCACCTTGTCAAGGAAAATCCACGTTCAGATAACTTACCATAAAACTTATTTTTCCTCAAAGTTTCCAAAACTTCCTCAGGTGTTCTTCATGCTCTTCTTCAGTCTTCAGAATGTTATCTATGGAGATGATGAACCGATTCAAATACTCATAAAAACTCTGTTCATGAGGTTCATGAACACAGCAGGAGCATTGGTCAGTCCAACGTCATGACCAAAGAAAACTACCCATACTTGGTGTTTGAACGCCGTCTTGGAAATGTCCTCTTTCCTGACTTTGATTTGATGGTAGTCAAATCTTAAGTCAAACTTCGAAACATCCTATCTCCACATAACCAGATCAAACAGCTCCTCGATCCGGACAGAAAGTACTTATTCTGTAGTGTCTGCACATCCGTTATTCCATCCTTCTGGGGCACAAACAAGATAGGTACTCTCTAAGGTAAAGTTCCACTCTGAATAAATCCTAGAGCCTTTATTGATCTGGTCCTTCATCTTCTTGGCCACCTTCGGGTTAACTCTGTAACATCCTTTAGTGTTTAGGGAAAGAGCCAGGGACTAAGTCAAGGGTGAATCCTATGTCTAGATCTAGGGTAATCCGGGGAGACTATCAGGACATCCTGTTACAACTTCCAAAAGATGATGCTATTTAGCGGTTCTAGGTACTATTCTTCATGGTCCTCGCTCTTGCATGAGCAGTCTCCAACTGCTTCCTTCTCTATGAACCTCGAGTATCCATCATGCCTTATTGTAAGGGGCAGGGTCTGCTGGATAGGAAGAGGGTCCCTAGGTTGTAGCCTAACAGGTGTTGCTGGGTTATAAGCTCTGATTTGATGGAAAGATAAGGGGCAGTCCTTTACCCGATGTTCAGCAGATCCACATACCAAACATTGTCCCAATCTCTTGCGGCAACTAACGGCCTGATGACCAGGCCTCTTGCATTAGTTACAAGCCCATAGCTTCTTACGGCAAGACTGCCGGAAAGTAGAGTACTTGATGGAACCCAAATATCTTCTAGATTCAGGGGTATCCTTCCTAGGACAAAAGTTCTGCTCTAACTTGGTTGGGGATAACTAAGGCTACATCATGACGTTCTTCATGTCTTCTCTCGTGATATTCATCTGTTCTTGCTGGGCTTCATCTTGAGCTTTCTGGAACTCCAGGATTTCTTGAAATAGAATAACCATTTGGAAGATGATTGATGGTACTGGTGGAGCAACAAAATGAATAATCCACCAGGGAAATGCAATTCAGTTTGAGATGAGGTAGGATTCCCCAGTGTAGGAAAAACTTCACTGGATGCATGATGCGGACGGTCAAACAGCCGCGAGGGGAAAGACCCTGGGCTTGGTTGAGGGGATGGGATATGATCCGGAGATAACACCTCATCGCCAACAGGATTTGGTCTTGTCAATGGTCATTCTCTGGAAGGTTTAGAACGTACTCATAAACAAGGTAGCCTACCGGTCTATAATCAAGCAAAAATATTTATTTATATATAAATCGGACCTATGTCGTGACAAATCAATGTTCTAGTGTTCTAATTGTTTCTAGGTATGTTTTCCTAAGTTGTTGTTGTTGTGGACCTGCATGGGCCACCACTGAAAACATGTCACGACCCGATCCCAAGTTAATGGGTCGAACCGGACCATGCCCAGCCTGCACCGTGGTGAGACGGCGGCAGTAAGCTGTTCCATTGCAGGTATTCACAACAACACAAGTACATTTGCCACAACTGTTCTATTCGGAATTGAAACTTTATTTGATAAAATATTCAGAAATACAACTGGAAGGGAAATGCTGAAAATAAAACAACAAACTCCAAATAAAAGAAAGATGCAGGAAAGGGAAACTATCTAAGCATCAGGTTCAGCAGTCCCAGGATCAGCGTCCTCCAGAGACGGCTCCGGTACCGTCGCAAGGTAGAGAACCGGGTCATATTAGCTATTATAGTATAGCTCGTCATCCTCAGTGTTACCTAAAATGTTGTCTCCAGTCAGGAGGGAGCAAAGTACAATTCATGCTAATTAAACAGTTAAATAAGAAATAGAATCATGCAGTTCTAAACAGTTTTAAAACAGGTTTGTTACAGTAGAAAACAGTGATTTGAATAGGTAATGACATATGACCAGCTTGGGTTTGTTACAGTAATGGATAAGGGGGTTTTGTTACAGTATGGTCATAATCATTACGCTATTCCCCAGTCCCCAATAGTTACAGTAGATACAGTACAGTACTCTCGGTGAGAGTTTCGTGTTTGAGACGTGGTTTAGACATGCAGTAAAACGATTAAATAAATAACTGTAAACTAACACAAACTATACTTGCCTCAATTGAATGACTGGAGAGACGGGTTGATACCGAGGAGACGTCAGGTACGACTTCGAGTTCCTACAGTTGAGAACTCGACTTAGATTCCTGAATAACCAGACTAAGTGTGCTAGTTGCAATCTCTAGTAGACATGTCCTAGTCAGGTTTTATGTTGTATTAAACTATAGCTAACGGTTACGTCGCAACTACGTGCGTTGATTAAACCGGCTAATTGGATTATTTGGAAAATCACGAGAATCAAATACAATTTGGAAAACTTTGTGTTTTGTAATATATTTATAAAAATACAATTTCTTTTAGTGATAAATCATGAATTAATAATATTTTATTCATTTTACTAAATGTCGTAATTAACCACTAAATTACGTTCTAAACTACGAATATGCGTATAATCACAAAAACCACCCAAATCACATCCACCAGAAATAAAATAAAATAACTACGCTACACAAATACATTGGCACAGCTAATGGTCCTAGGGTGGGCTTATGCCCGGTACAAATTTTTCTTTTACATTACATAAGAGAAAATGACTGAAATTAAATAATTAAAGTGCAGGAATTAAATATCTAATATAAATAGCCTAAAATAAAATAATTAAAAAGAAAGCTAAGAGTCTCAGACTCGGTCCATTTTCTCAAAATTTGGCTTATGCCTCAACGTCCGGTCGGACCGGTGCGTTTGCATTTCGTCGGGGCCCACAGACCGGTACGGTCGTCGCCCGAAAATCGGTTTTAGAAATCATTTTCGAAAGCCAGTTTTGAAATTAATAAAAATATAATTTTGTAAAAATTTGGGCAGCACTTCCTCTATTCCGGGACAAACCCAAAACTGGGAAGCGCGCCAACAAACACCTGCAAAATGTCCCAAACCAGGGAAAACCCAATTCCAACCAAAATAGTCCACAGAAAAATCCACCAAAATAATTCCAACACTACAGAATTAATTCCCGAAATATCCGGGAATTCAATACCAACCAATTCACGCCAACTCAGCAAGTAAAACACAGGAAATCAAACTAACGCAGCTAAACGAAAAATATAACGCAGCTATCCGGATTCCCGAGAGGGAACCGGGGGACCGATCTATCATCATCGACTCTACGGGGGACGAACTACTGTGATTATCCAGAAATTACCAGATTCCATTGGCGGGGAGCCGCGGGAAAATCTCGGGAAAAATCCGAAACAAAGTTCGACAGCAGGTCGTAGATCCCGGACAGCGACGAGAGTCCACGGACAGCGGGAACGCCGACGGGGACAGCAAAGAACCGCAGGAAAGGGTGCTGGACAGCGCAGTGGAGCACGCTGACGCGGCGGGGCGCGGACAGCGCAGCGGGGTCGGGGTTCTGCCGGCGGAGGATCGCCGGGTTGCTGGCCGGAGAGGGGGCTCGCCGGTGGGGCTCGACCGCGGGAGGCGGCTGCGCAGGACAGCGGCGGAGGCCGCGGGGACTCTCGCCGGAGCAAGGGGCCCGGCCTAGGGTCGCGCGCGCGGAGCTAGGGCTGAGCTCGGGAAATGGGTTTCCCAACCGAGGAGGAAGAAAGGAGAGGGAGAAAGATTGAGAGCTTCTGTGGGTTTTGAGAGTGGGTTCTCTTCCACAGAGGAGAATAAGAGTTCGTGAGAGAGAGATTAGGTGAGGGCTTTGAGAGAAAGATGTGCTGTGAAGGGACGTGGGGAGAGAAAGTAATTTTTTGTTCTGTTGAGTTGATGGGAACGTGGGAAATAAAAATGGGGAGTGGATCTGAACGTTGGGGAAAATTTGTGGTAGAGAGAAAGATTCGGGAATGAGTTTACCCATTCCCAAAGAGAAAACACGCTGGTCCTTCGGGACCAGTTCCCACCACGGGAAAAATAATTATTATTTTTTTTATTATCATTTCTTTTATTAACCAAGTCAAAAAAAATAGGAAAGAACTGGGTTTGGGTTCAGGCTCGAACTCGGGTCTGGATCTCGAATCCCAAAAATCCATGTTACAAATAAATTTCGAAATTTCTTTTCATCCAAGAAAATAAATAATAATATTTAATAATATTAATAATTTGAAAAACGTTTTATTATTAAAACACAAAAATTCTATTTACAACTAAAATTCGAAAACTGGGTTTCACACATACACTCAAAATATGATGACATAGTACCCTTTACTAGTGTACCTTGTTTGCAACAGCAAGTTGCAGCTGCAACTTCAGTAGTTTTGTAATTGTTCTAGTACCAAAACCCATCCTTATTCTTGTGGCTGCTCTGCCAGTACCAAGTCTGATTCATACTGACACCCCCTTCATATGCAAAATCTGTACTTGACCTATAGTTTTTTTATGTCCCAACCTCTAGTCTATAAATGCCTTAATACTAGCTAGTGATACTCCACGATACTTGGCCTACCCACAACTTGCTTTGTCCTGAACCACACATACATCATATGTCCATCTGCGCTCATAAGCTACCTATGAGTTTTGGTGGCGCTTCTATCCTGTAGGGCCTTGTAGACCACATACAGGGCACTCCCTTAATAGTGGTTAACAACCAAACCTATTGTCTAACTTCTAGAGACTGACAAGTTAGGAGTTTCATCTATGAATTACCTACAACTGACTTGGTGTACAAGGGAAAAATTAACATGCCAACATCTATTAGATACAAGAAGAATTCATATAGTGGTATCTAATGGATACAAGGAAGTCATATGGCAGTATCGGAGAAACTACTATTGTAGTACCTAATGGGTTAGAAAGGAAGTTCACCTGCTAGTATCCAGTGAGTACAAGGAACTCATGTAATAGTATTTACGGTTACCAGAAAAATCCATATCTCAATATCCTGTCCGTAACAATCTGAATATAAGGAAGGTTCACCTACAAAATCTAATGTATACTAGGGAAAAGATCATATAGATACAAAGAAAGCCTATATGTCAGTATCAAATTTGAATGTAAAGGAAGGTACTCATATCAATATTTAATGGATAACAGGGAAACTTTTATGGCAGTATGCATGTAAATGTTCTCATATCAGTTATCTAATGAATACCAAGAAAGTTTTCTTACATCCAACAACTTATGGTATCACCTATATTGATTACAGGTTGAACCTCTTATGGAACCTATTAATCCTTTCTAACTTTATGCCCCTTTACCTGTATTCGTGATACATGGGTTCTATTCCTAATACTTAGTGTTGCAGACATTACGACAGCCTACTCTTGTACCCATGACACCATACCTCATGAAGCACAGGAAACTCTAGGAGTTTAGCCCCCCTTGCCAATCCAGTATAGACTGCTTGTGATATGTCATCTGGGTGCGCCCTGCCTTAATAACATTCAGAACTTCATTATCTAATGTTCTGATGGAACTGGGGATTCCCAGGACCCTTCCTTTGGTGTGCGTATTGATCGATAGAAAGTTAAAGAGATCTAATACGTGTTCTAACCCTTCATAGGCGGAAACTAGGGTTCACGAATTATACCTGCGGCGGAAAGGAGACAAGTAATTCCTGGCAATCTCGAGCAGACGACCCCAAGATCTTCTGCACGTATTCCTTTCTCAAGTTGGACGTCGTGTGGGCGACGATCTTCCAACTTTTTCTTCTCCTTGGCAGCACTCTCTTTCTCTCCTTACGTGAATCACGCATTTAGAGAAAATTTCAGATTTCTGATCAGTAGTCTGGCGGCTAGAGAATAGAGGATATATATAGGCTACGGCAGGGACCATGAGAAGAAATTAGGGTTAGGCCTCCTAACGGATCTAGATATCCCGTGTTCAGTCCGAACACACAATCCAGGCCCATTAACAATATCTCGGTCCACTAATGAGCTATTGTTGCACTACCTCCCTAATCCCAAATTATGTTTGTGGGCTCCTTTTATTATATGCTCGTTTGGCTCCCCATGTTAAGATATCGTATGTCCGTCGATCAAATTAAGTTACTGACAACTATATTTATTCGACATCTTTTATCCTTAAGTAGTACCGCTCAACTTTATTTGTCATGTCGGATATAATCTACCTGCAGGGTTTACATGACAATCCTTATGAGCTCCTTAAAAGGACATCATCAACCCGATGTATCGGGACATGGATTCCATTTATAATCAACAGTCCATCATACATACAATGTTATTACCCAATTCATAGAGGTTGTTGATCCATAATGAATCTCACTCTTTTATGAGTCAAAGTAATGCACATTGCATATATATGTCCGTTATTATATCCGGATTAAGAGTACAAGTATCCATAATAACAGAGATGTTTGTTCTCTTATGTAGTCAGTACAAAGAGAACAACCTCAAGTGGTCATGTTCAATACACACAAAGTGTACTAGTGTAAACCTATAGTCAAGATAGACTAATACCAGATTACACTACAACCTTTCCAATAGATTGTCCAAGTCCATCTAGGTTGTGAACTATTTATATACTCCATAGAAAACTGATAATATGATCTTCTGTGTGACACCACACACCATATTATCTACAATATAGAATATCAGACATTTGCATTAACACTTGCAACAAATATAATATGCAAACATTTGCCCATATGATTCTCATTCAAAATTTAAGGAAATAAGGTTACTACAAAAGTGATGCTTTTAGTATATAACCCTAACAATCTCCCACTTATACTCAAAGCATTGCTTTTCAGTATACTGTTACAAATCTCCCACTTATACTTAAAGCCATGCTGCTACACATCTGACTCCCATTCCCTCAACATGACTGTCAAAAGCCTTAGCTGGTAAGCTCTTTGTAAAGGGATCAGCTAGGTTGTCGGCTGATGCTATCTTGATCACAGCAACTTTTCCTTTCTTTACGTAATCTCGTATCAGGTGGTACTTACGCTCAATGTGTTTGCCTGTATTATGGGCTCGTGGTTCCTTCGAGTTTGCCACTGCACCACTATTATCATAATAAAGTGTAATAGACTTAGGCAAACTAGGTACCACATCCAAGTCCAACAGAAAGTTTCTGAGCCAAACCTCTCCTTTGGCTGCCTCAGAGGCTGCCACATACTCGGCTTCCATGGTGGAATCAGCAATACATTTTTGCTTGATACTTCTCCACACAATGGCTCCACCTCCCAAAGTAAACACATAACCTGAGGTAGATTTCCTGGAATCCCTATCTGACTGAAAATCTGAGTCTGTATACCCCAAGGGAACTAAACTATCTGCCTGGTAAACTAGCATATACTCTTTAGTCCTTTTCAGGTACTTCAAAATATGCTTTACGGCAGTCCAGTGCTCTTGTCCTGGGTTAGACTAATATCTGCTGACCATGCCTACGGCAAAGCAGATGTCTGGTCTCGTACATAGCATTGCATACATTAAGCTTCCTACTGCTGAAGCATAAGGAACTGCCTTCATGTTCTCTATCTCTTTAGGTGTCCTCGGACACTGCTCCTTTGATAGAGCAATTCCATGTCTAAAAGGTAAGAAACTTTTCTTAAAATTTTACATACTAAAACGAGTTAGTACAGTATCGATATAGGAAGCTTGGGATAAGTCCAACATCCTTTTCTTGCGATCTCGTAGAACTTTGATCCCAAGGATGTGACCTACTTCTCCCAAGTCCTTCATATCAAACTGTTTGGATAACCATACCCTTACATCAGATAATACCTTCACATTGTTTCCAATGAGCAAGATGTCATCCACATAAAGTACTAGGAACACCACCACGTTTCCGTCACACTTTCTGTATACACATGATTCATCCTGACATTGATCAAATCCATAGGATTTTATCACCTGATCAAAACAGATGTTCCAAGATCTGGAAGCTTGCTTAAGTCCATAAATGGACTTTTTGAGCTTACAAACAAGATGCTCCTAGCCCTTTTCAATGAACCCGTCTGGTTGCTTCATATAGATGTCTTCCTCAAGACTTCCATTAAGGAAAGCTGTCTTGACATCCATTTGCCAAATCTCATAATCGAGATGAGCTGCAATAGATAAAAGAATCCGAATAGACTTAAGCATGGCTACAGGAGAAAAGGTTTCCTCATAATCGATACCCTCTCTTTGAGTAAAACCTTTTGCTACAAGCCGAGCTTTAAAGGTTTCAACCTTACCGTCTGATCCTCTTTTTCTCTTATAGACCCACTTGCATCCAATGGCTTTTACACCAACGGGTGGTTCTACAAGCTCCCAGACCTGATTAGAATCCATAGATTCTATTTCAGATATCATTGCTTTTTGCCAAGACTCTGCATTTTTATCTTGGAGTGCTTCATTGTAGGTACAAGGATCATAATCTTGTTCCTCAGGGACGAAGTCTGATGACTCTCCCAAGAACATATATCTATCAGGTTGTATCACAACCCTCCCACTACGACGAGGTACTATCGGTTGTGGTGTAACATTTGTGACACGTTGTACAGTTATTTGTGGTTCATCCTCTTGTACTGTTGGTACTGAAGTACTTGGTGTCTCACGTCTCAGTTCTTCTAGAACAACTCTACTTGTGGGTTTATGGTTCATCACGTAGTCTTCCTCTAAGAATCGGGTATTGGTGCTAACAATGACCTTCTGATCCTTAGGACTATAAAATAAACCTCCTTTCGTTCCTCTTGGATAGCCTACAAACAAGCGTACTTCTGTACGAGATTCCAACTTATCTGCTTTCCCATTCAGCACATGTGCTGGACTACCCCAAATGCGAACATGTTTCAGACTAGGCTTACGCCCAATCCACAGCTCTGTGGGAGTAAGCGGTACTGACTTAGAAGGAACCAAGTTCAAAATATAAGTTGCAGTCTCTAAGGCATATCCCCAAAACGAATTTGGCAAATCCGAATAACTCATCATTGATCTAACCATCTCCATAAGAGTTCTATTCCTTCTTTCGGCTACACCATTCTGTTGGGGCGTTCCAGGTGCAGTCAATTGGGATACAATCCCAGCCTCTGATAAATAATCCCTAAACTCTCCAAAGAGGTACTCGCCACCACGATCTGATCGTAATGACTTGATACATTTTCCATGACGTTTCTCCGTTTCAGCCTTGTACTCTTTGAATTTCTCAAAGCACTCAGACTTACGACGCATCAAATAAATATATCCATACCTTGAATAATCGTCAATAAATGTGACAAAATATTCAAAGCCACCTCTAGCTTGGATAGTCATGGGTCCACACAAATCAGAATGAACCAATTCTAACACATCTTTGGCCCTATACCCCTTTGCCGTAAAAGGCCTTTTGGTCATTTTACCTTCCAAGCAGGATTCACAAACTGGTAGTACCTCCACTTCCAATGAACTCAAAGGTCCATCTTCAACCAGTCTTTGAATCCTTCTTATGTTAATATGCCCGAATCGTAAGTGCCAAAGATATGTTTGGTTCATACAAGAAGGTTCTTTTCTCTTATTTAAATTAGATGACATATTATTCATTTCCATAAGTTGCATTGTAGGAGAAATAGGATTAATGACATACAAATTATCAACCAATGCACCAGAACAAATAAAATGTTTATTCTTTCTAATAACAATATTGTCATTAAAATAAACTGAATATTCATCCTTAACTAACATAGAAATAGAAACTAAATTCCTTCTAAGTGAAGGTGCATAAAGACAATCTCTCAATGTCAAAGACTTATTTCTACCAAAAGATAAAGTAACATCTCCTAATGCAACGACCGATACTTTTGTAGCATCACCCATGAACAAGCATATCTTTCCATCACTGAGCCATCTGGTTTCCTGGAACCCCTGCAATGTATTGCAGACATGATTAGTGGCTCCTGTATCTACACACCAGGTGCCGGTAGATAACACCGCTAAACATGTTTCAACTACTAGTAAATGAGATATACCTTCTTTGTTTCCTTGTTTGAGAAGTGGACAATCAGTCTTCCAATGTCCTGACCCTTTGCACTTGAAACATTTTCCTATCGGCTTTTTTACCGTGCCTTGAGGTCCCATGCCCTTCTTTGCTAAGTTTGCCTGTTTTTGAATGTTATTCTTCTTCTTACCGCCTTTTGGCTTAGAAGTAGAAGCCTTTTCAGAAACAAAAACATGACCACTCTGCCTAAAGAGAGATTCAGCATCCTGTAGCACTTTTGCAAGTTCTGCCAAACTATACAACCTTTTGTTCATGTTGTAATTAAGGCAGAAATTGTCAAAATTTTTTGGCAGAGTCCCGAGAATGATATCGACCTGGGTTTCCCCATCGATTTCAGCACCAAGGATCACCATCTCATTCAGATGACCCATCATCTTGAGAACATGATCCCTTACTGATGTGCCCTCAGCCATTTTTGTATTCATCAAACATTTTATAGCAAACTGCCTAGCTGTTCTACTCTGATGTCCGAAGAGTTCCTTGAGGTTATACATCATGTCATAAGCTGTGGTCATGGCCTGATGCTGATGTTGCAGTACATTTGACATAGATACCAGAATGTAACACCGCGCCATCTCATCTGTCTTTTTCTACTTCTTATAAGCCTCTTTGACCTCTTCATCAGAGTTAGCATCAGGCTTAGGTGGGCATTCCTCAACAAGTACATATTTGTACTCCTCAGCAGTCAGAACAATGTCCAAATTACGTTTCCAGTCAATATAATTAGGTCCAGTAGTTTGTTTTCTTTAAGAATCACCATAAGTGGACTGAAAGAACCCATTTTTTGAAATCCTGAGAATCACATAAATAAAATTATGTAGGGCAAAAAAAAACTTTTTGAATTAACTAAATATTGATTCCCTCAAAACAATAATAAGAAATACACCAACACCTTGAACACCATTTTTTTTTTAGGTTTTGGCTGTCGATTCCTTCATCGAAAATCATCTGTCTGCCTTTGGATTGCTCAAAACTAGCATCTCGTCCGGCGTCAGAAACAGCCACCACCGCCATCACAATTGATCAAAACTAATTAAAATTACATCAATCCTATGCCTCCCGAAGGAGTTCACATATAATCTAGATTGAAAAATTAAATTAATAAGTACGATCAACCCTCGTGATTTTAATTACATCCACAGCAACAACAACATCCACGACATGTCCGTGGTTTAAACAACACAATCAAAAAACATATATTAGACCATAATAGTTGGATCTAAGATGCCTGCAAAACCGAATTAGAACAGATCTACATCTACCGACTATTACCTAGCACAAGTTTTATTGGACAACATGGACGTATCAATCAATACGTAGATCCAAAGTGGCTCTGATACCAATTGATGGAACTGGGGATTCCCAGGACCCTTCCTTTGGTGTACGTATTGATCGATAGAAAGTTAAACAGATCTAATACGTGTTCTAACCCTTCATAGGCGGAAACTAGGGTTCACGAATTATACCTGCGGCAGAAAGGAGACAAGTAATTCCTGGCAATCTCGAGCAGACGACCCCAAGATCTTCTGCAAGTATTCCTTCCTCGAGTTGGACGTCGTGTGGGCGACGATCTCTAAACTTTTTCTTCTCCTTGGCAGCACTCTCTTTCTCTCCTTACGTGAATCACGAATTTAGAGAAAATTTTAGATTTCTGATCAGTAATCTGGCGGCCAGAGAATAGAGGATATATATAGGCTACGGCAGGGACCATGAGGAGAAATTAGGGTTAGGCCTCCTAACGGATCTGGATATCCCGTGTTCAGCCCGAACACACAATCCAGGCCCATTAACAATATCTCGGTCCACTAATGAGCTATTGTTGTACTACCTCCCTAATCCTAAATTATGTTTATGGGCTTCTTTTATTATATGCTCGTTTGGCTCCCCATGTTAAGATATTGTATGTCCGTCGATCAAATTAAGTTACTGACAACTATATTGATTTGACATCTTTTATCCTTAAGTAGTACCGCTCAACTTTATTTGTCATGTCGGATATAATCCACCTGCTGGATTTACATGACAATCCTTATGAGCTCCTTAAGAGGACATCATCAACCCGATGTATCGGGACATGGATTCCATTTATAATCAACAGCCCATCATACATACAATGTTATTACCCAATTCATAGAGGTTTTTGATCCATAATGAATCTCACTCTTTTATGAGTCAAAGTAATGCACATTGCATATACATGTCCGTTATTATATCCGGATTAAGAGTACAAGCATCCATAATAACAGAGGTGTTTGTTCTCTTATGTAGTCAGTACAAAGAGAACAACCTCAAGTGGTCATGTTCAATACACACAAAGTGTACTAGTATAAACCTATAGTCAAGATAGACTAATACCAGATTATACTGCAACCATTCCAATAGATTGTCCAAGTCCATCTAGGTTGTGAACTATTTATATACTCCATAGAAAACTGATAATATGATCTTCTGTGTGACACCGCACACCATATTATCTACAATATAGAATATCATACATCTGCATTAACACTTGCAACAAATATAATATGCAAACATTTGCCCATATGATTCTCATTCAAAATTTAAAGAAATAAGGTTACTACAAAAGTGATGCTTTTAGTATATAACCCTAACATGTTCATCATACGACTTCATGTTACTGACACAGGACCTAGTCTCCTTGTCTGCACCAATGCTTACGGGTTTCTCATGACTCTACCTAGGAATTTTATCAAGCATCTACTCATCTAATGTTTTGTAAAAGGAACAGTAACTTGGCAAATTGAAAGGTTGATGAACTTACCTTCTTTTGGTCGAACGAAACTTGATTTCTTTCTGACTTCTACTCAAATGTTCTCAACGGCAAGAAGGAGATAGAATTTTTAGGGTTTTCAGATGGGGAAGATCGGCTACCTCTTCATATATATTGGTGATGATTAGTTTAGGCTAAGGGAGGAAAATGATAAAGGGGATTTTGGTTTAAAATAGGTTTGGGTTTATCTCCTGTAGATTCTTTGAATTCGAACTAGAGAGGAAGTATAGCCCTTTGGAATTTTGAGTGATCGACTGCTTGGAAAATTTGAATTAAAGACATTTGCACTAAGGTCCCTGGACTTCAGGTTTATGCAAAATCCCACCTCCAATCTATTCAATTGTCACAAGCCTATTCATTGTATATATATATATATATATATATATATATATACAATGAATGATATTATTAATACTAATAGAAAAAAATTAACAATACTAATACTAATTTTTTGGGTTCAAGAGCTCAAAGTTACTTCAATTGGTATCAGACCAAGGTCTCTATTGTTAGGCTTAACATCCTTAGAGTAGATACTTGTTAATTTTTCTATGTCATCGTATCCCTCCTCCTCCTCAGATAAAGAGAGTTTTACTTCTAGTATCATGGACAATCATGTTTCTTCTAAATGCAAGAAATGCTCTAAGTGCAAAGCCATGGCTAACCAATCCTTAGAAATTATTAATGACTTTCATTCTACAAATGAAGAAATTTCAGAAAAGATTATTCATTTAGAATAATCTAATAAGGTGTTGAGAAATAAAAACAATGATTTATTATCTAGACTTGGTTCTCAAAACTCATCTTGTGTTTCTTTAAAGAGTTTGAATGAGGCTTTAATTTTGAATATCAAATCTCTTTCCTCATCAATAGAAGATCTTAAGAGGCAAACACATGAGCTAAATCATTTGGATGATTCTTCTATTGACTCTTTAAAGAAACAAAATAATAACTTTATTTCTAGAATTGCTTTATTTGAAAAAGAGAATTTTGTTTTAAATGCAAAATTTGATTCTCTTACTTGTTTGCATGATGATTTACTATTAAATCATGATATTCTTAAGACCAAATCCATGCATGCTCAATCTAGAGATATTTATCATTCTAGTACGTCACAAGTTCATAATCATGCTCATTCTGATACATGTGCACACACTAGTATTAGGTGCTTCTATTGCTCTCACATTGGACACATGATTTTAACTTGTCCTATTTGTAGGAGTTCTTCTACCAATGCTAGAGTAAATAGTATATGGGTCCCTAAAGCTAACAAATGTGGATACAGTTTATTTGGATACCAAAGTCTTCGCCTAATGTTATAGGTGGATCTTCTTGTATCAGGATATAGCACCGAGGAGCGTATTGGTGGTTGCAAAGCTCAAAGGTCATCTTCCAAGAAATTGCACCAACACAAGTGTGACCACTAGAGCCACTTTGGTAACATGCTAAACAATTCTCTTTAAATGGTTATATTTGTTGAATCTAGCATGTTTCTCTTGATGTCTTGCTACTAGCTCACATTGACATCCTTTAGTTGCTTATTATATAAATCAATATGAGATATAATACTAGCATGCTTAGTTAATTTTCTTATTATTTCTTTTATTACTTAGCTTAAATGATTAGTTCACACTATATTGTTTATCACTCATTTTTTATTAGTGTGACATATTTATATATGCATGCTCGTTATTCTTAATCTTTATTTATAAAGCATGCATATCACTCTAGGTCATAGGACCTTGGTTTTGATTTAAGTTAATATAATTTTAACTCTCCGTCTTTAAATGTTTTGAGATAGTTACTTCTTGCCAATTTGTATTTAATATGTCATAATTATCTTAATCGATATTTGTGAATATATGTGTTTAGCACAAGCTTCTTATCACTTGACAAGTATACACTTATACTTCCATTTTAACTTGTGCTTACATAATATATTCATTATTGATTTTCATGTTTTATTTTAATTAAACCTCTTATGAATCAATTATGTATTTGCATAATAAAGCCTATTTATATTTTTTTGAATTTATGATAGTTTTTCAAACATTCATTAAGGATACATGACTATATTCATTAAATATCCATTTACATGTAAGATCATGTATTTCTTATATTGATATATATATTTTTTATAAATAACTTTATGTGGGCATATGAGTTAAGCTCCAGCTTTATATTATTTTGAATAATATTTAATTATACTTGCTTCCTTCAAACTTGTGCTTATCCCATACTTTAGCTCTTGATTCCTTTGATCAAATTTCTGCATCTCTTCTTGAATCAATTAGCTTCTTCCTTAAAGCCTACTTTTGATGATATCTTCTTCTTTTTTTGTTGACTTTATGGATACATGCCTTTTAATTGATTTTTGATCTTTGCCTATTTGTGATATATATATATATATATAAATATATATATATATATATATATATATATATATATATATATATATATTAATGATTCCTAACTTCTGATATTTATTTGTTTTACTTCTTCAAGTTAGGATGTTGAGAGAAAATGTTTATTAGTATCTTGCTCATGACTATTTATGGAAGTTCTTTTAAAAATCACATGATTTTGTGTTGTACATTGCTTGTTAATTTTACCTCCTTAATTAGTGCATACTCGCTAGTCTATTTCTTTATATTTTACTATGGTGCACTATGAAAGCTTTTGTGTCTCTTACTATCTTTAGCTCTTAATTGACTTTACTGATCTTAATGATCTTTCTTTGCTCATTCCTTGGACATATGTTTCTTTTGAACTATTGTTGTCTAATGATGTTTTTTGCAGCACATAAGAATACATGTAATTGATACATAATATTTCTTATGTCTTTAGCTACTATGGGTTGAGCTTTTGCGTTGAAATTTTTATTTCTAGAGAATACACTTTCATAATGGCTATAATTTTGCATTCTCTAGATCAATCTATTATTTCATTATCTTGGGTTAATCTTAATACTTGGCAAAGAGATTTGTTCAATTGTGTTTTCATGAACATCTCTTTTGTCCTTTACTTGATGAGAGTCTAATTTATTTACTTGCAATCTTATACTCTTATCCTTGCTTAATAAAGAGTATATAAATCATTTTGATCATTCAAAAATGTATTACCCTTATTGTGAACTCTATGCTTAAGCATGTATCTTTAGTATTAGTGACTTAAGATTTAATGAGCACATTTATCCTGTTAATGGCCTACCTCATAAATCTTAATTAGTTATGTAGCTTGCTTATTTACGATGTACTGTTAAGCTATATAATTTTTTTGTTCACTTTCACTCATCTAGCTATCTTTTCGAATTTCAATCTATATGTGATATGCTAGTTTACAAAAATAAGAATTATGAATTTTCTTGATGAGATTTTATTCTATTTTAGATACATATGTTTGGTCTCTAAAATTAGTTTGACAAATTTTTTTTAGTTAATCTTGTTTCCATTGAGGTTTGTGATTCACCGCTTTAACTTCCTTGCATACTAGTCATTGGAAGCATCTCTTCAATTTCCACCGATTTATAAAATTTTATTATAAATATGGATTTAGGATTTTCTCTTGATGATATTCGTTGGATCATGTTTACTTTTATTGATAAATGATCCTAATGGTTGAGTAATCCTATATTATCTAATTATGTGGTTTTCAAGTTAATTTATTACTTTACTTTGACTACTCATGGATTATCACATATGCTCTTCGCTATTTGAACTTCATTGGTTTCTCATTTAGTATTAGCAAGGTTGGATTATTATCCGTTGATGGGTACATATGTTGTAAAACATACATAGTCTATGCAAAGCAATAAATTGGTTGATAATTTCTTAATTAGATAATCATGGACATGATATGTGAGTTTTTTTTTTGTATTTTTGAGCTATATTTTGACTTTCATCATTATTAATTTAATTGACTTTATTCCTTTTTATGATAACATTTTTTTCAAAAATTAACATACATTGATCTATCATATTTAAATATAAGATTCTTCTGTATAGGTTAGTGTATGCCATCTTTTGATTACATGTGCTAAAATAGAATATTCTTTTGATTTCTCATCTTTAGTAGCTATTAAGTGGATATCTCTTCTTGACTAAAGATGACATTATTCATTTTATGACGATTTAATAGCCTTATATGAATTAATCAAGGGGAAGAAATCCATAGTCGATCTACCCCTAGATCGTGTAGTTATCTATTTTATGCTACAAGTGCTTTGGAACTAGATACGCATATTTTAAGGGGGAGCAAATAAATTGGTTCAATTCATTTATACTCATTAATATGTTGTATACCTAGTTCTTCATGGACCCATATTCTCTTCAATTTCATATCTCATTGAGGCCATGATATTTTTTATTTTGAAGAGTTTATGAGGGTGTATGCAATTATCTTTATTATTTTATCTCTCTCTTATACGGGTTAAATAGGTCATCTTGTTAATATTAACTTTTGTATCTTAACTTGATGACTATTGTGCTTTCATTGATTTGGCTTACCTAGTATGCTTAATTGATTTGGCTTTTTGAGGACTTACTCAAAACTCATGATTTGTATCAATATTGGTACTACTTTAAGGAAGAGCATTCAATTCGACTGAATTTCTCATTCTCAAGTATTTTTTTTCTTCATGTTTATCTAAAGTGTATTCATATAGCATGATAAGGTAATTGAGTTCAAATGCATGAATTTTGGATAAGAAAATAGATTTGTAAATAATGAGATCATTTTATATCAATTGCGCTATTTTACATTGATCATTCCTTTATTTTGTTCCACTATTTATCGGTGGACAATTGTGACTATCATAGTTTCATTGATCAATGTTTTAAGTTTATATATTCAATTGATATCAAGTTTATATATTTCAATATCTCAATTGGTATCTTTCTTCTTTGATATCTATTATTTACAATTATCTAATCCCCATGACTTTTGACTGAAATCCTTTATTTATAATTCTCTTCCAAAACTAGAGTAATATTTTATATCATATTATGTTTTGGATTTCTTTCTTTGATTTCATGTTGGTAAACTATCTACTGATTTTTATCAATTCTTTTAGTTTTACCAACAATTTTGAGTTTTGACAAGCTCTTTTCTATTTGGTACTCTACATTTGGTATGTAGTTTATATACTTGTCTTTACACACTTCTCCTATTGTCTTCATTTAGTATTTCTTGATCATGATTGTCTATGCCTTCCTCAGGCTCTATGTAGTTTATGTATGTTTCAACAAGACTGCAAGTTTCACCTGCTGGATTATCAAACTGCTAGTTTCACTATTAAAGTTTGGTTATGGTTATGTTGTGTGTTTGGTCTTTCACTTTGTCTATTTTTTTACGGGGGAGCTATGCACTATTTTGCTAAATGACAAAGGGGAAGAAATATATTTTATGTCTTGAGATGTGATATTGTATTTTATGTCTTGAGATGTGATATTGTATTTTATGTCTTGAGATGTGATATTGTATTTTATGTCTTGAGATGTGATATTGCATATACATTATATCTATCTGTTATGCTTGGATAAAGCTTTTGTACCAGGACAAAAATATTCATTTGCAGGGGAGCCACTTCATACTTGCAAAAGATCATCTCTCCTTCAACATGTGTCCAGGTATGAATATTGTGACATACAAATATTATTTTGTCAATTATCAAAATGGGAGAGATTGTTGACCCAAACTGGATCACAATCAACCTGATTTAGATAATTAACAATTAATATCTGATATGATCCAATACGACACATCAAGATCAAGGCAGAACATTACCTATGATCTAATACGACACATCAAGTTCAAGACAGACATCGTCTACAAGCTGTTACATTGCAAATGTAATTTGTTCTCAGTCTGTAATTTTTGATTTATTGAGTCCAGGAAAATGTGTACTTTGATTCGCACTGTGTCATATCAACCCCTAGACATATTTCTCCAAGCTCCACCATACAAACAAACCAATTCCTGAACCAAACCAAACCACACTCACCCATGTAATTCTTCTGGTCTAAGGCAGACCGAACTCTAGCCGAACTCTGTCTAAGACAGAACTCTGGCCGAACTCTGCCTAAGACAGAACTCGAGACGAACTCTGCCTCCTTAAAATCAGCAACCTGATTTTTAGAGACTCCTTGCTGCGAGCTGTCCAACGTTTGAATTTTTGAATATTTGGGACAAAACTCTAGCCGAACTCTACCTACCCTGACTAGTATAAATAGAGCTTGATCCTTCTCATTTCAAATTATCTATCATCTCTCACTCTCAATCTTTTAAGCCTTACTCTTCTAATCTACTAGCCACAAAACTTCATAAGCCCCAAGGTGTTCAGTGCAATTTAGCTAGAAGTTCGTCACTTGGAAAATTCCAAGTTTTGCCTCTACAAATTTGTAAGAAGTTGGCATGCTCTTCTGAGTAAAGGCACATGTGTGTACCATATTTCACAAATAGTGGATTTCAATCCTGAGCTAGAGTTCTCAGGCCTGGACTAGTCCTCCACGAGGAAAACCAGGTTATATCGCTGTGTTTAAGTATGCTCTTCTGATCTCTCTTAATTTTTGCATTACTACTCTGATTATATATTCCCTTGGTAGTTGCT
Source organism: Iris pallida (assembly GCA_029216955.1). Lineage (NCBI taxonomy): Eukaryota > Viridiplantae > Streptophyta > Magnoliopsida > Asparagales > Iridaceae > Iris > Iris pallida. The sequence continues at coordinate 5,406,821 of JANAVB010019794.1, forward strand.
TCTGGACTTGGCATAGAGTTAATTTTTAATTGATTATTTTTGACACGAACTCTATTCACCCCCCTCTAGAGTTGCCTATACGTTACTTCAGATTGATATCTTTGTAGTTTGATGATTTGATACACAAGCAACTATTTCTCGTGGAATCGAGATCCATGAAGTTGTCTCTGATCGGAACATTTGTTAATTTGAACCTAAACCCATTCACACAATAGCTTGGCCAGATTTTGACGGCATAAATTATCCCATTAGCTAGAGTTCTAGTATATTCATTCTCAAGAGTTATGTCTAGACGATCAAACAAAATACAACAAGATACGAAATTAGGTTCAATGTTTCGTTAATTATTATACAAATGCATAAAGTAATTACCGAGCTGCTTACATATGTAGGACTCGTTGAGCACCTCTAGAGGGGGGTAAATAGATTGCGTGTGTGCAGCGGAACGATAATCATCACTTAAAAAATTATATGTCAGTAAACAACTAATATGAAGTAGGCAGTATTTTAGTAAATGCGTAAAGTAAGGAGATCATAAAAAGCAAACTTAACATCGGGGTTTATACTGGTTTTTCTATGAGAGGATAGTCCAGTCTCGAGAACTCTATCTCGATGTTGAATCCACTGTATAGTAAAACACAAACTTTGAATTCGAAGTGCTTACAACTTCTTACAACACATGTTTTTAATCCGAAAAGCACTACTTCACATCCATATGTCTTTGATCCAAAGGACTTGTCGACTTTAGAAACATGATAAAAATGAATTAGTTTTCAAACCTTCTTTACATCTCGAACCACCTTCTAGATCAAACAGGAATTGGTACTGGCTTGGCTAGAAGTCGTAAAGACTTTGATTTTAAAGTGTAAAGATCAGAGACACTTATAATAGAGAAGAGAGAATGACATATGATGAGATGAAAAGAATGTGAAACTCAACTCTATTTAGTATTTTTGGAGACCGAACTCAGACATGGTTCGGTTTACTAACGTTCAAAAAATTGAATGTTGGAGATTATTCTACAAGGAGACCTAATCCAATAGAATACTGGATCAGGGTGATCGAGTTCGGGCAAAACTCGGTCTGAGTTCAGTTTTTCTATGACCAGGTTGGTCAATCTGCATAATGGATTGGAATTTGGACTCTTTGAAATGGGCTGGCTCTTTGATTTGTGGACCAAACATGATTTAAAAACTGTGCTAGGCTTTTTGGTGGAGAGGCTATGAAGCTGAGCAAGTGTCAGTTGCGACTCGACGTACATAGTTTCCTAGACACAATAAAAAGCAAAATACAAAAATAAATATAAAAACCAAGGGCACTTTGATGACACATTTTTCCTTAATGTTAGTTATCGAAAGATAGACAGATCTGAAAATCTAAACACCTATTGGGGGCTTCGCCGCCGAACCCTACGAGGGGCTCTGTCCCCTCGATCCCCTTTTGCTATCTGAGTGCGAGGCCCCGGAGAGTCGTTGGACGGTCCAGAGAAGTCTTCTGTTATAATGCCGTCTTTGGCGCATCATGAATATGTCCAAGTTCAATCTTGCTTACTACTACAAATACATGTTAGACGAAAAATGCACTATGATATATTCAATGAACTTCTAAGTCAATGTTATGTTTAAGTACTAAGAATATATTGACAATATAGTGATTGTATGAATACTTATGATATCAATATTGTTAAACTTAATTGATTAGTCATCTTTAAAAACAGGAGACAATCATTGGACTAACAATCTTTCCTTTTTTATTATGACAAATCAGCTAAGTTTAAGATATAGATAATAACAACTCATATCACTAATAAGCACATATCACTAAAATACAAAAGGCAATAAGCACATTTGCCAACTTAAACTTACTTCTCCCACTTTGACATGATAAAAAATAAGCTCCCCTGTAATAAGATATAATATAAAATCAAGCTTAAATAAATACAACAAAGTAGGAAGAAAGCATATACAATCATGATCAAGCTAGGAAAATAGTATCATGACAAGTTTATCAAATGCACAACTAAAGTAGACTACTTTTTCAAAAACACAATATAATTGATTGAACTAAAAAAATCTTAAATCAATAATAAATAGTTTACCAACTAAAAATCATGAAAACACACAATCTGATATAAAATAATATAACTGTAGTTTGAAAGAGATCAATGAAGGATTTCAAAAAAATGAGGATTAAAAATTTGCAAATATAGTAGAATATACTAATATAAAATATCAAATATAATAAGACTTTTAATAATGATGAAAACATATATGATTCACAATTCGCCCATACAAGTTAGTGAATAATCACTAAGAAAATCATTATAATATAACAAAAATTTAACTTATAAACCCATGAAAATGAGAGAACCAAGAAGAAATAAGACAAATCATATATTCTCTTACAAAATTACTAAAAGTCATGAACACCATAAAAGAATAAAAATAAAGGACTATAGGTCTATGATGAACTAGGTATACCACATATTGAGGTATAAATCAATTGAAACAATTAATTTGCTCCTTCTTAAAATATATGTATCTAGTTTTATATATATATATATATTTTATATGCCAAGAATTAAGATCAATCCAAGATTATAGATCGATTTATAGTATACAAAATAATATGAAAATAAGTGTATCCACTAAAATTGAAAGATCTCAACAAATCATTTGTAGCTATAAACATAAGATGTATCAATTACATGTATCTTTATGTGCTACAAAATCATTGGGTAATAATGAAATATAAAGCACTTACAAATCAAAATGTAGAACATAGATTCGCTGCTATGTTCTGAGCCTAGGAGACTAAGTTCGGTTCTTTGGATCCAAAAGAAAATAATACTTATAAGTAGATCTTAATACATCTTCAGTCTATAAATTATTGATCACCTTGGGTTAGCTGTAGGTGCCGGATCCCAGCTAGCGGGTGTGACATTCGTCACCAGTTTTTGTATTTATGAATTATGAGTATTTAAAAAACATTCAAAATTAGGGAATTTAGACTCTTGACCAGCATACCGTCCACTACCAAAATACGCTCATTTAGCGACGACTTTTTAGCGACGGAATTATTCCGTCGATATTAGCGACGGTTTCGTGGCCGCTCAGCGACTGATTATCGACTACACGCCTTTGCAATTTTTATTTTAATTTTAGGGGGAGGAAAAGTCGTACATCCGTCGCTATGCCGGTGTTATAGCGACGGATCTTCGGTCGTCGCTACGTAGTCGATTATTTGGCGGGAATCGTGTAGAGAATTGGCGGGACATATCTTCGACTACGTAGCGACGGATATTCAGTCGGATAATCAATAATAGCGACTACCTGGCGACGGATTATTAGCAGTCGCTATTCCGTCGCTAAATTTATATTCCAAACTTAAATGAAAAGGCGAGGGAAACTTTTGGCATTTCCCCCAAAATTCAATCTCTCTCCTCTCTCTCTCTCTCTCTCTCGCGCGGCTTCGGTGAACGGCGACGGCGTCCTCTCCTCTCTCTCTCCCGAAGGTAATCCTCTCTCTATCTCTCTCTCTCTCTCTCTCTCTCTCTCTCTCTGTGTTGCGGTGTCGACGTAGGGGCAGCGGGGGCGGCGGGCTTGGGGACATTCGGGCTTGGGACGGGGGCGTCGGAGGCTGGGCGGCTGGCTTGTGGCGGGGGCGTCGGGGGCTGGGCGGCTGGCTTGGGGTGGGGGCGTCGGGGCCTGGACGGCGGGCTTGGGGCGGGGGCGTCGGGGGCTGTGCGGCGGGCTTGGGGCGGGGGCGTCGGGGGCTGGGCGGCGGGCTTGGGACGGGGGGCTTCGGGGGCTGGACGGCCGACTTGGGACGGGGGCGTCGGGGGCTGGGCGGCGGGCTTGGGGTGGGGGCGTCGGGGGCTGGGCGGCGGGCTTGGGGCGGGGGCATCGGGGGCTGGGCGGCGGGCTTGGGGCGGCGGGCTTTGGTCGGGGCGGCGGGGGACTTTGCTTATCAAATTCATCTGAGTTTATATATTGGCTAAATAATGTGTTATCCATATTGGGTGTTATCCATTAGTTTGGTGGTGTTTGGATTAGTAAATGTGAATATGGAGTTTGGGTTCATGGTGTATATGTTCACTGTGTCAAGGACAGTGCGAGTTCTTCATCTGCATAAGTCAGTGTTTGGGTTCATGGTCTATACATCTAACTGTGATATACATATATATGTGCCTATTATAATTAGCATGCAGGACGGCTTGGGGTGTAATGTGTGATTGTAGACATAGTAGGAATTATAGGTAATTAATGCTAGTGTAACTAGACTAAGGTAGTGCTTGCTAGATAATAAGGACACTCTAGTATCCTAACCAAGTTAATTTTAGACTAGATATTTAGGATATAGCTCCCATATCCTAGAAGTGGACTCTTGCAATTTAGAAATAGATAGATTGACTCAGTTTGGTATCGATATCGCACTATCGGTATCGGTATCGGTATCGCACTATCGGTCAAGGTTCACAATCGGTATCGGAATCGGTTTCAGACTATTCCTATGAGTATTGGTATCGACGATATCGGTAGTATCGGACTTTGGTATCGGAAAACAAATAATTATTAATAAATTATTTACATTTAAAAACATATATTTTATATATTTAGGCATAATTTTAAGTATTTCAGCGTTATTTCTTAGTAGTTTTGAAATTATATGAAATAGTAGTCACCCTTACCGATTGGTTTTGCCGAATTGACCGGAACAAAGACCCCCATAGTCGGTATCGGTCAATATTTGGTATCGGTCGGTATCGGATTGGAACATGCCAAACCGTATCGGTATCGGCCGTATCGGATCGGTATCGGCCGATACTTTAAACCATGCTATCGGTATCGAACTATCGGTATCGCACTATCGGTATCGGTATCACACTATCGGTATCGAACTATCGGTATCGAACTATCGGTATCGGTATCGGTATCGTACTATCGGTATCGGTATCGGTATCGCACTATCGGTATCGAACTATTAGTAACAACTGTATTTATATTTTTCTCTTCTCGAGCTAGAATACTAGCGGATCCACCAGTTACATGATTATATATTAATTCTGTTTAGTTTGTCTTATTATACAGATTTTTACATCTAATCTGTGATGGATCGTTATTTCGTTGATCGTACATGGATGTACAAACGACAACACGAGAGCAGAATAGGTGTGAGTGACGATTTTCAGGCAGGCGTGGAAGTGTTTCTTAAGTATGCCATGAGCAAAGCTCAGTTTATGGACGGTAACAAAATCAAGTGTCCATGTCGTAATTGTCACAATAGACGTTACGAAGATGTGGTGAGTGTAAGAGATCATTTGACCCGTAAGGGTTTCGTACGTGATTACATCCTGTAGTCATCGCAAGGTGAACTATATGCCGAAAGACAGGTTGCGAATGCTGCTACTTATGCTTTTGATGATAATGCTGCAGCGGATTTTGTCGTCGATGACGACGAATGCTCCGTTGATTATGGAGACATGCAGAACCTTGCACGAGATATGGTGTACGACGCGGCAGGACCTAATTTTGATCCGGAGGATCCTAATCCTGAGGCAAAGGCGTTCTATGATATGTTTCAGGATGCTGAAACTTCTTTATATCCTGGTTGTGATCCACATTCCGTACTTTCAGTGACGATGCGGTTGTTGAACATAAAGTCCGATTTTAACTTGCCACAAACTTGCTATGATCGGATTACACAACTAATGAAGGAGGTGTTACCGAAGGAATCAAAAGAGCTTCCAAAAAACTTCTACAAGTCGAAGATGATGGTCCGACAACTGGGACTGGGGTACGACAAGATAGATTGTTGTCGCAACGGATGCATATTGTACTACAAGGAGAACGAGGATGTAGAAAGTTGCCGCTTCTGTAATACGGATCGTTACAAGGAAGTCAGGAAAAAAGGAAAGTCAACTAGAAAACGACATCCTTACAAGTATATGCATTACTTGTCGATCACGAAGCGCTTGCAGAGGATGTATATGTCTCAGAATACAGCAGAACACATGACGTGGCACAACGAAGAACGCACAAAGGACGATGGAGAATTGTCACATCCTTCGGATGGAGAGGCGTGGAAATATTTCGATTTTTGCCATCCAGATTTTGCTGCAGAGCCTAGAAATGTACGCATAGGGCTATGTTCTGATGGATTCGCCCCTTTCGGGAAGTTGGGATCTCAATACTCCTGCTGGCCGGTCATTCTGACCCCTTACAATTTGCCACCATGGATGTGTATGAAGACTCCTTATATGTTCTTGACAGCTATCATACCGGGTCCCAAAAATCCGACGAAGAATATCGATATATATTTACAGCCGTTGGTGGATGAGCTAAAACAGCTGTGGGAGATCGGCGTCACGACGTATGATATTTCCAGGAAACAGAACTTTCAGATGAGAGCTTCACTGATGTGGACAATCAATGATTTTCCCGCATACGGTATGCTGTCGGGATGGAGTACTCACGGCACCCTGTCTTGTCCGATATGCATGCAAAATAGTAAGGCGTTCCGCCTTAAGCTTGGAGGAAAAACTTCTTTCTTTGATTGTCATCGTCAATTTCTGCCCGCGAGTCATCCTTGGAGAAAGAACAAGGACGCATTCAGAGCTGAAAAACAAGAATTTTCGCATCCGCCTGCCAGATTGTCGGGATACGATATCTGAAAAGATGTAAAGGATTTTCCCACTGTAATGGAAGATCCATCGAACAATCGTATTGATGGGTTCGGACAAACCCATAACTGGACCAAACGGAGTATCTTCTGGGACTTGCCTTATTGGAAAGATAATCTTATAAGGCATAATCTTGATGTTATGCATATCGAAAAGAATGTGTTCGATAATGTCTTCAATACCGTCATGGACATTAAAGGAAAGATGAAGGACAATCCAAAAGCAAGACAAGACATTGCCGAGATATGCAAGCGTCCTTATCTGAACTTGATACAAAGGGGAGCTGCTGGACAATTAAGTAAGCCGATAGCACAATACACATTGAGCAAGGAAGATAGATTAATAATCTGCAAGTGGGTATCTACTTTAAGATTTCTCGACGGCTATGTGTCGAATTTGTCTAGATGCGTTGACCTCAATGAACGCAAGCTAACGGGAATGAAGAGTCATGACTGCCATGTGTTTATGGAAAGATTACTGCCCATTGCTTTGAAAGAGTTGTTGCCTTCTGCTGTATGGGTTCCGTTGGCTGAACTATCAATATTTTTTAGGGATATTTCTTCCACTAAGGTGACTGTGCAACACATGGTTGAACTTGAGGAGAAGATTATCTTAACAATTTGCAAGTTGGAGAAAATATTTCCTCCTGTCTTCTTCGACAGCATGGAACATCTACCGATTTATCTAGCATACGAAGCCCGTGTCGGTACATCTGTTCATTATCGATGGATGTACCCATTTGAAAGGTACATAAATATCGATATAATTTAAGCTGAATTTCCATTTATTTTAAAATTATTTCTTAATTCTCAAGATAATTTGTCTCTCTAGATACCTACACCATCTAAAGAAGAAAGTTGGCAACTAAGCTCATATAGAGGCTTCGATATGCGAAGCATATCTTATCGAAGAGGTTTCAAACTTCTGCTCCATTTATTTCGATACTCATGTTAAAACAAATCGAAATAGACCTCAAAGGAATGACGAGGACGTTGAGGATGGAGGAAGATTTAATGTAAGGGGCAAGCCTGTTGGGGCTAGTAAAAGACGGTGGTTGACAGACGACGAGTATGATGCCGCTCAATGATATGTCTTGTTAAACTGTGACATACAAGAAGTGAGAGATTTGGAGAAGTAAGTCATTACACTTGCACTCGTTATAATCTCGAATTTGATGAAGTAAGTGACTACACTTATATATTCTTATTTTCTCTAATAGTGTATTTAGAGATGAAATCAAAATGAGGAGACACGATATTACCGATGAGGGACTTCAAAGAGAGGTTGATTGTACATTTCCGTCATGGTTTCGCAAATACGTAAGTAACTGTGATTATAATTGAGATTATTAATATATAATCTGAAACATTTAAATTATAAATATTTGTTTACAGGTTTTATTGCCTGAAACAACACTCACTCATGAGAGTGTTCGTTATCTGGCACTGGGACCGAAGAAGCAAATAAAGACTTGGCCAGGCTATGTCGTTAATGGATTCAGGTTTAAGTTAACTCAGAATGCTATAAATGTCGAATTTATCAATGACGGCATCAATACCAAGGAGTCCGGTGTTTGCATAAGAGGCACCGTCTATGACGACGAGCCGGACTTTGACTATTATGGAGTGCTTCGGGATATTGTAGATTTACAATATACTGGCCTATATGATATGCATATTGTGATGTTCAAATGTGAGTGGTTTGATATGACACCAAATATCGGTTGGAGAATCGATAAACAATTTGGATTCGTCGATATAAATTATCGCAAGAGGTATAGAGGGTCCGATACATTTGCGATAGCAAATCAGGCTGTTCAAGTCTACTATACAAGCTACCCAAGGCGTCGTAGAGATTGATTTGACTGGTGGACAGTATGCAAGATTAAATCTAAAAATACATTCAACGTTGGAGACCCAGCATACCAAGAGGACCAGATTGAAAAGTCCCAATACTTGGGACGACACTCAGATACAATGGATGTTGAAGATATTGTTGAGGAAAATAGAGGGGAGGAAGAGATTGATACACAAGACTTAGCTGTCAACCAGGGGAGAAAGAGGCGCCTTGTCCTAAATTTTGAGGCAGAAGAAGAAGAAGAAGAAGAAGAAGAAGAAGAAGAAGAAAAAGAAAAAGAAGAAGAATTTGATGGGGATGAGGATACAGATGAAATCGACGATGAAGATAAGGATGAGGATGAGGATGAGGAGGATGATGATGAAGACGAGGCCGAGGATGAGAACAAAGACGATGATTAGGTTAAATATTGATGTATAGTAAAAATACTTCCAATTACGTGAATTAAGTTTGACCTCATAAAAGCAATTACGTGAATTCATGTTTTTTTCATTCGATTATTTACTTATTGCAGATGGCACTCCTAGTCTTTTTCGTCGCGACGACACTCGTCTCCCTACTGGTGGTATGTATATTTTAGTTTAGTTTTTTATATCCATTTACACTTTCATATTGTTAATTATGTTTATGTGTTCTATTTACAGGTCATGATGGCTGGCCGTGGTCGTGGTGCTGGTCGTGGTGGTGGTGGTGGTGGTGGTGGTGCGGGTCGTGGTCGTGGTCGTACTGGTGCTGGTGGTCGTGGTCGCATTCAAAGTTCCCGGGATGTGACCCCATCGAGTGAGCCCCACCCGAAGAGTACCCCGGGCACAGACGCATCCCGCCCTCGATCGACCACTTCATCGAGGCATCAGTCCGGATCTGCTAGCGGATCCGATCCGCTATCGGAACCACCAGCAGCGGATCCACCAGGGGATGCCCCAGTTACTGCACAGTGGGCCCCGGAGTACCTCCATACTCGGTTCCATCCGGTTACTGGGGAGTACATACGCGGACCCGCGGATCCTCCGACGGCACCAGAGAGGCCGAGAGGCGAGTTCCGACGAGAGCTATGGCCCGCGGGGACCTCGTAAGTAAATTTAAGTTAATTTATTAAATTTCTTTCATTTATTTAAGTTAATAATCCAGTCGTTTCTTCTTTGTAGGGTTTTTTCGTTTAATGTTGGCAGGGCCCTTGGAGAAATTATCAGGGCTAACTTCCACGGTCCCTACCTTAACTTTACGTCGGTGCCCCCAAACGTGCAGTACGTCTGGCTCGACGAGTTGAGGGTATATATCTATATTTTTTTGGTTAAGTCTATGTGATTCTTTAATCAACCATTTTTTAAATTACGTGATAAATGATTTTCTGTGTTAGACAACGTACTGGTGGCCCCCCATCGCGAGGAGGGGATCCGCAGGACCTACAGAAGCGCATGCTCGAAGAAGATACAGGATATGATTCATGACCTAAAAATGGGGCATACGAGGCCGAATTGGATCCGGTAGGAGTATTATGAGGACCTCTTAGGCATGTTGGATACCCCTGCGTACAAGGAGAAATCGGAGAAGGCGAAGGTGAACCGATCTGCCGCGGGCCTTCATACGGGGGGATCAAGGTCCCACGCAGCGACACTTGCAGATCTGGTGAGCAACCGTAAATTTATTTCACTATCGAATTAGGTATTATTAATTAAAGGAGTTAATTAGTTTCTACGAAAATTTCGTATGCAGGCCCAACGGGCGGTGAAGGAGGGAAGGGCGCCAGAATCGGTCACCATGCACGACGTGTTCCAGCATACACACAAAAGATGGAAGGATGGGAGCTTCATCGACGAGAGGGCCAAGGAGACTGATGTAAGTACTTATGTTTATGAGATTAACGTTAGAATTAAAAGTATTCGGACTATAACTTAGGTAAACTTAGGATTCACACTTAACTTAGTGAAACATAGGATTTAGATTACAACTTAGGTAAATCTTATAATATAAACACATTCATTTGATAGGTTGCGTATCGTGAGGCCCTTAGTCGGGCTCAGTTAACTGACACCGAGGATGTCGATGAAACGATGCCCTTCCGGATGCCCTCTTCTTTTGTCGCTCGGAATGACTTGTTCGTAGATACCGTCGGCGGCTTTAAGAAAGGGTTCCTGTACGGAGTCGGCTCCCTAGGGCCATTGCATATGGCGACGCAGAGATTTCCACCGACACCACCTCCTTCCGTGGCCCGGGCAGACGATGATGTTAGGTCGCAGCTTACGCAGCTGTATGAGGCGGTGTCGTCCTTGCGGGAGCAATTTGCCACGCACTTTTCGCCTGCGTCTGCTACTGCCGGTCCGTCTGCTGCTGCCGGTACGTCTGCTGATGGTGCTCGTCCGTCTTCTACTGGTTCGTCGACTGCAGGTGTCGGTCCGTCTTCCGTGGGCCATCTTTCTTTCAACCCTGATGCCCCTGTGCTACCGCCTACGGCTGTGACAGCACTCCTGGATCTCATGTCCGCAGAGCAGCTTCGGCGACTTCCGAGCAGTGTCTACGACGCCTTGCCTCCGTACCTTGTAGAGGAGTATATTCGTCGGTCGAATACGGGAACGGACAATCGACCTCCTCTTTCTTAAAATGTTGTATTAAGAAAATTTGGATTATTTGTGAGAGCTTTGAACTAATTGTGCTATAATCGGCTTATAGCACCGGATATTATGTTACTCTTTAGGATAATTGATATTTATTTTCTATTAATTTGGTTTGGTCTGCGATTCTTGGATAATTGGTGTGCATTAAATTCGTATGTGCATATTTGGTCTATGTGATTCTTGGATAATTGGTGTGCATTATATATTTGGTCTGTGTGATTGTTGGATAATTGGTGTGCATTATATATTGGTTTGGTTTATGTATATATTTGTGAACAGGGAAAGTGCTACAAATTTTTTTCCCAAAAAACTCAGTTAGCGACGGACTAGTGACCGTTTAGCGACGGATATTCCCAGTTGCCGACGGGTTTTCGACGGATTAGCCGTTGCTATCTGGAGTTTTTAAACTGTTTCCAGGTAGCGACGGGTGATCGACGGATTATCCGTCGGCAAGGTTCTGGTGGTATAAACTTCGACGGAATAGCGACGGACTATCAGTCGCCAGGACGACTGATAATCAGCCGCTAAGCAGTCGCTCAATCTGGCGACCGCTTAGCGACGGACAATCCGTCGACATGCTTCTAGAAATGCATGACATTTTCAGAATCATGGCGACGGACAATCAGTCAGCAATCCATCGTTGTGGCGACGCGGTCGCGACGGATGAGCGACTACTCTTCCGTCGCCATGGTGCTGGAAATGCCAAGCATTTCCAGAACCTGATCGACGGATAGTCCGTCAGAACACCGTCGCCAATCCGTCGTTAGGTACCGACGAATACCGACGGATTAGCGACGTCATGATACGATCTGATACGCTGTTACGACGGGTTACTGACGGAATTTTACGTCGCTATTGCCTACACATTTCAGTACTTAATAGTTGAAATGGACGAAAGTCCGTCGGAAATGCGTCGCTAATGCTTCGTATTGTGACGTCGACAATCCGTCGCTATTCCGTCATGTGACGACAACTTAGCGACGGAACGTTATTAGCGACGAGCTGATTGCCGACGGATTTTTTTGGCCAAAATCCGTCGGTTATCGGTCGCTAATAGTAATTACCGTCGGTTTAGCGACGGATGTGGCCGTCGCTAAAACGATAAATTTTGGTAGTGGTCGGTATACTCCGGTATACCGCTGGTATACCGTTCGTGATATTTTTTTGAAAATAATATCTAAATATTTTGTAAATAGTGTTTTGGATATTTTTGTGAATAATGTCGATGCATCATATTGTCCATTGGTTTCTTGGTTCTAAAGCACCCTATTATTCATTGGATTAATTGGTTTTCTTTTAATGGTTAGGATTGATTTAGATCGAGTCGTGGATCGCGATCCAACGGTCACGATTAAATCCCACATCTATAAATACCCTATAATGTTCTCTCCCCTCTTTTTTTTATTCTCTTCACTCTCTCTCTCTTTCTCTCTTCATCCTTCTTCTCTTCTCTCCCCTTGGGCTATGCATGGGAGCCAGCCTTGAGGCCTTGGGTGTGGTGTCTAACCCTCCTAGGAGGAGGAGTAGAAGCTTAGGTTTTGTTGCTAGAGAACTCTAGGCAAGTATATCTTGTTCAAAAGTGATATGACCATGCTTTATTTTTTATTTTCCATAGAAACTAAAGTTTTATTGTTCTATAATATACTTCTCTAAATTGTTATCATCTTTAGTATATAGCATTTTTGGTTTTGATCGGTGGTATTGTATAGGTCTGAGTTTCTAGATAAGGTTTTCGAGTATTTTGAAGTATCCATCTATCAAATTTTAAAATTAGTAAAAATTAATGCTTTCATGTTGTAAGAAATTCAATTCTATGCGATTTGACTTTTGAAAATATGAATTTTAATTTAAAATGAGATTTTATGGCCGGAACAAGTTTTGCCTTTTTTTTAAGTTTTTGCCGCTGTTACAAAATGGTATACCAGTGTATACCAACAGAATACCAGTTTTATACCCCCAAAAACTTCTATCTTTTGTCCGAAATACTGCCGATATACTATAGTATACCGTCGGTATACCAATTTTGGCTGTTTTTGGCTGATTTGAGCTATTTTTGTCCGTTTTGTCCTTTTTGGCTATTTTTTTGATTTAAATGATGTCTTATCATGCTCTAGTATTGTTGTATAGTTAGAAAGTGATTGTACATCCTATATACATGACACATGCTTATGTTCATGTATTATTCTATGTTCAAATTCAAGATAGTGGCTCGTAGTAGCGCACTCATGTACTAATTTCCTTAGTGACTTCTAGATTTAGATTTCAATGCATGTTCTTTATTGAAACTGTGGATTTAACTTGTTATATGTCTAATCTATTTGCATCCTGGCAATGGACAATTGAGTGTAAGTGTTGTCTATTATATCGCGTGTAATGTGTATTAAGAACATTTGCCAGAGATATCTCGTAAATAACCTGTACCCATGACTCGTCATTTTAGGATGATTCTCGAGTGTCCACGACTTGAGAATTGAAAATAAATCTTATAGGTAATTGACTAATAAACTCATATAGATCATTGGAAGGGGAGGATAATTCATGCTACCGTGACTCGGGTCCCTATGGGCCCCACAGTGGCAGGGATAACCCCGATTGGCATATGCCCCTGACCTCTACTGATTGAGTGTTGATAATACTATTAATATATTTTTGAGTAGATATTTATTTAATATTGATAGAGATTATTGGTTGATTGTATTTCTTTTCTTTCTACCGTCGTCGCCCCCTTGGCCACCCGAGTTACTACAGCGTAGGTGGTAGTAAAGTTCCTCAACATACATTCTAGTAATTAGGTTTGTGATAACCATAGTCAGTTAATGATAGCAAGCCGTAGGCAATGATTGGCCGTGCACTTTGGTTGTACGTTACTTTATAAGCTCTTTGTATTGGTGAGTGGCCAGGGACTTAGTTCTGCTCGAGAAAAGGTCTACAACCCTGGTCCTTATTTGGCTTAAGGGTTGTGGCTCCGACGTTGAGTAGTTCCTAAGTCCTATGTTGTTCATCGGCTTATTCTTCTCTATTGCTATATTGTTCAATATTTTTATTCAGTCATTTCTATTTTTGATATGCGTGCATTAGTATCGAACTAGTCTCGACCCACATTTATTTACATTTGCCATATGTTGTTGTGTTGTTGTTGGGCTTTGTCGTTCACCTCGAGCTTTTCTTGTAATACTTGCTATTTGGGGTTCTGAGCCCACTAGTTTTTCATGGCCAGGTTCCAAAGTTCATCTCGAGGATCTACCTCTTCTTCTCCGGATGATTCGCACTCAAAGGACCGACACGGATTAGCAAGTGGGTTACTTTATCTCCCACTTCATTTTTGTACTTTCATTTGGTGGTGCCTAGCTAAGGGCATGTTTTAGTCCTTGTATCTGGGTTTTGTTCACTCCGTCTCTGGACGGAATGTATGTATATTCTAGATCGCGACTAGTTGTACATTTATGTACCTTTTGTATATTCGGTTAATGTATCTTTTCTTTATGTCAGCTCTTACGATTATGTATGTATTTGTGTTTGGGATGCCTTACCCATCTCATATGTAATTTACTCTTTATTGCTTCTTGTGTTGTTTGATTGAGATAGGACTTGTATGACATTAGGAGTCGTTAGTGGCATGCTAGAGTCCACCCACTTGTCTTTTAGACATGCATGACCGTATCTTGGGAAAATGGCGTACTCTGATAAATGTAGCTGTCTTTGTTTTGCCCCCGCTCTCCTTTATTTTGGTTCTGGGGCGTGACAGGATTTTTTTGGTGGCCCATGCAGGTCTGCTTTTTAGACATGTAGGGGATTCATCTTGTTAGAATCTCAATCCTATATTTGTCTTCATTTGATCTCCTCTTGCTTATCGCGTCATCTCATTTTTCTTGAATTGTGGACATGCTTGATATGTCTTTGTTCTATTCCTGTCCCTTTTTAATATCACGTGTCCTTATCCTTCAGGGATACCCTACCTTCTTATCTTATTCTTTCAACGATTTTATTGCTCCGTCTTCTTCCGTTGTTCAGGCAATAGGTCGGCATCAAATCCCACTTCCGTAGAGTCAGGTTCCAGTACCATCTCAGTATTTATTGTCAGCTTAGATCACTCTACTACAGTCAGTTCAGCCAGCTTAGTTAGCTCAACCATCTCTTTCACTTATATTAGTTCAGCCAGCATAGATAGATCAGTATGCTATGCATGAGATGATAAGGGGCATTGCCATCTACTCTACAACTCCAGTAGTTATAACTCTATATCATCGAGCTCCTCGCCAGGTAGTACCGTTAGCTCTGATGGCAACATCAATATAGCAGTCCAGGCAGTCAGTACAGTCAGGGTGTACCTACTATAAGAAACCTGGGGCACGTCGCATCTCAGTACAGGAGGGACAATGGTAAGTATCTTAGGTATGGAGTGTCTGATCACATATAGGATCTTGCCTACTTTTATATCTAGAGGCTTCGTTAGTTGCCTAGTGCCTTTGTGATTGAGGCCAGAGAGGACCAGCATAGTCAGCCCGATCCCATGTTCAATATCCCCCTTCGATGCGGTCTTAGCAATTTCAATGTTAGCATCAGGTATAGTTTGTCCAGGTCTAGTAAGTTAGGCAAAATCAGCAGCAGGTCAGAGCAGCAGCCTCGATGCATGGGCAGAGAGAGTTTGTTATCATAGAACAGATGTTGGCTAAGGGCAGTCAGATTGTTGGTAAGCCCCTGAGGTGTTCCTTCGGTTATTCTTGTTCTTGGGTTTTGTCGACGGCCTTGTATTCTACTTATACCCGGAGTGCAATAGTTGCCTCGACTAATTCGGCAAGTGAAGGCAAGTTTCTCGTCCCACTCTT
Organism: Iris pallida; assembly: GCA_029216955.1. Classification (NCBI taxonomy): domain Eukaryota; kingdom Viridiplantae; phylum Streptophyta; class Magnoliopsida; order Asparagales; family Iridaceae; genus Iris; species Iris pallida. The sequence goes on from JANAVB010019794.1 coordinate 5,422,798, forward strand.
CTGCCTTCGTATCTCGTGATACGTGATATCTATCATGTATCCTGACTACGAAGGTGCATCGTGGATTATAATCATGTCTTTGACTGAGTCGTTGGTACCGACTTACCTCAAGAATTGACCCTTGTCCACTTTATAAGTCAACGTAGGCCAGCGAGGACGGACCCCTACTCAACTGACTTAGGGATATATTATTCCTTATGCCTCATCATTTTTTAGGTATTATATATGTATGTATTTATTATTTTATGCATTTATTTAAATTATGTATTTCAATATCACTTGTACACGAGATGTTATCTTTTGAAGAGTTATGATTTTTGAGCTTGTTCTAGCATGTGTGTCTTATTCGCCTGGATTTAGTAAAATTTTGTGGACGAAAATTTTCTAAGGTGGGTAGGGTGTAACATTCGTTACCAGTTTTTCTATTTCTGAATTGTGAGTATTTAATTTTTTTCAAAATTAGGGAATTTAAACTCTCGACCGACATACCGTCGGTATATAGTTCAGGATATTTTTTTGAGAATAAAATCTAGATTTGTGAATAGTAGTTTGGATATTTTCGTGAACAGCTTTTAGATATTTTCGTGAATAGTATCGATGCATCATATTTTCCATTGATTTCTTGTTTCTGAAGCACCCTATTATCTATTGGATAATTGGTTTTCTTTCAATGGTTAGGATTGATTCAGATCGATCGCGGATCGCGATCCAATGATCACGAATAATTTCTACATCTATACCCTTTAATTTTCTCTCTCCTCTCTCTTCACTCTGTCTTCATTCTTCTTCTTTTCTCTTCCCTTGGGCTATGCATGTGTAATGCCCCAATCTAAAAATACGTAGGACTAAGAATTCGTATACATGCCAGCAACGTATCGAGAGGACTCCAGCCCAGCTCGAGCACGTATAAGCTATTTGGTTGTTCTAAATCAACTATATCTCAATCCACTAAATAATGGTAAAATGATGAATCAAGTGTACTATGGTTGATCAGATCGTAATACACTAATTCTAGAATAGATAAATGTATTAGAGTGGATCCCGAATAATACATTTATCATGAACAAGCTTGAAGAAAATGAAGCTTTTAAAAGACTAGACAATAATAACAACATAAGTCAAATAAGGACAAAATATAGATAATGAAGAGAATGATAATAACAACAACTAAATATAACTGAAGTCTTGGTGTAGCAACCATCATCCATTAATGTATCATACCTTTATCTAATACTTGGATAGATCACCAGGTCCTCAGGGGACTAGCAAGATACATATAAACATGCCGAATGTAACAGTAGATAAACATGCAACTAAAAGAAAGAAAAGAAATAAACCCAATGGAAGGACGACATCTAAGAAACAATATGAAAGGAACGACATCTAAGAGGGTGGCATGCCATGAGAACAACAGTATTAGTCGTGGCTACAGGTAAATTGGGTAATAGTAATTGCAGTCCGGTGAGGCACTAACAGTCATATCACAGGTCTCTATCGCAGCTCGCCAAGGCACTAATGATCGAGGTTCAAGTGAACAAATCTCTATCACATCCTAACGAGACATTAACGATTAAAGATTTATTCACAGTAGCCAACGCCTAATAACGGTATCCCCGCCTAGGGAACTAAAGAATCAAGTCAAGTAATACAAGAAAACATGTTCAGGTCAAGTCCAAGTCAATCAATCAATGTGGAGTCAAGGAAACATGATGTAGAACTGACAACTCTATCACAAGACATGGTGAACACAAAGAAGACCAATATACAAGCAACGAAAATAATAATACCCTATACACGTGTACGTAAATCTAAAAAATAATAATGACATCAACATAAGAAATATGTAATCAAATATGACTGAATAGAAACAATAATATAGAAATGCATAAAATAAACTGCACAATTTGGTAAGGTATACTTGCTTGATGGTAGCAAAATATCCAACAAAAAATTGTCAAATCAAAGAGCCACGAAACCTGAACTCCTGCAAACATCTCCGGATGCTGAAACAGATATCACCAACATTTTTGTCATAATAAAAAATTCTAAATTTGACTATCCATAAGTCCAACTCTAGACACATGGTCAAAACGGTAATTTCGGGCCAAATCAGTGTCCTCAGTTGGACCCGCTTTACACCAAAAAATGTGACAAAACCTATGGTCTCTAAAGTCAAAAATTATAAACCTACGAGTTCAATTTTTTGATATAAACTCAATGGTATGTCCATATTTGGATTCTGATGAGCCCTGTACAAAATCGCTCATTGAGTCGAGTCATAAGACCGCTAAAATAGCATTTCGATCGACCTTCTTAGAATTGGACCAAACATGGCTCATAGGACCATAAAAATGACACAAGTCCAGTGGCGAAGTTTTATCATGATATGACGAACGTGCACAAAGTAATTAGGATTTTTGTAAAGGGGTCGATATTGTGATTTTTGACGGATACGTATTGAATTCGTCGCGCACACACAACCAATTCGAGTTCCGTCAAAGCCCACACGTCTGCCACATCTACAACATTCTTACGCACCTTTCGATGCCTTCAGGTGGTGACAAAGTCGTCCGGATTGTCGGGACGGACCCCGTATCGGGAAATGTTTATGTTTTGAAAAACAATTTTTTGTAGTTTTTTGAACTGATTTTATTTACAAACTAATGAACGTAAAATTATGAATAAATATTAATTGTAAAGCCATTCATATTGGCTACAACTATATTCTTTTAGAATTTCAGATTTTCGATATCCGATCCGAAAATCGACTTCTAAAACAGTATTCTGGGACAGTTTCTAACGTCCAAATATTGAGTTTTTTCTCTCGGTTTTGGAACTCGATTTTTGTCATGTACATTGTGAATTAAATAAATCTAATTGAAGGAAATTATAGGTGGTTAAGTTGTCTATGTACCGGAGGAAACGGTTCGAAAAATAATTGATCGATGGGTGAGATACCGCTACATGAAGGGGCCCTCTCCGTTGCTTGTGTTGTTGCCTGTTTCAACGGCTGCTTCTATTTCTGGTGCGGCCCGCTACGTGCACGGCAGCCTACAGCGGCGGCACTCCGGTTAGTGCAGAGGCGGGTGTCACGACCCGCACCCTAGAGTAAGGGCACGAGACGTGGGTACGTCCAGCCTACGCCGTAGTGTCGGCGGTAGAACGCTGTCCTAGGTCACAACAACTAACAATTGAAGGTAATAACAGTTATTCTCCCCGAATGGGGGTGACATTACAGAAATATAAACTCAATCACAGCTAAGGTAGAACAAGTAAGATAGATTGATAATGAAAAATAAAATAATATCAAAATAATTCAAAGAGGTAAAATGCACAAAAAACGTGTACTAAAAACGTGTCACGACCCGTACCCTAGAGTTAGGGCACGAGAAGTGGGTACGTCCAGCCTACGCCGCAGTGTCGGCGGTAGAACGCTGTCCTAGGTCTCATGCATCTAACAGTATAAGGCTAAACAGTTTATACTCCCCGAATGGGGGTGACATAGCAGATACAGATTCAATCACATCTAAGGTAGAGCATGATAAGGATAGATAAAACATGAAATCCAAAAGAGGTACAACAGAGAGAAATTTAAGTGTCTAAGATACACAAATCCAGAAATACATCTCAAATCTCCAAACTCAGATACAGTAATCCATAAAGTAAATACAATTCCAGACAATTGAAAATAGCTAACTAAACAACCTCTAATGTGTCTCCTCTAGGCTAGCAGGCAATCTCCAAGCTATCTGTAAAATTTATCAACGGGTCCAGTCAGGACAGGAGCGAGTACAGTACATCTCAACAATATCATAACAGGTTAGGAAATATAAACATGCTAGAGAGTAAGATACAGGATCTGAAGAAATAATATGATGAAAAAGAGAGAGACTGTAAGTAAATAGCTACACTATATAGAGAACTATCAGTGACTAGTGATTCAAAGCACAATATGGTTATGTAAACGGCACGATGTTGTACACGAGTAATCTACAGAGGTTGTACACGAGTAATCTACTGGATTGATTACATAACCACTTCTACTCCCCCGTCCCAATCAATACACAAGGATCTAGATATGATATGTTATTGCACATGAAGTATAGTCGCACACGAGATCATGTGAATACATGAATATACACGATTTCACACGATTTGTACACGAATGTCACGAATACAAGGAGTACACGTGCTCACGATAAAGTACACGAACACGAATACCCAATGTATCCGCTAAGGGGATAACATCGTACAACAAGATCCACATAGTACTAATCCGTATTTCCAACGTGTCAGCATCATGTAAAGTAATTTAAAGCAGGAAATATAATCCTAAACAAGATATGAAATGATCAGAGAATGTACTCGCCTGATATCTGAATGTCCAAGGTAAAGATACTGTCCGAGGACAGGTGTCTGGCTCCTAATTAGAACAGCACAAGTCACAACATGTCCAGAAGGGTAATATAAAGCACTACAATACATTCTACATGAATCTAGGTCAGACTCGGCCAAAGTCAACCCTTGGTCAACTCTGGTCAACTGTACTAGTCAAACTAGGTCAAACTAGGTCATGTCCTAACCCAGCAAGTCTTACTAGGCCTAACCAAGACTATTCTAGCAAGCATACATCAATACAAGGCTATACAAGCCAACATACACCCAACTCTATATAGCATGCAATTATTCAATACTCAAATAGGCAAGAATTCACATTGGATATACACTAGGTAATCTATTACTTTAAGCTATATATGTCTACACATATATACACGTGCATATATTGGTATTCAACATTAGGTCTATAATCATGGCATTTCAATTGGTTATATAAACTTATATATTACAACACAATATGCTAACATATATATAATATACATGCATAGCTAAGTTAACTATATTCATAATTACTTATTTAAGAGGCTATGTGTGTGTATGTGAACATGGCAAAGGGGCAAGTGAGGGTTAAATGGGCATACATAGTGTATACATATCAAAGAGTGTCAAAGTGTAAGTGAACAATGTGTCAAGTGTGATAGTGTCAACATAGTGTAAGGGGGTACATGAGATAATATAGGATTTGTGTTAACATAGAACATTACATCTCATTAACTTGTATATTGCATACATTACATCTATTAATACATTATATTCATGCTTGCATTCATTCATCATTCATTTATTCTCTTGCACTATTATATGCACCATACATTACATACTATGGAACCTACATATTCATTACAAGCCATACTTATACATGCTTACAATAGATAGGATACTTACACCTCATACATCATTTATTTAACCATTTACTCATGCTTGCATTCTCTATTTAATTATATAATGTATATACATGAACATGGGTTAAAATCAAATAGAACATTATATTACACACAAGGGTGCACAAAATGCTTATGCCGAATAGTAACTCCTACTAATAATCAATATTGTACCATCTCAGCATGAATTAAAATCTAGGATTAAATTATGTTATAGATCTATGTGTTAGCTTTCCGAAACTTCAAACGGATCGCGTTTTCGTTTCCGAAAACTCCCGGAATCGCGAAAACACCGAGAACGCGTTTGTCTTTCATACAACTGACACTCAAATAATTCTCCAGAAAGTTACAGAAAGAATTAGGCCTATTAATATATGTTTTTGGAAAGCTAACTTCAATACGCTTCTTTTAAAAAAAATGGAAGATTAAACCGAGCTTTGAGCTAGAAGTTATGACATTTCTAAGTTAGGGCTGAAATTGAAAACGTGGATAAAAATCATGACGGATTTGGGTAGTTTGAGACAAAAGAACACAAGTATATAACATAATATATCAAGAACTCACTCTCTACACTAATATATATATATATGAGACACTATAGAACACATCTCCAATACAAAAATATGAGATTAAACATGTAATAATTCATTCATACATAACAACAACACATAGTGTGTCCAAATTTGGGATTTTCCTACATGGACAAACGACAACACAAAGGACACTCCTATGACCTCCAAATGGACACGAAATGGACACAAATAGAGATACAACCATGGGGGTCATTCCTATGGGTTCAAAATAGACCTATATGCATGAGGAAATGAAAAGGAGAAGGGATTTATACCTCCCGGTAGATCGAATCGAAGAAAAGCCTTCCCGGAGCGACACCGACACGTAGAGATTCCAAAAGGACACGAACGAGCTCCGAATCCTCCCAAATTTGGGTAGCTTCCTCCTTGGATAAAATGGAGAAGGAAAGAAGAAGATTTGGTGGCAAAATGGAAGTATTGGGTGGAGAAATTTCTAGGGATTGCTCTCTAGGAATTTGGGGAAGAACAAGAGAGAGAGAGTGTGGATGAGAATAATGAAATGAACTTAAGCCTATCCTCTCCCAAAGTGGCTGGCCGTAAGGGGCTATTTGTCCTATTATGGTAAGGTCCAAAATGCCCCCACTAACCTATTCTATGAGTATTAGGAAAGGGCTAATTGGTTGGGGCTAAGTTAGTCATTCTAAAGTCTCTAATCACACTAACCTTATCCATAATAATTAGTCTAACCTCTAACTAAGATATTTCTATCATATGGACTAAAATTAATATCATGTGGGCCATGCCTAACTAGTGTGTGGGTCCCACTAGAGTCAAACTACCCCCGGGTCCCCGTTTCAAGTCGAATTGAGTTGAAATTCGAACCCGACTCAAATAACCCCAAAATAATATCATAAATAATAAAATAATATCAAAATAATTCAAATAGGTCAAATTCAAAAATATCTTTAGGCCAAAAATGACATTAAAATATCATAATCACGTGGTTAGGCTCTAGGTCAAACAGTCTCTAGGGTTTCACTTGCAAAACGTCAAAACCACAAGTCATTGATTTAAATAATTTTAAAATGATTTAAAATCACCAAAAATTATATCATGAATTAAATATCATTATTAAAATAATTATAAATAAAAAATTTCAAAATTACCCTCATTTGGAAAACTGGGTGCTACAACTCTACCCACCTTAGAAAAATTTTGTCCTCGAAATTTAAGATCGATAGTACTCCTTCTAGAGCCTCTAACCTACCCGATATCTAAGGTAACACTTCCTAACACTGGAATAATAAACGGACATCTAGATAGTGTCAATCTAGGAATACCTCCAACACTGCTGTGCTGTACGGCGGTAATGGAACTTCAATAAAATATGGACTGGAACCTATATCCAAGGGACTGGACCTATTTTAAAGTGGTCTTAACTAAGGATGAAAAGGAACTGATCATAGGCTATAGGGTAGAGACCTGCATAGGCCACCACTAAAAATGTGTCACGACCCGCACCCTAGAGTTAGGACACGAAAAGTGGGTACGTCCAGCCTACGCCGCAGTGTCGGCGGTAGAACGCTGTCCTAGGTCTCATGCATCTAACAGTATAAGGCTAAACAGTTTATACTCCCCGAATGGGGGTGACATAGCAGATACAGACTCAATCACATCTAAGATAGAGCATGATAAGGATAGATAAAACATAAAATCCAAAAGAGGTACAACAGAGAGAAATCTAAGTGTCTAAGATACACAAATCCAGAAATACATCTCAAATCTCCAAACTCAGATACAGTAATCCATAAAGTAAATACAACTCCAGACAATTGAAAATAGCTAACTAAACAACCTCTAATGTGTCTCCTCTAGGCTAGCAGGCAATCTCCAAGCTATCTGTAAAATTTATCAACGGGTCCAGTCAGGACAGGAGCGAGTACAGTACATCTCAATAATATCATAACAGGTTAGGAAATATAAACATGCTAGAGAGTAAGATACAGGATCTGAAGAAATAACATGATGAAAAAGAGAGAGACTGTAAGTAAATAGCTACACTATATAGAGAACTATCAGTGACTAGTGATTCAGAGCACAATATGGTTATGTAAACGGTACGATGTTATACACGAGTAATCTACAAAGGTTGTACACGAGTAATTTACTGGATTGATTACATAACCACTTCTACTCTTCCGCCCCAATTAATACACAAGGATCTAGATATGATATGTTATTGCACACGAAGTATAGTCGCACACGAGATCATGTGAATACATAAATATATATACACGAGTTCGCACGATTTGTACACGAATGTCACAAATACAAGGAGTACACGATGCTCACGATAAAGTACACGAACACGAATACCCGATGTATCCGCTAAGGGGATAACATCGCACAACAAGATCCATATAGTACTAATCCGTGTTTCCAACGTGTCAGCATCATGTAAAGTAATCTAAAGCAGGAAATATAATCCTAAACAAGATATAAAATGATCAGAGAATATACTCGCCTGATATCTGAATGTCCAAGGTAAAGATACTGTCCAAGAAGAGGTGTCTGGCTCCTAATTAGAACAGCACAAGTCACAACATGTTCAGAAGGGTAATATAAAGCACTACAATACATTCTACATGAATCTAGGTCAGACTAGGCCAAAGTCAACCCTTGGTCAACTCTGGTCAACTGTACTAGTCAAACTAGGTCATGTCCTAACCCAGCAAGTCTTACTAGGCCTAACCAAGACTATCCTAGCAAGTACACATCAATACAAGGCTATACAAGCCAGCATACACCCAACTCTATATAGCATGCAATTATTCAATACTCAAATAGGCAAGAATTTACATTGGATATACACTAGGTAATCTATTACTTTAAGCTATATATGTTTACACATATAAACACGTGCATATATTGGTATTCAACATTAGGTCTATAACCATGGCATTTCAAATGGTTATATAAACTTATATATTACAACACAATATGCTAACATATATATAATATACATACATAGCTAAGTTAACTATATTCATAAATACTTATTTAAGAGGCTATATGTGTGTATGTGAACATGGCAAAGGGACAAGTGAGGGTTAAATGGGCATACATAGTGTATACATATCAAAGAGTGTCAAAGTATAAGTAAACAATGTGTCAAGTGTGATAGTGTCAACATAGTGTAAGGGGGTACATGAGGTAATATAGGATTTGTGTTAACATAGAACATTACATCTCATTAACTTCTATATTGCATACATTACATCTATTAATACATTATATTCATGCTTGCATTCATTCATCATTCATTTATTCTCTTGTACTACTATATGCACCATACATTACATACTATTGAACCTACATATTCATTACAAGCCATACTTATACATGCTTACATTAGATAGGATACTTACACCTCATATATCATTTATTTAACCATTTACTCATGCTTGTATTATCTATTTAATTACATAATATATATACATTAATATGGGTTAAATTTAAATAGAATATTATATTACACACAAGGGTGCACAAAATGCATATGCCGAATAGTAACTCCTACTAATAATCAATACTGTACCATCTCAGCATGAATTAAAATCTAGAATTAAATTATGTTATAGATCTATGTGTTAGCTTTCCGAAGCTTCAAACGGATCTCGTTTTCGTTTCCGAAAACTGCCGGAATCGCGAAAACACCGAGAACGCGTTTGTCTTTCATACAGCTGACACTCAAATAATTCTCCAAAAAGTTACAGAAAGAATTAGGCCTATTAATACATGTTTTTCGAAAGCTAACTTGAATACGCTTCTTTTAAAAAAACGGAAGATTAAACCGAGCTTTGATCTAGAAGTTATGACATTTCTAAGTTAGGGCTGAAATTGAAAACGTGGATAAAAATCATGACGGATTTGGGTAGTTTGAGACAAAAGAACACAAGTATATAACATAATATATCAAGAACTCACTCTCTACACTAATATATATATATATAAGACACTATAGAACATATCTCCAATACAAAAATATGAGATTAAACATGTAATAATTCATTCATACATAACAACAACACATAGTGTGTCCAAATTTGGGATTTTCCCACATGGACACAACCACAACACAAAGGACACTCCTATGACCTCCAAATGGACACGAAATGGACACAAATGGAGATACAACCATAGGGGTCATTCCTATGGGTTCAAAATAGACCTATATGCATGAGAAAATGAAAAGGAGAAGGGATTTATACCTCCCGGTAGATCGAATCGAAGAAAAGCCTTCCCGGAGCGACACCGACACGTAGAGATTCCAAAAGGACACGAACGAGCTCCGAATCCTCCCAAACTTGGGTATCTTCCTCCTTGGCTAGAATGGAGAAGGGAAGAAGAAGATTTGGTGGCGAAATAGAAGAATTTGGTGGAGAAATTGCTAGGGATTTCTCTCTAGGAATTTGGGGAAGAACAAGAGAGAGAGTGTGGATGAGAATAATGAAATGAACTTGAGCCTATCCTCTCCCAAAGTGGCTGGCCATATGGGGCTATTTGTCCTATTATGGTAAGGTCCAAAATGCCCCCACTAACCTATTCTATGAGTATTAGGAAAGGGCTAATTGGTTGGGGCTAAATTAGTCATTCTAAAGTCTCTAATCACACTAACCTTATCCATAATAATTAGTCTAACCTCTAACTAAAATATTTCTATCATGTGGACTAAAATTAATATCATGTGGGCCATTCCTAACTAGTGTGTGGGTCCCACTAGAGTCAAACTACCCCCGGGTCCCCGTTTCAAGTCGGATTGAGTTAAAATTCGAACCCGACTCAAATAACCCCAAAACAATATCATAAATAATAAAATAATATCAAAATAATTCAAAGAGGTCAAATGCAAAAATATTCTTAGGCCAAAAATGACATTAAAATATCATAATCACGTGGTTAGGCTCTAGGTCAAACAGTCTCTAGGGTTTCACTTGCAAAACGTCAAAACTACAAGTCATTGATTTAAATAATTTTAAAATGATTTAAAATCACCAAAAATCATAACATGAATTAAATATCATTATTAAAATAATTATAAATATGAAATTTCAAAATTACTCTCATTTGAAAACTGGGTGCTACAGCGGGGAAGGGCGTGGGCTAAGGTTAGGGAGTTGGGTTCGGGTTTTGATAATTATTGTTCTTATTCTCTCTACTTTTCTCTCGTTAAATACTCACAGTGGGGGAAATCAGGTTTGCAAAAATAGTATTTTGTTTCTTATATATATATATATATATATATATATATATATATATATATGTATATATATGTATATATATATATATTTTTTTTATATATATATGTATATATATATATATATATATATATATATATATATATATATATATATATATATATATACTCCAAAAAAATCCCAAAAAATATTATTAATAACCTTTTTCTAGTGTAGGGTGTTATAAATAGAATATGTACATAATAATATCTATTTCCTAAGGACACAAAATAACCAATAATAAATAACGCTTATAAATACAATAATAATAACAATAATAATGATAATAAAATAAGGTAAACCAATAATAGGTGTACATACATACATATATATATATAGCCAAAAATTCCTCAAATATCCACAAAGATATTCTAAGGACATTATTTACCATATCTCAAAATAAAATATTAACTGAAGAACATATATAACAACCATTTCAAAAATTGCCCACTAAATCTCTAAAATAAAATAAAATACCAATCATACATCTACATGGACGTCCTTAGATGTACTACCCGACTATATGGACTTGGGTTTGTTCGGGTAAAGTCTGGGCTAGTTTGGCACAACCGGGTCTCCTAAAATGTCATAAAGCCTTATTAACTATTTAATTAAATCTTTATAGGGGTTAAGTCACAACTTTGACTTGTTTTCCTAGTTGGGACACGGCTATTGATAGGCCTTCCCTAGCATGGCCAAAACACTAGTCAAAGAACACTACACTAGTCGTTCTAAAATTCCTGGTTAACTTGTATCTCAAAACTTAACCATGATTAAGGCCATATATATATATATATATATATATATATATATATATATATATATATAACAAAAAAAAATATATATATATATATATATAATATAATATATATATATATATATATATATATATATATATATATATATATATATTGAAGCAATGGGTAATTGTGGCGAACTTGCCTCCACTGGGGCTCGAACTCCTGACCACTTGGGCCGCATGCATCTCTCTTAACCACTAGGCTAGAGGTCATTTGCATTATATATATATATATATATATATATATATATATATATATATATATATTGAGCAAACCGTTGAGCACCTCTAAAGGGGGATGAATATAGTGTGTGCATGTGCAGTAGAAATAATCACCACTTTAAAAAATTAACATATTATAAACTATGGAAGATAAAAGAGATAGTAAATTAAATGCAGTAATCAAGAGATAGAAGATCAAACTCACTGAACCCCGCAATATATATTGGTTTTCCTCTGAGAGGACTAATCCAGTCGCGAGTACTCTTGCCTGCTGTTAATCCACTATTCATAAGGTAAATGAGAGCTTGCCGTCTCTTTACAATATCGTACCTTGGTGACGAGCGTACGACCTGTAATGCCCCAGTCCCAAATATTTAGGACTAAGTACGTAGGCATGCCAACTGTATACATAAGAAGTATATGGAACCCTCGTATGTATACATAAGCAGTAAAATGTAGTAACCATGACACACTAAATCTCATCCACAAATATAAAGGAATAATGATAAAATTTGACTATAAATTGTTTCTTGGTACATGATGTTGGGCGGAGACAAATCCACTACCAACTAAATTAAATGAGAAATATACATAAAAATGAAGGAATTTGTCAAGCAAAGCAAAGACGAATCCAAGAGCAACCATCGCGAAGAAAAAGTGTAAATCATGGCCTTGGCTAGAGCACCTGCAAAAATCACAAAACATACCTGGAGAAATCACCAGGTCCTAAGAGGGACGTAACAAGATACAGCACTACAAAAAAGTGGCTTTTTGGGACCGCTAAAATCTGTGTTAAAAAGTGTCTAAACCGTCCTAATTATTATTTGGGACGAATTTTGGAACAAATTGAAATGGTGCTATTAGGGTGGCGTGGCAAAAAGTTTTAGGACGGAAAAAGCCGTCCTAATTAAGTTTTAGGGTCGAAAAAACTAATTATCCCAAAAGTGTCTGAATTATTATATTTTTATGACGTTTTATTAAACCGTCCCGAAACATAAGTAATTGTGGCGAATAAAAACCATCTTAAAAATTATAGACGGAGTCACAAAAGAATTAGTTTATTTTTAGGAAAATTACATATTCATCCTAAAAAGTAGTAACAATTGTGCCAATTATTACGAAATAATTATTTCCATGCCCCTATAAAATATACAATTAAAATACATAAAAAAATAAAATCCATTTATAACTATATAAGTTCAATTACATATTGTACTATGGCATTAGCAAAAAAAAATAGTATTTGTAAAACATCACTAAACATATATATAATCGTTTACAAAATAAACCCAAACAACTTTACATCATTGAGCGTCTACAAATTGAACTAAAAGCTCTTTGCATCATTAAACGTATATTAAAAAGATTACATCATTTAATCATATCTTCCATCATTTACAAAATTTATCCAAAACGCTTTACATCATTTAGCTTCCGTCATTCACAAAATGAACCCAAAATGATTAGATATGCGCTTTAAAAGAGTGTGGCAGCCTCCACAAACCAACTGTGCTATTTCTGTTCCTGTTCCAAATTCTAGAGAGAGTAATTAGTTTAGATAACAACTAATGAATTCAAAGCCATTAGATTTTCTCATAATTAATGGTTATATGAAGTTACGAGGAATATAGAAGTTGACTGTTGGATACTAGGAAGCACACTCTCAAAAAACCAGTATCATGTCCATATAGCATTGTGTCAAACATATATTAGACAGAATACAAATACTCTAAAATATACTAAGACGTACCAAACTGTGTAGTGGTGTTTGTATCATGGACGTCTTCCATTTCTGTCCGTGCAACATAGGCTGTACATAACTCCCCATCAATCGCTCGATAGAAAATCCATTCCAAGATAGAGACCTCTCTATAAACTCAAAGAATTGACAAGAGCTTCACACATCTGCAAACACTTATAAACTCGGTTTTCATACAGGAAATTCACTTATAAAACACTCAAAGAATACCTCCCCCTTTAATCCAAGCTGCAGTAACTGCTCGAATATTCCAAAATAGGCATATATATAAGCAATCCTATAGAGCAACCAAATTGTAATGAATTGAGTATGTTTCTTCAAACACTATGGCTGAATAATAATGCTAAATATATTAACAATATTAAACATTGAAGTCTCATTGCATTTGGGAAACAAAACTAGATTATGAGAATCAGAATCCACAAACTACAAAACCAATGGCCTACATCTCCAAAGAAAAAGGAAAAATAGAACATTCTACATATATGTAAGATTGTCAAGGAAACTAAAGAAGAACCTGTGGTTTCTCATAGAAACTACAGGGAAACTGTTGCCATAACCTACAACCTGTCATTAGAAATTCACAAGGCAAATAACAAAATCCAAAACATTAGAGAGATAATTATCACATGTTGATAAATCAGTCATCAAATTAGAGCGCTCAGCTCAATGCTCTTCATTTATTATAGTAATGTTCAAGATTTAAAAGTTTTGCAAACACTTAAAAACATGAAAGATGGAGAGTTCCACTTGTTTCTTCAAGCAAACAAAGAATGCATGTTCCTCCTACCAAAATTACAAAGGGTAAATAAGCATACCTAAAGAGGCAAAAGCAAAATATTGCAACCTTTGCAGATTGATCAAAATTTCACTGACAATGTCATGATGAATGATGGAGGAAATTCGCACCACATAAGTGTATTTTTTTAAGTATATAAGTATATGCACAGAATATAAGTACATACACAGAAGTCTTCAGCCACCTGAAGTTGATGGAAAAGTGAGCATTGAGATCTATAGGCCATAAGTACATAAGATTAGTAAAGGGTATAAAGTTAGGTGCAGCCGATTAAGTTTTAAATTTTAACAGAAACTGAATGGAATCTAAGCCGACATGAAAGTCTTAAGACTCACGGTCTTATTAAAATAACATAAACAACCAAAAAAGTCCAAAGCTTACATAGTTGGATATTATATTGACGCAAACTAGGATTTATATCATTCGTAAGATGACCAATACCGACTGATGTGTCTTGCAATTACCACCTTAGCATCATCAGAATTGTCTAGGTGTCCTTTAAAAACAATACCACTTTTCCTTTATACCAGCATTTTAATATAAATTGCTAAAGATTAGCAAATATTTTGCATATATGATCGATCTTTTCATGGGATCAATAGACTAATAGAATAATAGACTAATGAGCTCGCAAAATGTGATCAATATACCAGCACTTTTCCAAAATAGAAACAAGAAATAGGTAAAGAACGAGTATTCAGTTAGATAAATATTTAATTGGATGAAGATAAAGATGAGCAAATATTTGCATATATGATCGATTTTTTTATGGGATCAATAGACTAATGAGCTCACAAAATGTGTTCGTCTTTCATTCACCAATTTTACATTAAAATGAAAATGTTGAGTGTTCGTCTTCCATACACCAATTCCAGTCTTACGAGTATCATTCCTTAGCAACATCAAGATGAAATCATCTACATGCCCTTTCAAGCGACGGGCAATAACATCAATAGCATTAAAAAGAATAACGATACAGGGACCAAATTAAACTCGTCTACAAGCCCTTCTCAATAATCTGCATGCAGCTATTTTCTTTACTATAAATCTTGAAACTGTATGTTTTTTCATTTTTAAAGGAATGAACTATTGAAAGATACAAAACATGTTACATTTTATAAGAAAAATGGAAAAGAAAGAACAAGATAGTGAAAATAGACATGGCAAAACTAAAATAATAAATCAAAAACCAGTTGTTTACTTTCCAAGGTCACTAGACATATACTAAACAGAAGTCCTCCATAATTCAAATTTTATTATCACAAGGATTGCATACATATTTTATTATCACAAAGGAATGTGATGCAAAAATTAGCTTTAAGTTCAAATGTTAGAACATGGCCAAGTTTCAACCAAGATACCAAACCAGATCCAAAAGAGGTTTTATATAATTAATGGTATAAGATTAGGAATCGTGTTCATGAGATACTAAGTAAAACTATAAATGATGGTTCATATGCAATATAAAGGAAACAAGAGAAGGATATAACGAATAATTTAAATGAGCTATGCATGTCTTGAAAGTTACCACCCTTTCACTCTGTGTACAATTTTTCTTCAATCAACCTTAACATTCTACGGAAGTATCAGATATCATGCAATCACATTATGCAAATAACACCAACAACAACTAAAAAAATATGCAAGAACATATACCAAGCTAAAAAAAATATAGCATATACAAGATATATGTGTCCAGTAAAGGATACAAAAGAAAATCAGTAGCCCCTTGTATTCTTCTCTATGTCTGGGAAGATAATTAGCAATATCATCAATTTACGGATGTGATCATTCATCCACAGAAAAAAGCTCATTCTGCAAGCATTATCAAGCAAACACATTTATATAGGTAAAAGGCATTTTGGTTCAAGAATTTTGTCTATAGTTTGTGCCTATCAAACGCATGCTTCCTATGATGAGAAAAAAATGGTATCTTCAACTGGATCTTCAGCTTAATCATATTGACAGAATGGGTGCAATCCTTCTTAAGATCTAACATTAATAACAATCACAAGAAGACCTTTTGTCCATAATTAACAATTGTGTGAATCCTTCTCATCATCGATTTGGTTAGTAACTTTTTTAATCAAATTTCAAAGAGGAAAGAATCACCAATACAAGCATTATCAAGCAAAATTATAATCACATAACAGTAGGAAGGAAGGAATATTAAACCAAACCAAAAATGATGAAGAATTAGCTAATCCGGTTGTAGCGGAGATGGATATGAGGGGAGTAAGAAGAGACGATCTGATCGCTGATCGTCTCCTTCTTTGTAGAACAAACTACTAAATGCCTTCTTGAACTACGAGACCTAGTTATCGGTGAGCTTATCCGCCATTAGTGCTATTGTCAACCCATTTCTCAGTTCCCTCCCTGTTGCTATGCAAAACAAAACTAAAACACATGCTCCCCGATCGTCCCTAGCATGTAATTTATTTAAATTATGACAGAAATTAGGGCTTTCCATATACCAATAAAATTAGAACAATGACGATTATAAATCATTACAAAAATTAGCCAAAAATACAATACGAAAATAATATAAAAATTTGGACAAAACCTTCAATGGTGAGAAGACCCCGACGATGAAGGCTCTGTCGACAAATAAGTCGCTCGCGGTGAAGGCGAGGAGGCACGACTGCGGAGACCTAACTTTCCAGCGTGTCGTGTCGTCCCTTTGCTTGATCGTGAGACATCACAATCTAGGGTTAGGGTTAATCTAGGCTTTCGGAGGGTAGGGGGTTTCTAGGGTTAGGATTTGGGGGCAGGTTAGGGTTTCAGACGGAGAAGAAGGGGGGTTTTGAATGGTTATTTGGTTGCTGTGATCGGAGAGAGAGAGAGAGAAGAAATGGGGGGTTGGTGGGTGGGAGGAGATGCAATAGTTTTTGATTGGAGAGAAATGGAGAGAAATAGAGCTGTGGGGTGTGAGGATTTTGTGTGTTTTTTAATGAATGGTGGGGATTTACATTGGAAGATCCGACGGGTAGGAGGGAATATGAGAGAGGAAAAACATTTTCCCAAAATTTTGGTAAAAAGCAGCCGAATATTTGGCATTCCTGCCGAATTATTTTGGACGGTAGTATGATTTATTTGGGGCAAAAATTTTTAATAGTCCCAAATAAGAGGTATATTTTTTCAATCTGTCCCAAACAACTCTACGTTTTTTTACCAAAAATATAGCCATGCCCAAAGCTAATTGTTTAGGACATTTTAGACTAGTGTTCCTTATAGTGTCGTCCCAAAAGTCAACTTTTTTGTAGTGTAGGAAGAACATGCCATAATAAACTATAAATGTAAACACTATAAGACTACAACACAACTGGGTCCCTAACCGTCTAAGTGATATGCACTTTGAAGACAACGTTCTACGCAGGGGCTGTAGGATCAGCAGAGTAAATAAAGAGTGGCAGTAAGTGGCGCTCATCCAAGTCACTATCGGCCCGGGGCAGTAAGTAGCGCTCATCCGAGTCACTAGCGGCCCACAAATGTGTGTAAAAGTAAATGTAGCCCCTACGATAATAATTGTCCTCTCCCCCCAATGATACTATACATGCGTCGTAACTACGACACACCAACACGTGTCGCTTCCACAACACTGTTTTATACCTAATAACTGTCAAGTCTTCTAATATACATATATTGACAGCTATTTCTAACGCATATGCACGGGTGATCGACCAACGTGCAAGTGACCTCTCTATGTTACTCACAGCTCACACACAACTCGTGATACAATCGTGACAAAGTTAATGAGATGCACTACATTCACGGTAGTCCCTTAACTCTAGGCCCATATGCAAGAAGAAAAATAATAAACTGGAAATATAGATGCAGTAAATATACAATAACTGAATAATAAAATGCAACTAAATGTAAGCTGTAAATATGGTAAGGTATCTTGCCTGGTGTGTCATCTTGTGTGGTGCGACGATCCGACAAGTCCTGTTTTGTTCAATAGTCGGGGTCATTGTGCAGGGGTCCAAAGTTGCGAGGAAATAGAAGATATGATCATTCATGACCAATGGTGAGAATCGAAGGATATTTGTGGAATAGTATACTTTGTAGAAAAAGTTTTAATAATAGAAAACTATACTTACTAGAAAAAGTTTAAGATAATACTTTGAAAATCAAAATAGTTTTGAGCTAACCTCTAAGTTTTATAAAAACAATGTTTTAGGTAGAAAGCTATATTTATACTTAGTCAAAAATATTTTGAAAAGAAATCTAAAAGTCGATTTTAGGAAGAAAAATCAAAATCGAGAAAAACTTTTAGGGATAAGACTAAGTTTATCAAAATAGAATTTTAGGTCATATATATATATATATATATATATATATATATATATATATATATATTTCATTGGTTAAAATAAATTTGATAAATGACTGAATATCGAGAAAATCAATTTAGGTAAAAATCATTTTTAGAATTTAATATATTTTTATTATTCAAAATATTAATAATTATAAAAAATTCAGGAAAATCATTCAAGGCTAAACACCAAATTTGTCAATACACTTTTGAGGTCAAACACTATATTTTAGGTAATATAATAATATGTTTAGGGTTTGAAATCCGGTTTAAAAATAATTATAGGGTAAAGCCTAGTACCATATTTTTATTACAACCATATAAAAAAATTACTAATATTTTTATTTAATAAGAACAATAATATTTGAGAATAAAAATAACATAGAAATATTTTTCAATGATAATAATATTAATAATAATGGTATTATAACAGTTATTGTAATAAATACTATAGTAGATACTATAACATAGTAGTACATATGTACATAATACATACTGGTGCTTTCCCCTTCCCCTTTTTCGTTTACTGCGCCAATGTATAAACAATTAGTAAATTATACAATCTCTTCAAAGTGCAGCACAGACTTTGCAAAATAAGAAAGGGGTCAGACTTTACAAAATAAGAAAGGAAAAGTGTTGAAAGAAAGAGGAGAGAGAAAGAAAAGTTCTGATTAGAAAAAGGAAAAGAAGAGGAGTGAGCTGAGAGGAAGAGGGAGCAAGGAGAGAAATAGGAGTTGCAGGAGAACTCACTGGGGTCGAGGAGGAGCGAAAAGAAGTGCGGTGAACCGAGCTCCGTGCGGTGAACGCGCTCGCTGGCGCGCGTTAGCCGGCGCTGTCGGCGATGGAGGGCAGACCGGTGGGCGGCTGCGGTTGTGCGAGACTGCAACGAGGGTACGACCTAACGGTCGATGCCGGGGTGGTAAGGCGCTGAGGTCGGCACAACGAGGCTCGGTGGGTGCTCGGCCATGCTCGAGGCCGAGGGACGGAAGGAGATGATTCCGCTGGAGCGGGGCGGCGCTCCGGTCTCGAAGACATACGGAGGGAGGTAAGAGGCAGTTTGGGGTTTTAGTTTCCTTCTGATTTTGATTTCTATTGTTTCGTGGCGGTGACGGATTTTGGGTTTTTCGACTGTGTGGTGACGGAGGTCCGGTGGTCGGGAGGCGATGGGGGTGCCTGTGGTGGCGGTGAGCAAGGCTAGGACACGAGAAAGGAATAATGTATATGTAATGGAAAATTATAGTAGATGAGAAGGGCACAGACACGATGCACGTGTTTTGGTTGTGATGGAGGAATATTGGCTTGTGGAATTATGGAAAAAGAGAGCAAGGAGCCTCTCCTTATATAGGAGGTGGTACTCCTACTTGGATACAGATTACAATATGGTTTAAATCCCTAATGGATAATTCCTTCCCTAATTTAAATCGCTTGGAATTTAATTCGATAATATCTCTCCGAAAAAGTAGATAAACTTATTTTTACTTCAAAAATTATTTAAAAGTTTTCCATAAAAATCAAATTCCGATTTAAATCTCAATAAACTAATTTAGAATTATCTTTTTATAACTTGTAAAAATAATATAATAGTAATTTTGAAAATTAGAATTTAAAATATATTCATGAATAAGATTCAAGAAACCTTGCATACAAATATATGCAAATAATCGTTTTCTAAATTACTACTACCAAAATAAAAGAAAGTTTTTGGAAAAATCTCGACGCGATGCCTTTTACAACTTTAGGCGAATAAAAAATAATATATTTATCACATTTTATTCTTAATCTATACTTTTCATATATAAAATCTATAATAAAAATGTTTTCTAAAAATCTGTACCTCGCACATATTCGCACTCGACGAGCAAGGGCAAAAAAATAATAACAAAATAAATAAACAAAATCGTAGTAAAATTTAGGGGTTTTACATCCTACCCAACTTACAAGAATTTCGTCCTCAAAATTTAGGAATAATTAGGGTAGGTAGGGTTGAGGGAACATGAGAGTTTTTCGATAAGAATTTGATCGAATTATTCGGCGAGGAGAAAAACATACCACAAAATAAATTCAGAATGATTGCAAATTTAGATAAGTAGGAAAGATAATTTCACGGGTATAACATTCCTCACTTCATCAATTAGGATTTATCGCATATTTTTACTTATGTCCAATCTTATACCTCGTAATCGCATAATTATCTTAACCAACTATATTATTTATCTATGCTATGGGGTTTTATAATCTAACCTCTACTAACCATAGGATGTTATGATCAAATTTCATCTTCACATAAGGAAATCATACAAGGAGCAAGGTTGCATAACTACGAAGGAATCATAGTAAAATATGAGTGAAGCAATTTAATTAGAAAGGAGAAAAGTAAGGGTTGCTAATATTGCATGAAGAGTAAAAGGTGTTCTGGGTCTAAGTAAATCAAGATAAGGCACGAAAATAAAAGGACAAGGGTTAAGCAATCAAAATAAAACACAAGTTAAACATTTAAGGAATTAAGTAGATCAGCATAAAATAGTTTAGAGACTCGTGAGGCATGGTTCCTATGGAAAAGATAGTCTTCTAGGTTAGGGTATAGTCGAGGAACGGTTCTAATCATTTCCAAGTGTCAAACGATTAGAAGGTCACGATGATAGATCTAGGGTTTGAGAAAGAAGGACAAGTAACTCGGGATGTGAATGGGTTGGTAATGGCTATCTACAGTTGTGTATATACAACTATCATGGTCATAAGTGATAGGACAACTAAAAGGGGGCACTCTTTCTCTATCCAACAAATACGAGTGTCTTTCTAAAATAGGTGAAAGACAAAAACAATAAAAAGTTTGAAGAAGATATTATTGAATACGAATATGTGGTTCAAATGCAACTGAATAATTTCAAAAGAGAATTGCCAAGGCATTCGCTGATGAAATTTTAGAGGGCAAGTTTAACTATGTCTCCATCCACGAAGAACGATATATAGAAAGTTAACCAAAGTGCACTAGGTTGATCAGACCATCATGTACCGGTTCTGATTAGACATTATGTTAGTGAGCACGCGCTCAATAGCATATGTCTTGAACAAGCTTGATAAAGAATGAGCTTGCAAAAACTAGGCTATATTAGCATCATTAGTCAAGCTAGTCAACATATAAGTAGAGTGATAATAATTTCAAAAAACATAAATAGACCAAGTTCCTAAAATCTAAGTCTTGTCTGGTGTTCGTGTCTATACGTACAGTCGTCCTAATGTCTCCTTGTCCAGGCTTGGCCAAGGTCATAGGAAATGTTAGGTCGTAAGGCATTCTGTCACGACTCGCACCCGCTTTTCGGATGCGAGTTCGTAAGCAAGCCAGCTACACATCAAGCGGACTCCAGCCTGACTCGAATACGTAAACGCTGTCAAGGCTATGGTATACTGCATCATGGCAAACAAATCTATATTTCAATCCACAATAAGAGTATAAAACATGAATAAACACTATGGGTCGTGGTCTACAGCCCACTAGCATATATGTCCGATAAGACTCTAAAGAAAAATAATAAGAGTCTAAACTGAATCAAGAAACAGGATATCTCATGATAATGAAGAAAAGCACGAGCGGATAATAAACACAATAATGATACCTGAATCCCGCAAGCGTATCATCACGTCTGCCATCCAGAGCTGCTAACTAACTCCACGCAATAACTAACCTGAAGAGATCATCAGGTCCTCAGGAGACATAGCAAGATACATAAAAACATGCATATCTAGCAGTTTATCATGCAATAAAGAAAATACAGGAATAAACGGGAAAAGACCAATCAGCACAAAAACACAACTATGCACGACTGGAAGAATCACTACGCCTAAACAAACTGCTGGAGAAGAACAAGAGAACACGATATCACGATGTCAATGGATAACCAATCGAATACTCAAACCCTTGCCCTAGTGTGGACTCACAGGTTTGAACAACTACTAGCTCTCGCCCCTAATGTGGACTCGCAGGTTAGCTTAACTACTAACCCTCGTCCCTCGTGTGGACTCACAGGCTAGCATCACCCTCGTCCCTAGTATGGACTCGCAGGTGTGAACCATATACTACTAACCCTTGTCCCTAATGTGGACTCGCAGGCTAGCATCACCCTTGCCCCTAATGTAGACTCGCAGGTGTGGACAGATAACAACTAACCCTCGTCCCTAATGTGGACTCGTAGGTTAGCTTACCTACTAACCCTCGTCCCTAATGTGGACTGCAGGTTAGCTTAACGACTAACCCTCGTCCCTGGTGTGGACTCGCGGGC
Source organism: Iris pallida (assembly GCA_029216955.1). Lineage (NCBI taxonomy): Eukaryota > Viridiplantae > Streptophyta > Magnoliopsida > Asparagales > Iridaceae > Iris > Iris pallida. The sequence continues at coordinate 5,446,078 of JANAVB010019794.1, forward strand.
TAGCATCAAGATTTCAAGACAAGGAGGTAAAGCAGTTCCGATATGACTTATTCATCCTATGACACGATACGACTCAGTCCAAGTACAAGTGATAACACGACACAACCCAATCACGATACACGAGAAAACCAATCCAATATGAACTACAAAGGTAACTATGAACAAGAACTATATATACGTATATTCAATATGAAATACAAAGCTAATTATAAACAAGGCTATATATACACTAGCAGGCATGATATACAAATCACAGATACATAATCAACTAGTAAAACTGTATAATAATATAGATATGCATGAAAATAAACTGTAGAGAAAGACAAGGTATCTTGCCTGGAGATTGCACGTAAATCCAACAAAATGCACTCAACTGTCTAGCCATGAAGTCCAAGTCCTCACAACTGTCTCCAAAAGTTGTAACCGACATTGCCAACATTCTCAGATTAGTCAAATTAGCTAGGATTGCCTGTCCTTAAGTCCAATTCTGGACACAGGGATAAATCGATAATTTTGGGCAAAAACGATGTCCGCCGTTGGACCCACTTTGCACCGAAAAGCGTGCCAGAGTCAAAGGTCTCTAAAGTCGTCAAATTATATGTCTACGGATCCGGTTTTCTGATACGAACCCAACCGTATATCCAGAGTTGGATTCCGACGGGCCGTGCACAAAATCATCCGTTAAATCGGACCGTAGGGCCCGCAAAACGGCGATCCAATCAATTGTCTCAGAATCGGACCAAACTTGGCATACAGGACCAGAAAAATGATACGGTCCTGTTGGTGCAAGTTTCATCTCGATCTGACGAGCGTGCACGATGTAATTGATAAATTTGCACAGAGGCCGATACGGTGAATTTTGACGGATACGTATCAAATTCGTCGCGCACACGCGACCAATTTGAATTACGTCAAAGCCTACACGACCACGAAGCCGTTACGCACCTTTCGATGCTTTCGGTTCGCGACCACGTCGCCCGGATTGGCGGGACGTACGTCGTATCGGAGGAATTTTCTAAATTTCAGAGCTTTTGAAAAAGGTTTTTCTTGATTTTTTGGATTCGAATAACTCTGTAAATACTTAGTGAAACCAGGACCTACAAAAAGGGTTTTAATATTGTATATGTCGTCTAAAACTTCCTTCAAATAGATTTCCTAAACAGTTATTAGGTTGTCAAGAATTTCTCAACAAATATGGGTACTTGGGTTAATTCTTTCTTTCTGTTTTAACAGATTTTTTGCAGTGTTTGCGCTGATTTCCCGTCGAGTACAGATAAGTTCAATACGAAGTAATTTACAGGGATCCGAGAGGGTTATATAGGCCTTCAAAACCAATTTACGGTTCATAAAACGATAGAGTATCGGGATCGGGATCTTACCGTGAAGTTGGTGGTTGCAAATGCCATTCCTGCTGTCGTTTTCTCTGCTTCATGCGCGACGCGCGCACGACGGTCGGCGATGGACGGCCGGTGGCAGCATCCTCCGGCGGCGCGCGACCGCGCTGGCTGTCCAGGGGTGTTTGGGCGGCGGTCTGTTTTAGGGTTTCTTCAAATCCCCTTCGGCCACTCGTTCCAACCTTCCCTCTGTTCTCATAAGTACGCGTATATATCCCCTGTGCTATGGGCTCAGCTCGGTTACATTTAAATGGCTGCTGTGGACTCAGCTGTGCTGGGCTTAGGTAGGCCTGTGGGGAGCTATGGTGTTAATTGTTTCTTTTATTTATAACACTCTCTATATATATATATATCATATATATATTTATATATATACAGATGCACATATTTAATATATATGTGTACATACATACACATACATATATAATATATTTATATGTACATACATATGTAATATATTCACATATACATAACAATACACACATATATAATACATATTAATATATACCTACACACATTTATATATCTTATACAAGTAGTATATATATTCCTAAATATAATATGCACACATATACAAAATTAGTATATATAAAGGTGAAGATGAATTATAAATGCGTACACATAAATTTACCCAAAATGCATAAATATAATAATATAAAAGTATTCATCCAATTTATAAAAATAGAATATCGATTCAGTAATAATAAAATATATTTATTTAATCACCACAAAATAATAAAATAATTAAATGGTGGTTTGGTGAATCCCTACTACTCACCTTTATCCGGGTCCAAAAAATTGTACAAATATTGCAAAATAATATTTAATAATAAAACACCAATTTCTGTACAAATATTCAAATAATTAAAAACGTACATCAATACCCAAAATTATTTAGGAACTATTTGTACACACATAAAAATATGTCTACATGGTCGTCTTTGGTCTCACTACAAGACTACACGGGCTCAGATTTGACTTGGGTCCAATCTGGACAGGTTCGGTACAACCGGGTTCCCGAAAACTCAATAATATAATTAAATAATGAATAAAATCTTCGGCAGGGTTAAGTCGCAACTTGGCCTGGTTTTCTTAGTTAGGACGTCACTATGGCTCGGCCTTTCCTACCAGGGCTAATACACTAGTCAAAGCACGCCACTGCACTATCCGTGCCATGATTCCTAGTCATCTTGTACTTCAAAACTCAACCATGGCTAAAATCATCTACCGTAATAATTAACTAAATAATTATCTATAAAAAGTTCTAGAAATCATTATTTAAATCAAATAAATAATAAAAAAATATTTCAAAATTTTTTCGAGAAGGGGAGCTACAAATCTACCCACCTTAAAAATAATTTTGTCCTCGAAATTCTAATTCATAACTATTCCTTAAAAGTTTAAGTCTACTATTACCTTAATCTTCTCAAATTTTAATTCCTCAAAAATAGTTTACAACCTTCTCTAGCCATTTTATAACTACGAAACCTCGAGGACTTCTACCCACCTTTGGTTACACTACTAATCAAAACTCGGTCACTAAAATCTTTAACCTTCGAACTAGTGGCTAATAATTCTACCGACAGATATCTAGGCATATGGCAACTATAATCCTTCATATCTATAAACAACCAAAACTTAATAATCATGCAATATTATACCATAACTTAAGAATTTCTGATGAATTCTAAACAGCACGATCATTCGTCACCCCGGAATAGGAAGGGACGAGAATCAATGGAACGGAAAGCAAGGAAGTATAATCGAGAGCAATTATGGAGTTTTTCAAGGACGTAGAGAATTTCTAGGCAAATTTTCAAGGCAGAGTGGATTGAGATTTCTAAGCTTTAGTCATAGTCGCAGGCTCGTACCAGTACAGTTACGTAACCGGTACGATATGCTCTGACCTGCATGGGCCACCAAAAAAACTTGTCATGACCGCACCCGCTTTTCGGATGCGAGTTCGTAAGTAAGCCAGCTACGCATCAAGCGGACTCCAGCCCGACTCGAATACGTAAACGCTGTCAAGGCTATGGTATACTACCAAATCATGGCAAACAAATCTATATCTCAATCCACAATAAGAGTATAAAACATGAATGAACACTATGGGTCGTGGTCTGCAGCCACTAGCATATATGTCCGATAAGACTCTAAAGAAAAATAACAAGAGTCTAAACTGAATCAAGAAACAGGATATCTTATGATAATGAAGAAAAGCACGAGCGGTTAATAAACACAATAACGATACCTGAATCCCGCAAGCGTATCATCACGTCTGCCATCCAGAGCTGCTAACTAACTCCACGCAATAACTAACCTGAAGAGATCATCAGGTCCTCAGGGGACATAACAAGATACATAAAAACATGCCTATCTAGCAGTTTATCATGCAATAAAGAAAATACAAGAATAAACGGGAAAAGACCAATCAGCACGAAAACACAACTTTGTATGACTGAAAGAATCACTACGCCTAAACGAACTGCTGGAGAAGAACAAGAGAACACGATATCACGATGTCAATGGATAACCAATCGAATACTCAAACCCTCTCCCCTAGTGTGGACTCGCAGGTTTAAACAACTACTAGCCCTCGTCCCTAATGTGGACTCGCAGGTTAGCTTAACTACTAACCCTCGTCCCTGGTGTGGACTCGCAGGCTAGCATCACCCTCGTCCCTAGTGTGGACTCGCAGGTGTGAACCATATACTACTAACCCTCGTTCCTAATGTGGACTCGCTGGCTAGCATCACCCTCGCCCCTAATGTGGACTCACAGGTGTGGACAGATAACTACTAACCCTTGTCCCTAATATGGAATCGCAGGTTAGCTTAACTACTAACCCTCATCCCTAATGTGGTCTCGTAGGTTAGCTTAACTACTAACCTTCGTCCCTGGTGTGGACTGGCAGGCTAGCATCAAGATTTCAAGACAAGGAGGTAAAGCAGTTCCGATATGACTTATTCATCCTATGACACAATGCGACTCAGTCCAAGTACAAGTGATGACACGACACGACCCAATCATGATACACTAGAAAACCAACCCAATATGAACTACAAAGGTAACTATGAACAAGAACTATATATACGTATATCCAATATGAAATACAAATCTAATTATAAACAAGGCTATATATACACTAGCAGGCATGATATACAAATCACAGATACATAATCAATTAGTAAAACTGTATAATAATATAGATATGCATATAAATAAACTATAGAGGAAGGCAAGGTATCTTGCCTGGAGGTTGCACGCAGATCCAACAAAATACAGTCAATTGTCTAGCCATAAAGTCCAAGTCCTCACAACTGTCTCCGAAAGCTGTAACAAACATTGCCAACATTCTCAGAATAGTCAAATTAGCTAGGATTGCCTGTCCTTAAGTCCAATTCTAGACACAGTGGCAAATCGGTAATTTCGGGCAAAAATGATGTCCGCCGTTGGACCCGCTTTGCACCGAAAAGCATGCCAGAGTCAAAGGTCTCTAAAGTCTTCAAACTACATGTTTACGGATCGGGTTTTTCGATACGAACCCAACCGTATGTCCAGAGTTGGATTCCGGCGGGCTGTGCACAAAATCATCCGTTGAATCGGGCCGTGGGGCCCGCAAAACGGCGGTCCAATCAACTGTCTCTGAATCGGACCAAACTTGGCATATAGGACCAGAAAAACGACGGTCCTATTGGTGAAAGTTTCGTCTCGATCTGACGAGCGTGCACGAAGTAATTGGGAAATTTGCACAGAGGCCGATACGGTGAATTTCGACGGATACGCATCAAATTCGTCGCACACACGCGACCAATTTGAATTCCGTCAAATCCCACACGACCATGAAGCCGTTACGCACCTTTCGATGTTTCGGTTCGCGACCACTTCGCCCGGATTGGCGGGACGCACGTCGTATCGGAGGAATTTTCTAAATTTCAAAGCTTTTGAAAAAGGTTTTTCTTTATTTTTGGATTCGAATAACTCTGTAAATACTTAATGAAACCAGGACCTACAAAAAGGGTTTTAATGTCGTATATGTCATCTAAAACTTCCTTCAAATAGATTTCCTAAACAGTTATTAGGTTGTCAAGAATTTCTCAACAAATATGGGTACTTGGGTCAATTCTTTCGTTCTATTTTAACAGATTTTTTGCAGTATTTGTGCTGATTTCCTGTCGAGTACAAATAAGTTCAATACGAATTAATTCACAGGGATCCGAGAGGGTTATATAGGCCTTCAAAACCAATTTACGGTTCGTAAAACGATAGAGTATCGGGATCGGGATCTTACCGTGAAGTTGGTGGTTACAAATGACATTCCTGCTGTCGTTTTCTCTACTTCATGCGCGACGCACGCGCGACGGCCGGCGATGGGCGGCCGGTCGTCCTCCGGCGGTGTGCGGCCGCGCTGGCTGTCTAGGGGTGTTGGGGCAGCGGTTTGTGTTAGGGTTTCTTCAAATCTCCTTCGGCCTCTCGTTCCAACCTTTCCTCTGTTCTCATAAGTACGCGTATATATTCCCTGTGCTATAGGCTCGGCTCGGTTACATTTAAATGGCTGCTATGGACTCAGCTGTGCTAGGCTTGGGTAGGCCTGTGGGGAGCTATGGTGTTAATTGTTTCTTTTATTTATAACACTCTCTCTATAAATATCATATATATATTTATATATATACAGATGTACATATTTAGTATATATGTTTACATACATATACATACATATATAATATATTTATATGTACATACATATGTAATATATTCACATATATATAACAATACACACATATATAATATATATTAATATATACATACACACATTTATATATCTTATACAAGTAGTATATATATTCCTAAATATAATATGCACACATATACAAAATTAGTATATATAAAGGTGAAGATGAATTATAAATGCGTACACATATATTTACCCAAAATGCATAAATATAATAATATACAAATTTTCATCCATTTTATAAAAATAGAATATCGATTCAGTAACAATAAAATATATTTATTTAATCACCACAAAATAATAAAATAATAATAAAATAATTAAATGGTGGTTTGGTAAATCGCTACTACTCACCTTTACCCGGGTCCAGAAAATTGTACAAATATTGCAAAATAATATTTAATAATGAAACACCAATTTCTGTATAAATATTCAAATAATTAAAAATGTACATCAATACCCAAAATTATTTAGGAACTATTTGTACACACATAAAAATATGTCTACATGGTCATCTTTGGTCTCACTACAAGACTATACGGGCTCGAATTTGACTTGGGTCCAATCTGGACAGGTTCGGTACAACCGGGTTCCCGAAAACTCAATAATATAATTAAATAATAAATAAAAATTTTGGCAGGCTTAAGTCGCAACTTGGCCTGGTTTTCTTAGTTAGAACGTCACTATGGCTCGGCCTTCCCTTCCAGGGCTAATACACTAGTCAAAGCACGCCACTGCACTATTCGTGCCATGATTTCTAGTCGTCTTGTACTTCAAAACTCAACTATGGCTAAAATCATCTACCGTAATAATTAACTAAATAATTATTTATAAAAGTTCTAGAAATCACTATTTAAATCAAATAAATAATAAAAAAATATTTCAAAAATTTTTCGGGAAGGGGAGCTACACATTCTACCCAACTTACAAGAGTTAAACTAGCAGGGACAATGGAACATGTCTAACTAGAATGAATCACCTTCCTAACACCTATCAGGCATGATAGAAGGATAAGAATTTACGGTGGATGGAGTCAAGAAAGATGCACATCAAGGAGTTAAGCGTGAGTTCGAAAAAAAAATAGACTCGAAGAAGGAGGTCAAGTATGTGGATGAGATCCTAGACTCTAATCCTATTCGCAGGCTTGCTTGGTACGGTAAAGTAACCAAACAATTTTTCATAGACCTGCATGGGCTCCACAAAAATATGTAATGCTCCAGTCCCAAATATTTAGGACTAAGTACGTAGGCATGCCAACTGTATACATACGAAGTACATGGAACCCTCGTATGTATACATAAGCTGTAAAATGTAGTAACCATGACACACTAAATCTCATCCACAAATATAAAGGAATAATGATAAAATTTGACTATAAATTGTTTCTTGGTACAAGATGTTGGGCAGAGATAAATCCACTACGAACTAATTTAAATGAGAAATATACATAAAACTGAAGGAATTTATCAAGCGAAGCAAAGACGAATCCAAGAGTAATCATCGCGAAGGAAGAGTGTAAATCATGGCCTTGGCTAGAGCACCTACGGAAATCACAAAACACACCTGGAGAAATCACTAGGTCCTCAGAGGGACGTAACAAGATACAAGAAGAACATGTCATAATAAACTGTAAATGTAAAAACTATAAGACTACAACATAATTGGGTCCCTAACCGTCCAAGTGATATGCACTTTGAGGATAACGTTCTATGCAGGGGCTGTAGGATTAGCAGAGTAAATAAAGAGTGGTAGTAAGTAACACTCATCCAAGTCACTATCGGCCCGGGGCAGTAAGTAGCGCTCATCCTAGTCACTATCGGCCCACAAATGTATGTAAAAGTAAATGTAGCCCTGCGCTAATAGCTGTCCTCTCCCTCCAAAGATACTATACATGCGTCGTAACTATGACACACCAACACGTATCGCTTCCACAACACTGTTTTATACCTAATAACTGTCAAGTCTTCTAACATGCATCTATTGACAACTATTTCTAACGCATGCGCACGGGTGATCGGCCAATGCGCAAGTGACCTTTATATATTACTTATAACTCACATACAACTTGTCATACAATCGTGACAAAGTTAATGAGATGTACTACATTGACGGTAGTCCCTTAACTCTAGGCCCATATGCAAGAAAAAAATAATAAACTAGAAATATAGTTGCAGTAAATATACAATAACTGAATAATAAAATGCAGCTAAATGTAAGCAGTAAATATGGCAAAGTATCTTGCCTGGTGTGTCGCCTGGTGTAGTGCGATGATCCAACAAGTCATGTTTTGTCCAATAGTAAGGGTCGTTGTGCAGGGGTCCAAAGTTGCGAGAAAATAGAAGATATGATCATTCATGACCAATGGTGAGAATCGAAGGAGATTTGTGGAATAGTATACTTTGTAGAAAATTTTTTAATAATAGAAAACTAGACTTACTAGCAAAAGATTAAGATAATACTTTGAAAATTAAAATAGTTTTGAGCTAACCTCTAAGTTCTATAAAAATAATATTTTAGGTAGAAAGCTATATTTATACTTAGTCAAAAATATTTTGAAAAGAAATCTAAAAGTCGGTTTTAGGGAGAAAATCAAAATCTAGAAAAACTTATTAGGGATAAGACTAAGTTTATCAAAATAGAATTTTAGGTCAAAAATATATATTTCATTGGTTAAAATAAATTTGATAAATGACTAAATATCGAGAAAATCAATTTAGGTAAAAAACATTTTTAGAATTTCACTATATTTTTATTATTCAAAATATTAATAATTATGAAAAATTTAGGAAAATCGTTCAAGGCTAAACCCTAAATTTTTCAATACACTTTTGAGGACAAACACTATATTTTAGGTAATATAATAATATTTTTAGGGTTCGAAATCCGGTTTGAAAATAATTATAGGGTAAAGCCTAGTACCATATTTTTATTAGAGCCATATAAAAAAATACTAATATTTTTATTTAATAAGCAAAATAATATTTGAGAATAAGAATAACACAAAAATATTTATCAATGATAATAATATTAATAATAATGGTATTATAACAGCTATTGTAATAAATACTATAGTAGATACTATACCACAGTAGTACAAATGTACATAATACATACTGGTGCTTTCCCCTCCCCTTTTTCATTTTCTGCACCAATGTATAAACAATTAGTAAATAATACAATCTCTTCAAAGTACAGCACAAACTTTACAAAATAAGAAAGGGGTCAGACTTTGCAAAATAAGAAAGCGAAAGTGTTGAAAGAAAGAGGAGAGAGAAAGAAAAGTTCTGATTAGAAAAAAGAAAAGAAGAGGAGTGAGCCGAGAGGAAGAGGGAGCAGGAGAGAGGAATTGTGGGAGGACTCACTGGGGTCGAGGAGGAGCGGAAAGAAGTGAAGTGAACCGGGCTCCGTTCGGTGAACGCGCTCGCCGGCGTTAGTTAGCCGGCACTGTCGGCGATGGAAGGCAGACCGACGGGCGGTTACGGTTGTGCCAGGCTGTGATGAGGGTGCGGCCTAACGGTCGACGCCGGGGTGGTGAGGCGCTGAGGTCGGCATTGCGAGGCTCGGTGGGTGCTCGACCATGCTCAAGGCCAAGGGACGGAAGGAGATGATTCCACTAGAGCGGGGCGGTGCTCCGGTCACGGAGGCTTGTGGAGGGAGGTAAGAGGCAGTTTGGGGTTTTAATTTCCTTTTTGTTTTGCTTTCTTGTGTTTCGTGGCGGTGACGGATTTTGGGTTTTTCAACTGTGTGGTGACGGAGGTCCGGTGGTCGAGAGGCGACGGGGGTGCCTGTGGTTGCGGCGAGCAAGGCTAGGACACGAGAAGGGAATAATGTATATGTAATAGAAAATTATTGTGGATGGGAAGGGCACAGATACGATGCACGTATTTTGGTTGTGATGGAAGAATATTGGCTTGTGGAATTATGGAAAAAGAGAGCAAGGAGCCACTCCTTATATAGGAGGTGGTGCTCCTACTTGGATAAAGATTACGATTTGGCTTAAATCCCTAGTGAATAATTCCTCCCCATATTTAAATTGCTTGGAATTTAATTCGATAATCTATCTCCGAAAAAGTAGATAATCTTATTTTACATCAAAAATTATTTAAAAGTTATCCATAAAAATCAAATTTCGATTTAAATTTCAATAAACTAATTTAGAATTATCTTTTTATAAATTGTAAAAATAATACAATAATAATTTTGAAAATTAGAATTTAAAATATATTCATGAATTAGATTCATGAAACCTTGCATACAAATATATGCAAATAATCATTTTCTAAATTACTACTACAATAATAAAATAATGTTTTTGGAAAAATCTCGACGCGGTGCCTTTTGCAACTTTAGGCAAATAAAAAATAAGATATTTATCACATTTTATTTTGAATCTATACTTTTCATACATAAAATCTATAACAAGAACGTTTTCTAAAAATATGTACCTCGTACATATTCGCACTCGACGAGCAAGGGCAAATAAAAAAAATAATAAATAAATAAATAAATAAATCGTAGTAAAATTTAGGGCTTTTACACGACCGACTCCAACAAAACTTGAATACGAAAATTGAAAAGTTTTCTGATTGCATCCTTTTTACAACTCTTTGAACCAAAGACTCTAAATCGAACAGAATGTTACTGGCTTTGGCTAAGAGTGGTATAGGCGAGATTTGAAAGCTTTATAACGTTTAAAAACACTTAGGAAGAGATAGAGATATGAGTGAATGAGTGATTAAAAAAGTAAAAATCCTTATCTATTTATAGTGTTTTTCCTGACCGAACTCGGACAGAATTTGGGCTGAGTCAGGATGTTAGAATATCGCATTCGAACATTGCATGCAGATTTGAGGCAACAGAAATTCAAAAATCCTTGACCGAACTCGGTCCAAACTCGGTCAGAGTTCTGGCCGAGTTCTTTCTAGTCAGAATGGGATTTTTGTTGATCCAAATTGCGTTGGACTTTTGGATTTTTGGATATATGGATATATGGAATTTTGTGGGATTAGGTTGGCTTTTTGGATTTGTGGACTGAGAAAACCTAAGCCAGTAATATCCTGAACGATCTCACATTTTATATTTTCTAGACTCAATAAAGTAAAAAATTACAGAAAAAATATAAAACGACTCGATCTGGATTCTGATGCAATTGGTTTTGGATGACAATGTAATGTTATTTGTAGATACAGGATGTAGACGTAGTACGTTTTTTGATATTGATTTCAATAACCTGTAACATCTGTAGCAGTTTGTATGTTTTGTGTATCGACTTAAGTTATCGATCATTATTAAAATCTAGTGTGACCATTTAGCCAATGGGCCAACAATCTCTTCCATTTTGATAATTGACAAACTTGAATCTATACCAAAATATAACTTTAAAATAATATACCTGACTTGTCGCAGAAGTATGAAGTAGAATTTTTTGTTTGATATTTTGGTATTGCTCTTCTCCTCCTTTGTCATGTACGCAAAATGAGTAGCTCCCCCATAATATGTGAAGCCAACAATTTAACACAGACAAAGAAACAGACAGAGTAATATCCATACCAAAATAAGTCATATCTCAGTAGAACTAGCAACAGTGTAAATGAACTAAAAACTCACATAGCATGAACTAGAATATAACTGAAAGAAAATACAACTAAAATCCAAATACGTAAAGTCATAATTAAAAGACTTTATGACTGCAACATAAGTCCAACTGAAGAAGTTTAGACTACTACAAAGTACATAACTACATAAATCATCATCAGCAAACAAAACTCACAAAACTCTAAACCAAAAGCCTAAATCAGATCTGAGCATCATCATTGGCTGGAGGAACAAGCGGCTGAGAATCGAAGTAAGCAGTAGTCGGATCAAAGTATTCAAATGTTGTCGGATCATCAAACCTCGGTTCGTCGAAGCTAGGATGACAGATGATCGGAAAAGGAACCGAAGGATGATGTGCCAATCTCCAGTACGGATCAACAATGCCATTCCTCAAGATATGTGCCTGAGAGGTATGGCGGAACTCAACATCGATAAAACTCTGATGACATTATCCAGAGAGAGTGACAATGTCATCAAAGTGTTGATAGAACTGAGGATCAAATCCTGGAGTAGCAGGGGCAGGAGCAGGAGCTGGAGCATCTGAATTAGCATGAACATCAGCAGGAGCAGCACCGGGTGGAGGTGGAGGTAAAGGATATTTCCGAGACCTAGTCAGCTCAGAAGATGACCTGGATATAGGACATAAATCAAGGTTAATTTTAAATCTCCTAAAGATAACTACTAGATGTATGGGGTGTAAGAGGTTGCGCCCCACTCTCCTACAACTAATCATCCAAGCCATGAATGTCTTGGGAACAGAGAAAAGAACACCAAAGTAAATGTGGTACATGGCAGACATCTCGAAAAAGGTAATCTCATAGTAGATTCCTTGTTGGGAAGCAAAACAGAGTAGACTAAATGATGCAACTCATAAAAGTATTGATTAAGGTCCTTTGCATACATCCTACCGTCCCGAGGGATTGGGTTAGGATGATACATTACAACCTTAAGGGAATCAAGGATAACATCAACAGAAAATTGAAATCGGTTTATCTCAACTAATGCTTCATCGTTGTCCAGCATATGGAAGTATTCACTAAGGTCAGTTGAGTTGAATTCAATCTATTTTTTGTCGACATAAGAATAGATATCACCGTCGTCTTTTATTTTCATGTTGTAGTAAAACATACGAACGACATTGTCAAAGGTATCACTAGAGGTTTCAAAGAAATCTCGAAGACCTAAATTTTCAAAAGTTGAGGCGTACTCTGAGAAGATAGTAAAGTTGACGGATCGCCCGGGATAAATTTCCTGATAGCAAAAAGCGTTAAACCATGAGTACGATATTTCAAAAGATGAAAATAAAGTCGGGTCATATTCTTCGTCGCCGGTAGGGCGAGCGAGACTGAAAACATTGGTGGGTTCATATTCAGAGGTAGAAGACGAAGCCACGGACTCACCTTTCCTTCTCTTAAAAAGTTTAGGAGCCGTAGAATATGAAAAGGAGAAGGATGGAGATATACCATAAATAGAATGAAGAAAGTAGAAGAGGTCACCTTCTTGAGCTTTTTAGAACTAAGGAGATTGGAGATAAGAGCTTGATAGAGGTGGTAGAGGAAGCTAGGGTTTTGGTTTTCGTTCTCTGATGGAGAAGGAAGAGGAAGAAGATGGGTTTAAATAGAGGGCTAGGGCCGGCTGTGATATTCTGGAAACTTGAACCGAACTCGATCCAAGTTCTGACTAAGTTCGGCCACTTGTTTTTTCCATTTCATTCTATGCATAATAAATAATAAATAGACTTAATAACTTTTAATTCTCCAATTTAGTAATATCCATTAATTTGGGTTAGCTGTAGGGGTCAAATTCCAGCTAGCGGTAGTCCGAAGATACTTGGTACCGTGTCGCTTAGACTTCTACGTCTTTTTGACAGAAGGGCCCATTCGGCTTGTACCCAAAATATTGTAAGAATTTTTATTAAACATAATGCATTATGAATCTGAAAATTCAAGTATGCCTAATTCATGTCGCAGATAATTAAAACGGTCTTCAGCCATCGATTTTGTGAAAATATCTGCTAATTGATGGTCTATGTCAATAAATTCTAAGCAAATATTTTTGTGTTGTTGGTGATCACGTAAACAGCGATGATGTAACCTTATGTGTTCGTGCGTGAGTGACAAACAGGGTTCTTAGTCAAATTTATTGTACTAGTGTTATCATAATATATGGGAATCTTTGAGTAATACATATTGTAGTCTTCTAGGGTTTGTTTCATCCACAAAATTTGAGCACAATAATGTCCTACGACGATATACTCAGTCTCAGTCGTTGATAGCGCTACAGAATTTTGCGTCTTGCTAAACCAGGAGACTAAAGCTTTTTCTAGGAAATTACTCGTACTGCTGGTACTTTTACGGTCTACTTTACATCTTGTAAAATCTGCATCTGAATGGTTTTGGGATACCACAAGCCGATTGTAGAAGTTTCCTTAAGATATCGAAAGATACGCTTAATGACACATAAGTGTGATTCCTTAGGATTAGCTTGATATCTAGCACATATGTAAACGCTAAACATTATATCAGGGTGACTAGCAGTTAAATATAATAAACTACCATTCATACCTCGATACTTACACTGGTAGACTGGTTTGCCACTTTCATCAATGTCAAACCGAGTTGATGTAGCCATTTGAGTTCCGATAGGCTTTACATTGTCGAAGTCATACTTCTTCAGTAAATCCTTCGTATACTTAGCTTGGTTGATGAATGTTCCCTATGAGTGTTGTTTGATTTTGAGTCCTTGGAAGTAGTTTAGCTCTTCCATCATACTCATTTCAAACTCACTCTGCATACACTTAGCAAATTTTTGACAAATTTTTTTATTAGTAGAAACAAATATTAGGTCATCTACATAAATTTGCATAAGAAGAATATTATCATCTAAAGACTTAATAAATAAAGTAGGATCAACTCTTCTTTTTGAAAATCTATTTTCAAGTAGGAAGGCACTTAGGCATTCATACCAAGCACAAGGTGCTTGTTTGAGTCCATGGAGTGCTTTCTTAAGTTTGAAGACGTGATCGAGTTTTTGAAAATCTTTAAAACTAGGGCGTTGTTTCACAAAAACTTCCTCTTTTAAAAAGCTATTTAAAATGCACTTTTCATGTCCATTTGAAAAAGTTTGAAATTGGGAAAACATACAAATGTATAAAACATGCAGATAGCTTCTAGTCTAGCAACAGGAGCATATGTCTCGTCATAATCAATACCTTCTTTTTGATTATAACCTTGTACTACTAGACGTGCTTTGTTGCATAGAATTTTCCCATCCTCACTTAGCTTATTTCGGAACACCCATTTGGTACCAATTATTGATTGACCAATAGGTTCAGGAACAAGTTCCCAAACTTGGTTTCTCTCAAATTTATTTAGTTCCTCTTGTATGGCATCAATCCAAAATTTATCATTAAATGCATCTGCTACTCTCTTAGGTTATACTTGAGATACAAAAGCTACATTAGCTGCTATATTCGTGTCTTTAATAGAAGAATATGTACTTACACCTTTTGATACAACACCTATGACAAGTGTCTCTGGATGGTCTGGCAAGAATTTTATCTTCGTTAGCCTTGCCAAAGGGCTCTCTTTAGTAACAGTATCTTTAGATGACTTGGATTTATTCTATGCATCTTCATCATCACTGTCGCTAGATCTATGACTATTGAGCTCATCAAAGGATAGATTCTTCAACATTATAGATCTTTTATTGAAAACTCTATATCCCTTACTTTTAGCAGCATATTCGAGAAATATCCCTTCATCTGCTTTAGAGTCGAACATACCCAAGTTGTCCTTGGTGTTCAGAATAAAACAATGACATCTAAAAACTTTAAAATATAAAATATTTGGAATCCTTCCAAACCACAGCTCTTATGGTGTTTTCTTCGAGATAGGTCGAATAAACACCCTATTTAAAATATGACAGGCTATACTAAAAGCTTCTGCCCAAAAATATGTAGGAAGATTATGCTGATTCAGCATGACTCTAGCCATCTCGCTTAGAGTACGATTCTTTCGCTCTACAATCCCATTTTTTTGGGGAGTTCTAGGATAAAAAAATTCGTGGTAGTATCTACTATCATCACAAAACTTTTTAAAATCAGCATTTACGAATTTGCCACCATGATCACTTTGGATAGGAGTAATCATGAAGCCTTTTTCATTTTATACCTTTTTACAAAATATCTAAAATTTAAAAATAACATCACTTTTATTTGATAAAAAGAAAATCCATGCATAATGAGAGAAATCATCAACAATTAAAAAGCGTAGAGCTTACTGCCAAGACTAGCGACACTACTAGGACCAAACAAATCTATATGAATTAACTGTAGAGGTCTTGAAGTACTTACAATGTCGATGGATTTAAAAGTTGACTTAGTTTCTTTATTCTTTTCACAGTCAGGACATGTAAGCCCACTTTCCGATTTTTATTTTATTTTATTTTGATTATGATTAACTTTATGGTCATTAGGATTTATACCTAAGCTCATAAGAGAGCTATGATCATATTATGATCATTTGGCTCTTATATGGTTTATATAAGCATTGTTTAATTATTTTATAGCTTATAATAATTTTAGAGATTTTTAAATATTTATTTATTAAGGTTTAATATTTTTAATGACTTTCAAGATTTTACAATAGGTTTATTTGAGACTATTTTGAGACACAATATTTTATGTAGGCTCTATTAGGTTATAAATATTTTCTATAATTTTATAGAATTTTTCTGTAATTTTTAGATATTTATTTTATTAAGTTTTATATATTTTAAAGGCTTCCAATATTTATTATGAGGTCATTTGAGACTAATATGAGGTAAATTATTTTTATTTACATTTTAGGAGGTTAGGTATATTTTTAATTTTCTATAATTTTTAGGATTTTTTAGGATTTTATTTGAGTTTATTTGGCCTTAGAATGATTTTTAAATCATTTTCTGTAATTAACTATCCAGTCATACCCAGTCAGCGCTGGCCGGGACCATCCGTCAGCCATTGCAGCACCCAGTCAGCGAGTGCTGACTGTACTCGCCCTATATATATATTTTTTTTTTTGCTGAACAGTAAACCCTAATTTAATTCTATCCAATTTTGAGGATACTTGTTCCGAGGAAACTTGTTCCAAGGAGACCCCCGACTTCCCGAGGCGATTGCGGACAAATCCAACTTTCTTTTTGCGTGTCATTTTTTTGTTGGATTCATATTGAGGTATACTTTTTGAATATCTAATTTATTTTTATTATCTCTAAACGTTAATTTCTGTAAAATTCGTAGAGTGTCAATTTTCTGAAACTTGACACGTTTCGGTGTTTTCGAGATTCCGGGAGGACCGGAAATCGAAATTATGAAGCGTTTGAAGTTTTGAAAAGCTAACACAGAGCTCTACGATATATATGTTTTCTAGAAATTAATACGTTAATCTATTATTTTAGTTATTCTGTTGAACTCAGAATTGATCGGTGAATCACCGTTTTGGTCACGTTTAGCCATAACGGCGATATCTTTTGACCAAAACATGGATTTGTGACACGGTTTATTCCAGCGCACTCGTGGTGCTGAAATATACCAAGGTGCACTTTCAAAACCTTGAGTTCATGACGTTTAACTAGATTGTCAATGGTACGTCTCGATTTGTATGCTATGGTTTCCAAAATTGGAAACATGACTTTTTATGGCCAAACTTGCTTGTTTAGATTATTCGGATTATTATTAGGTTAAATAAGGTTTTTAAGTAATTTATTTCAAAATTAACTATTATTAGATTAGTAACCCATTAGCCACTTATTCTATGAATTTAGAACTAGAACCTTAGAATTGACTTATGGTTTTCGTGCATGGTTTATGGTATGATGTATATTATAGGTTGACAGATTCTAGATTGACAATCCCCTCATCCTCGACTTGTGACTATGATTTATGCAATGAATTCAGACAAGTACACTTTTTGATTGCTTTCGATTCATAATAGTCTTTTTATTTCATGTTTATACATATGCTCTTACTTGTTGACACATTGTTACATGGATTAGTGTCATGGATCTCTATATACTATATTTCGTGATTGTCGTGTTTTCGTGTTTCGTGACTTGATTGAGTCCATGAGTACTAGTCGGGAGGGAAAATATCTTAGTAGACATGTGGACTACCCAGAATTATCTTTCATATCTTTCGTGGAGAATAGCAGCTGCACACGACACGTACAGGGTGCCTGATTTACCCCCTAGCCATTTACATGTCGAACCTGATGTTTTAAAATACATAGATAGTTGTCTTCTACTTGTTTTTCCTTTTCTTTCTTCACCAATTGACATGTCACCCCATTTACATGTTTTCTCCAGTTGATACATCAAGTTATAGAGTTACTTACTTGCTTTCTAGACATGCCATGATATTAGTCACTTTCTAGTTTTATTTCACATATGTTATTTTCATGTCTTGTAAATTCTATTATATTTTTGTATTGTCGTTAGTTTGTGTGCTTGTTCTATTTCTGATTGGAAACCAACATTTTTTAGGTTAGCTGAGGCTTCACTTAACATTGGGAGATACAGGTGTACTTGCAGGCCAAACCTAGAGATTAGATAGATGTGGTATCATTTTTATTAATTGTAAGAACCTTTTACTTTCTTTAAATATAAATGTGGTAAATGTTGTAATTAATTTAGAAATATGAATGAGCAATAAAAGTTATACTTATTTGATTTTAAGCTTTATGGCCGTGACAGCGTTCTACCGCCGACTTTGCAGTGTAGGCTGGCTTGGACACGTCTCGTATCCGAAAAGCGGGTGCGGGTCGTGACAAGTTTTTGTGGTAGCCCATGCAGGTTAGTCTTCACAAATTATACGAACTCATAGTAGTACTATATTGGTCGTACTGCTGCGAGCCTGTGACTAGGAAGTGCTCATTCACAATTAGGATTGATTTGATTTTAGGAGAATACCAGGACTAGGAGTCCCTTATTTAATTCTATTTTTAGGTAAATAAGGTTGCTACATAGGCCATGTAATTCTATTGTATTTTGATACGCGGGTATGTTCCAAGGTGGGTAGAATATGCATTTGGTAAGTTAGGCCTTCATAGAATTCAATTCCTAATTTTGATCATTTTTTGTGCCATTTTATCTTCTGCCTTTTCTAAACCTCATTTTATTTTCAAAGCTATTTTGCAATCGTTTTGTTTTCAAAACTGGCCCTTTTCAAGGACATATACTTATATTTTCTTATCATGATCGACTTGTTTGAGTTTATATAAGCTCATTGAAATTCTTATGGATATAGTTGAAATAATTTTTGATAACTTACAATGGTAAGGCAGATGCATACTGTCCCCATTTATTTGAATCATGGAGACTGCGGGTTCACTGCAGTCAGAAGCGTACTAGCGTGGCATGATCCCTAAGTTGAAATAATTTCAAGTATGCGTAGGTTGTCAAATATTACTAAAACTATATCCTAGTTGTATTATTGATCTTTTGATTTATATGTCAATATTGGGTAGAGTTGGTAGAGTGTTCGATAACATATTATACTTGAGTCATGAAACAAGGGTTCACGTCAGCTAGATGTACACTGGCAATGCATGGATTCTCGGTTAAACGACTTCGGATATACTTATGATTTTCGAATATCCAAGTGGCTATATCTTTTAATGGCATACGACTATTAATTTTTCTAAATTGATTTGATGTATTACTTCTTGTTACTACCTTCTCAACAATTGGTAGTTTTCTCTTTCTATCATATTTTGATTCTATCCTTAACCAAGCCTAGATTTTGACTAACCCTTTTGACTATAATTTGTGGATAATATTTTTAGTCGTGCCTGGTCGTATCCTTTGAAATTTTGAGGACAAAATTTTTCTAAGATGGGTAGATTTGTAAGCCCACTTCCTAATTTTTATTATTATTTTATTTTGATTATGATTAACTTTTATGGTCATTAGAATTTGTACCTAAGCTCATAGGAGAGCTATGATCGTATTACGATCATTTGGCCCATATATGGTTTCTATAAGCATTGTTTAATTATTTTATAGATTATTATAACTTTTAGAGATTTTTAGATATTTATTTATTAAGGTTTAATATTTTTAATGACTTTCAAGATTTTACAATAGGTTTATTTGAGACTATTTTGAGACCCAGTATTTTCTGTAGGCCCTAGTAGGTTATAAATATGTTCTATAATTTTATAGAATTTTTCTGCAAATTTTAGATATTTATTTTATTAAGTTTTATATATTTTAAAGGCTTCCAATATTTATTATGAGGCCATTTGAGACTAATATGAGGTAAATTATTTTTATTTATATTCTAGGAGGTTAGATATATTTTCTGTAATTTTCTATATTTTTTTAGAAATTTTTAGTATTTTATTTGAGTTTATTTGGCCTTAAAATGATTTTTATATCATTTTTTGTAATTAACTATCCAGTCATACCCAGTCAGCGCTGGCTGGGCCCATCCGTCAGCCATTCCAGCACCCAGTCATCGGGTGCTGACTGTACCCGCCCAATATATATATATATATATATATATATATATATATATATATATATATATATATTCGCTGAACAGTAAACCCTAATTTAATTCTGGCCAATTTTGAGGAAATTTGTTCCAAGGAGACCCCCGACTTCCCGAGGCGATTGCGGACAACTCCGACCTCCTTTTTGCACGCTATTTTTTGTTGGATTCATATTGAGGTATACTTTTCGAATATCTAATTTGTTTTTATTATCTCTGAACCTTAATTTCTGTAAAATTCGTAGAGTGTCGGTTGTCCGAAACTTAAAACGTTTCGGTGTTTTCGAGATTTTGGGAGGACATAAAATTGAAATCACGAACCGTTTGAAGTTTTAGAAAGCTAACACAGAGCTCTACGACATATAATTTTTCCAAAAATTAATTCATTAATCTAGTATTTTAGTATTCTGTTGAACTCAGAATTGATCGGTGAATCACCGTTTTTGTCACGATTACCCATAACGGCGATATCTTTTGACCAAAATGTGAATTTGTGGCACGGTTGATTCCAGCACACTCGTGGTGCTGAAATCTACCAAGGTGCACTTTCAAAACCTTGAGTTCACGACATTTGACTAGATAGTCAATGGTACGTCTTGATTTGCATGTCATGGTTTCAAAAATTGGAAACATGACTTTTTATGGCCAAACTTGCATGTTTAGATTATATTCAGATTATTATTAGGTTAAATTAGGTTTTTAAGTAATTTATTTTAGAATTAAATATTATTAGATTAGTAACCCATTAGCCACTTATTCCATAAATTTAGACCTAGAACCATAGAATTGACTTGCGATTTTCGTGCATGGTTCATGATACGATGTATGTTATAGGTTGACCGCTTCTAGATCGACAATCCCCACATCCTCGACTTGTTACTACGGTTTGTGTAAGGACCTCAAGCAAGTACACTTTCTGATTGCTTTCGATTCATAGTAGTCTTTTCATTTCATGTTTATACATATGCTCTTACTTGTTGACACATTGTTACACGGATTAGTGTCATGGATCTCTATATACTATATTTCGTGATTGTCGTGCTTCCGTGTTTCGTGACTTTCTCGAGTCCATGAGTACTAGTCGAAAGGGAAAATATCTTAGTAGACATATGGACTACCCAGAACTATCTTCCATGTCTTTCTTGGAGAATAACAGTTGCATACGACACGTGCAGGGTGCCTGATTTGCCCCTAGCCGTTCACATATCGAACCTGATATTTTAAAACACATAGATAGTTGTCTTCTACTTGTCTTTCCTTTTTTTTCTTCACTAATTGTCATGTCACCCCATTTACATGTTTTCTCCAGTTGATACATCATGTTATAGAGTTACTTACTTGCTTTCTAGACATGCCATGATATTAGTCACTTTCTAGTTTCATTTCACATATGCTATTTTCATGTCTTGTAAATTCTATTATATTTTCGTATTGTCGTCAGTTTGTGTGCTTGTTCCATTCCTGACTGGAAACTAACATTTTTCAGGTTAGCTAAGGCTTCATTTAGCATTGGAAGATACAGGTGTACTTGCAGGCCAAAACTAGAGATTAGGTAGATGTGGTATCATTTTCATCAATTGTAAGAACCTTGTACTTTCTTTAAATATAAACATGGTAAATGTTGTAATCAATTTAGAAATGTAAATGAGCAATAAATGCTATACTTATGTGATTTTGAGCTTTATGGCCGTGACAGCGTTCTACCGTCGACTCTGCGGCATAGTCTGGCTTGGACACGTCTCGTATCTGAAAAGTGGGTGCGGGTCGTGACAGCACATACGATGTCTCTCTTAAATGTGATTTCTGGGAGTCATTTTACCATCTTTTTGGTACATAATCGTGAGATAGTATCCATGTTGGCATGTTCTAGCCTCATGTGCCATAGCCAACTTTTATCTTGATTTACTATCAGACACTTTTCTGCATTGTTAGTAATCTATAAAAAGAAAACATAAATATTATCATCCCTAATCCCTTCATATACGGGATTACCAGATGACAAATCATATATAGAACATTTGTCTTTTACAAAGTTGATGCCATAACCATTATCTGCCAAGTGAATTATACTCAGTAGGTTATGTTTCAACTACGTAACTAGACAAATGTCTTTTATTATTTGGTAGGGAGTCATACCAACAATGTCCTTACCAATAATATCACCCCTCAAGATATTATCGAAGGAAACGTATATTTCTTTCTTTATCTTGTCGAAGAAAACGTATCATTCTTTCTTCATCGATGGCGTAGCGAACAAAGATGCATCATCAGTCATGTGCCGCGAACATTCGACATCGAGGATCCACTTGCTTCTAGCATGAGAGGGTTGAGGGTCTACATACAAAATGAGTAGATGAATCCTTTGGAACCCACTTCTTCAAGGGTCCTTTCAGATTAGTCTTAGGAATCCAAACAAGTGTTTGATTGTCAACAAGTTTTTTTACTGGACAATACTGTAATATGTGCCCATGAGTACCACAGTACGTGCAAGTAAGTTTTAAAAATGTGCTCTTCATTTCTTTGTTGACTTGCTTTTGTGTCTTCTTTGGAAACCTATATGTGAAAGTATAATTGTGATTGGCGTGTTGCTTGCGTGCTTTCTGTGGTTTAGTCCTCTTGGCTGTATGCTTAGCACTAGGACTAACCTTAGGCTGTGTAACAGGGATGTCATGTTTGCCTAACTTGATTTCTAACTTTTTAGAAATCACATAAGACTCTTCATATTTGTTAGTCTTATCAATGAGTCTTTGTTCTGTGACTAAGTGTCTCTTCTTCTCTATGTCATAAAGTTCTTTGCATTTTGACATAGTCTCTTTCTTTCTTTTCGATGGTGAGAATAGCCTCCTGATAGTTTACTTTGAGCTTGTCTATCTCAGCCGTATTATCGATAGCAGATGTCTCTTTAATGTCGTCAAGAAGATTAGACAATCTTGCTACTACGGTTGTGCATGCCTTAACCTCTTTGTGAGATTGCTTGTACTTGTCTAACACATTTCTGTGTTCGTCAAGTAGTTCTCTAAAGGCTGTCTCTAATTCATCGAAAGTAAAGTCATCATACAAAGGGTTATATGATACATTATGAAATGCCATATGACATACATTAGCAGTGCTGCATGGTCTGTCTTCCTCCTCTAGCGTTCTGGCATCACTTTCGTGCCAGATGCTTGTGTTTGAATAATTTTAACCTGTTGTGGCTTTCCTGCTTGACCTTGATCTATCATATGGACTACTTTTCTTTGACAGTGGATAGTCCTTCTTGATATGTCCTGACTTCTTGCATCTGAAGCATATAGTTTCTTCTTCATTGCTCTCGTCGATGTCTTTCTTCTTTCGGTTTGATCTCTCAAACTTCAAAAAATTTCTGAAGTTCTTTACTAGCAGGGTTGCTCATCACCACTGGATGATTCTTCGTCAGAATCAGTATATGCAACTCTTTTGCTTGTATTTTGAAGGCGATAGATTTTTCTTTGGGGGTTGCTTCTTCAAATTCTTGTAAGTCCAACTCGTGGGGCATCAACTTGCCCATAAGTGTCTCCGGAGTCATTGTGGTGATATCGTTCCCTTCAATGATCATAGTTGCCTTTGGGTTCCAATTCTTGGTTAGAGCCCATAGCACCTTTCTAATCTTTTCATGGTTACTGTAATCCTTACCAAGAGATTGTAAAGGATTAGTAATATCTAGAAAATGAGTAAACATCTGTATAATTGACTCGCCGAGTTTCATCTTAAATGATTCATATTTCTGTATTAGTTTGCTGATTTTGGATTCCTTCACTTAGGAGGTAACTTAATGAGTTACCTCAAGAAGTTTCTAAGTCTCATTAGACGTAGTACAGATAGAAAAATGATTAAACTCCGTCTTATCAATTGCACAGAATAGTGCATTGGTGGCACGTGCATCTAGACTAGCCTGTCTTTTCTTCATCCGTATCGTGTGGCTTGTCTATAAGTACACCCTCAATCACTATTCTTGACGGTTTCTTATAACCGTCAACTACTATAGACCAAAGATCAAAGTCAAGAGACTTTAGAAAAAACTCATTCGTGTTTTCCAATATGTGTAGTTGGTTCCATCAAATAGTGGGGGTCTATTTGTGGATTCAACGTTGAATATTGATTTCACGGCTGCCATATATACTATCTAGAGTGTTATATTAGAATATAACTCGCTCTGATACTAATTATAGGACCGTTGAGCACCTCTAGAAGGGGGATGAATAGAGTGTGTGCGTGTGCAGCAGAAATAATCACCACTTTAAAAAATTAACAGATTATAAACTATGGCAGATAAAAGAGACAGTAAACTAAATGCTATAATCAAGAGATAGAAGATCAAACTCAATGAACACCGCGATATATACTGGTTTCCCTTTGAGAGGACTAATCTAGTCGCGAGTACTCTTGCCTGTTGTTAATCTACTATTCATAAGCTAAATGAGAGCTTGTCGTCTCTTTACAACACCGTGTCTTGGTGACGAGCGCACGATCGACTCCAACAAAACTTGAATACGAAAACTGAAAAGTTTTCGGATTGCAACCTCTTTACAACTCTTTGAAGCAAAGACTCTAAATCGAACAGAATGTTACTGACTTTTGCTAAGAGTGGTATAGGCAAGATTTGAAAGCTTTCGAATGATGAAAAACACTTAGGAAGAGATTGAGAGAAGAGTGAATGAGTGATTAAAAAAGTAAAAATCCTTCTCTATTTATAGTATTTTTCCTGACCGAACTCGGGAAGAATTCGGGCTGAGTTTGGATGCTAGAATATCGCATTCGAATGTTGCATGCAGATTTAGAGGCAACAGAAATTCAAAAATCCTTGACCGAACTTGGTCCGAACTCGGTCAGAGTTCTGGCTGAATTCTTTCTAGTCAGAATGGGATTATTGTTGATCCAAATTGCATAGGATTTTTGGCTATATGGATATGTGGAATTTTGTAGGATTAGGTAGGCTTTTTGGATTTGTGGACTGAGAAAACCTAAGCCAGTAATATCCCGAACGATCTCACATTTTATATTTTATCGACTCAATAAAGTAAAAATTACAGAAGAAATATAAAACGACTCAATCTAGATTCCGATGCAATTGCTTTTGGATGACGATGCAATGTTCTTTGTAGATTCATGATGTAGAAGTAGTACGTTCTTTGATATTGATTTCAGTAACCTATAACATCTGTAGCAATTTGTATGTTTTGTGTATCGACTTAAGTTATCGTTGATTATCAAAATCAGGAGTGATCATTTAGCCAATGGGCCAACATGTATATATATATATATTTTTTTTTTTTTTTTGTATATATATATATATATATATATATATATATTTTTTTTTTTTTTATATATATATATATATATATATATATATATATATATATATATATATATTTCAAATCAGGTGTGATCATTTAGCCAATGGGCCAACACATGCACACACACATATACACACACACACACACACACACACACACACACACACACACACACACACACACACACAGGCGCGCATAGTATTAGGCTATTATAAATATAATAATATATATACAAAATTGTATTTAAACCTATTTGGCTATATAATATCGCAAAATAAATTCACAATAATTCTACTAAATTATGGCAACCTAATATGGCTCTACCAAGTGAGGTTGGTTAGGTTAGGGTCCAAATATATTTTCTAGTCAAAACGAATTCGAGAAGTAAACTGATAAGCCTCTTGTGCCATTCGCAAATAAATAGCACATGAGAACTCGATTGAGTGGCACACCCTTGGCATGCATGTTGTAGACTTAAAATGGGTCAAAACCATATATTGGGTCAACTGTTTTTGATTTATGTCGAGTCTCGAACTCAAGTTGGAAGTTAGGTTTAGAAAATGGTCAACGGTTGAATGGCCTAAATTTACCCAAAGTCGTGCGAAGTCAAAAGAATGTTAGGTCAGGTTTGGATGGGACATGATATATCAAATTGAAGACTTGTCTACTTCAAAACTCATGAATGTCGTTTCGAAAGATTGGTATTTCTTGTGCTCCAAAAATCAAATCTACAAAAAAAATACATCTATAGTCATAATTAATATTAAAATATAATTTAATAAAAATAAAATCATATAAAATAAATAAAAAAAATAATTCCTAAAAATCAGGGTCCTTACAATCTACCCACCTTAAAAGAATTTCGTCCTCGAAATTAAAATAAGACTCACTAAAGAAGAACCGCGCTAGCATATCTAGGAATAGTTTAAGGGATACTCTAGGTCACTAGGTGTCTCCTAATAACTCAAGTAATAACAAATTGGTTTTGCAAGATCTTTATCGTAAAACTATAGATGCACTACAAAAAAATGTCTTTCTGGGATGCCAAAAATTCATCTTAAAAGGTCCAAATCAGTCCCAAATTGTAATTTAGGACGAATTTTAGGACGAAATGTGACAGTGCTATTAGGGTGGCATGGTAAAAAGTTTTAGGATGGAAAATACCATCCTAATTTGGTTTTAGGGTCGAAAAATCTATCCGTACCAAAAGAGTTTGAATTATTATATTTTTATGATGGTTTACTAAACTGTCCCAAAATAAAAGAATTTGTGACGAATAACATATGTCCTAGAAAAAATTTCCTGCGTCACAAGAGTTTGTCGTTTATATCTAGGACAATTACATAACCGTCCCAAAAGTAATACTTATGAAATTACTGTTTGTATTTTCTAGCTATAAAACATACAATTGAAATACACATATAACATAATTCATATGATCATGGCCGTTGTCGAGCTTGTCCTCAGACGTATCTCCAGGAGTTGGAGCTCCCATAAAAAAAAGCTTAACAACTTCAAGCATTCTTTACTATCATTTACAAAATAGAAAAGTGTAAAAAGAATAACTGCTTTAGATTTCTTCATATAAAAAAGCAAATAGATGTAGCAATCCGAACAATTACAAAGTAAGCAAAGACCACACTATCCGGTCCAATGACTGATTCAGATGCCGTAATGTAAAATAAAAGGGACTAGTATATATTAACCTAATGCACAGTATAAAATTTTAATGCAAAACCCTGGAAAGTCACTTCCAAATAGTACATTAATATTATGCACCCAATTGTTTGATAGGGGCAACTTTGTCTGGTTTTGAATTAAATTTTGGCCGCTAGATAGAAATTTAGCATAGTTTCTTCTAAGTATGAGAAGCTCTCGATCCAAACTATTAAAACCTTGCCCCTCCTATTATGTATAACCAAAAATCGTGCAATAATGAACACACCAACTTTAAAATCATGTCAAATTATAGTCTTTCCATGAATTTTTCTTCTACAAATAACCTAATATTAGGTTATAAAATAGCAACTTAATCTACTATGATTTTAATTTATGATTCTAATTTACGAAAAATATATAAAAATTTGAATTTCTAATTTTTGATTCTAATTTGCGTCACCTGGAGCTTCCAGGTAGAGGCGGTAGCCTCGATCATTAGCCTCTTCAGTGCCTCGACCGTGGAGTCGACATCGTCCCGGGTGGCAATGATGACGGGTTTGAGGTTCTTGACGGCATCACCCTACACGTCGACCGCCGATTGCTTCTAGGCGGAGGCCATTGAGGAGGAGGATTGCTGAATTAGGGTCAACTCCATATGACATAAGAACATCAAAGATCTTTTTCATTGGCACCATGTCCACAGGGATCTGACAGGATCCTCGGATCAGCAAGACGTGGCTCCTGAGGACGATGCCAGAGAGGAAGATCTACGAAGGATAGGATTTGGTCGGAACAACGCAGTAAGAGTCGGACCGGTCGTCCCTGGCACACACTGAAGGACGCGATTAGCTGGAACAAGAGGTGACAAAGCCTATGGATCGAAAAGCTTACCTCGGTCTGAAATGGTCACATCATCGACCTTTGAGAGGAGTCTGAGGTGCTAAAAGGATGAGAGGGTCATGCCGAGCTCCGCCGCCTTCGAGAGAAGCCCAGACTTTTCGACGCCTAGCTCGTATGCTTGGATTAGGGTTATAATTTAAGGAGGGTTATGAGGAGGAGGGATTTGTGAATACCCAATTTTTTTAAGGTTTTGATGCCCAAATGTTTTGAGGTTGTGATACCCAAAAACAATTTAACATGCGGTGGGGCGTTTTGCTCAAAGATCCAACGGATATGAAAGAATATGAGAGAGGAAAAACTTTTCCAAAAAATTTGGTAATGAGTAGCCAAATATTTGTTATTCCCGCCGAGATTATTTAGGACGGCCTAGGATTTATTTGCGAAGGTAAATTTTAATAGTCCTAAATAAGAGATCTAGTTTTCAATATGTCCCAAATATTACTATCATTTTGTTACCAAAAACATAGTCGTCTCCAAAACTATTTTTTTAGGACATTGTAGACTAATGTTTCCTGTAACACCCGCGGTTCGTGTTACGTATTTTGGTATACGTGTACGTATTTTGACTCATGTTGCCTGTCTCATTGCATAGTTTATTTTAGCATTTCCTTGCTTGGTTCGGCTTGGTTCGATTTTGCATGTGAACCAACCCTACCTACCCCCCCACCACTAACCCCATTTATATCCCACCTACTTTTCTCTCTCCTCATAACTCAGCATTTACTCATCCTTCTTCTTCTTCCTCCCTGGCATAGAGCTCCACCTACCTCCTCTCCCACCGGCAAGTGCATCTTGCTTCATGGAGGAACTCAAGTTTTGTTGTTCCATTTTCTTCCTCACGAGATTCTAAGACACTTTAGTACTTAGTATTTTTAATTTTCATGGCTCATTTTATGTAGATCTAAGCTTGTTACATTTTCGGATTTTTTGGGTTTTGATCTATTAAACCTCCTTATTCTCAAGTTTTGAGTGTTCCAGGTGGTAGAGAATTTCGTTCTACCCTATTTTGACCAATGGAAGTCTGGATTCTGACCTTAGATGAAGGAGTATGGAACTTGGAAGAAATGGCTTCATGGTTCTTCTTTTCGGAATAGTGGAGAAGAAGAACATTGCTTGATCGTATGACTTTTCATGCGGCTAGATCTCCTGCGGCTCCTCTTTGGCCGCATAGGCATCCGAGCCGCATGACCTTGCCCGATTCAGCCGCATGGTTTTTTCATGTGGCAAGTCCCCTTTAGCCGCATGGCCCTTGCCGCATGGTCTTAGCCGCATAGCCTTCACCCGCAGGACTCAAGTTGACTCCAGCCGTATGAGCTTGTTCCCTCTACTGTTGCATGAGACCCCCATCTATTACCGCATAGCTCTTCCAACCGAGCCGCATGGCTTCGGTTAGCCTTAGCCGCATGGCTTTGGTCCCCCGAACAGCATGAGCCCCTACCGCATAAGCCTGCTGTCTGTAACCGCATGCGCCCTTTTCCTCCAGCCGCTTGAGCTTGTTCCCTCCACTGCCGCATATGCCCGTTCCTCCATGGCCGCATGACCCTCATTCGGCCCTGCCACATGAGACCCCCATCTATTGCCGTATAGCTCTTCCAGCCGAGCCGTATGGCTACGGTTGGCCTTAGCCGCATGGCTTTGGTCCCCCGAACCACATGAGCCCCTGCCGCATAAGCCTGTTGTCCGTAACCGCATGGACCTCGAAAACCTCTAAGATATTGTTCAGGTTCGAACTCCTTATGTCAAACGTTTAAGTGCATCTCGAAACTCAGTAGTGGTTCTTCTACAAAGCCATATCTACTTTGAACGAAGATTCTACAACCAACAGTCAACTTATGCAAGGGCCATGTCCGTCCAAAGCTAGTCGAGGTCGAACATGATAGGGAAATGATAAAAAACAGTGAGCAAAGTGTTAACCAAAAGCTCCTTTTTATATATAGGCTATGTGGTCCAACCCATAGACCACGTGGCGGTCAGTCAAAGGACTCCAGAATAATGGAATGAACCTAGGACTCAGCACAATGAATCTCATTTAATAGATTTATTTAACTAAGCCTTGTCACCGCTTCTCGATCCCCAAACAGCGGTAATTAAAGAGGATGTTGACTCAGCCAGTCAATGGTGGTCATTTAATGTTCTTAGGAGAAAATGACTTCGACAGAACTCGCTCCTTCGGTTCAACCCAGAAGCGCAGACCCTTAGGTTCAATCCAGAAGCGCAGCCTCTTCAGTTCAACCCAGAAGCGCAGCTCCTTCAAATCCAATCCAGAAGCATAGCCCATTCAACGGCTCCTTCATTTGACACTTCATTGCCTCGGCATAGTCTCCTCGTCGCCCTAAAGTATAGTAACTTCATTGTCTCAGGACAGTCTCCTCGTCACCCAAAAGTACAGTGACTTTGGTGTCTTAGCACAGTCTACTCATCGTCCAAAAGTGCAGTGACTTTGTTGCCTCATCACAATCTTCTTATTGCCCTAAAGTACAGTGGCTTTGTTGCCTCAGTACAATATTAACGTTGCCCTAAAGCATAGTGACTTCGTTGCCTCAGTACAGTCTTCTTATCGCCCTAAAGCATAGTGACTTTATTGCCTCAGCACAGTCTCCTCATCTCTCAAAAGCACAGTGACTTCGTTGCCTCAGCATAATCTTCTCGTCGTCCTAAAGTGCAGTAACTTTGTTGACTCAGCACAGTCTCCTCATCGCCCAAAAGCATAGTAACTTTGTTGCCTTAGCACAGTCTTCTCGTTACCCTAAAGTACAATGACTTTGTTGCCTCAACACAGTCAACTCATCGCCCAAAAAGTACAGTGACTTCGTTGCCTCAACACAGTCTCCTCGTCGCCCTAAAGCACAGGGACTTCCTTGTCTCAGCACAGTCTCCTTGTCGACCAAAAGTGCTGTGACTTTGTTGCCTCAGCACAGTCTCCTCGTCGCCCTAAAGCACAGTAACTTCGTTGCCTCAGCACAGTAAATTCGTCGCCCTAAAATGTAGTGACTTCGTTGCCTCGGCACTATCTCTTCGTCCCCTAAAAAGTGCAGTGACATTGAAACCTTACCAGAAGTGCAGCTCATATAAATGTACAGTTCTATGAGGTGGCATTGTTCTATATGGCCACTCTGGCATCTATATTTTTTCGGATATGATCCAATCGGTTTGTTTAAACTGTCGCTCCTAAGATGAGAACGGAGTTTGGTTTTATTGATAGGAGCAATATCCGATCGGTTTGTTTAAACCGTCGCTCCAAAGATAGTAACAGAGTTTAGATTTGTTGACAAGGGCAATATACAATCGGTTTATTTAAACCGCTGGCCCTAAGATAGGGACAAAATCTGACTCTATGGATAGGAGCAAAACCCACTCGGCTTCATCCGATCAAGATTATCGAGCCATAAGCACACTCCATGTGTCATTTATTCAGTTATGTTGATAACCACCCGAGATCTTGATAAAAGAGAATTTCAGCATCTTCCACGGGTCACCTCAGCAGTAGCCCTTACCATGCGGTTACAACAGATTCTCTCATATCTCCACGTGCAGCACTCCTGCCAGAAAATCTTATGCACATCGCATATGTGCTGACCTATAAATAGAAGGAGTTGGCCTTCATTAGAAAGGTCGGCATCTTCCTGATTAGCAATCTCGAGTACTACTCTCGAGCATCAGAAAGTCAGAGCAAGTTCAAGTCATCGTCAGATCGTCAACGGAGTAAAGGAGCCGCTGCAGTACCCGATCTCCATCGTCATACTTCTCTAGAAAATTTTGTACTTAAACCTCATGTTTAGGAGTCTTTTTTGTACTTTTTATATGTTTGAATACAAAAAGTTTGTTCAACTTTTGTCATAGCAATCAAGATGGCGACTTTGCTGGGGACTTCCTTCTCCTCTGACAAGAAGGTGGGGACGTAGTTTGATGATAACTTGCTGGGGTCTTCCTAAAAGATGTTGGTAGTACGTTTCGACCAGCAAGCTTTTGCAGACCTCCTCTCTGAAGAGAAGTTGAGCCCTTCAAAGCGGTTCGTAAAAGCGAAGAAGACTCGACGTATCTGGATGCCCAGGACCGCTGTGATGAGCAGCAAGATAGAGGGAGATGCGCTCCAAACCTCCCTGAATGACGAAGCCCCGAAGAGGCCTCCACCCGCTGCTGCTATATTACCTCAGCCGACTTCAGTTGCTGAGAAGCGTAGCAAAGAGTGCAACTCCTTGGCCGCACAATCGTCGAAGGCACAGCGTAGGAAGAATGGTGCAGCTACCCACCCGCACAGAAAGACGGCTACGCAGGGTAGAACTTCTATCTTTGACAGAATTGTGTATCCTTCAGGAGAACCTATGTTGGATTCTGAACGCTATGCACCTTCTAAGGGTAGCGTAAAGAAATCCAAGTCAGCACGCGCGTTGTGCGATCAACAAGCTATGCCAATATCTATGTTGGATTCTAAGTTTCATGCACCTTCCTGGGATGACATGAAGAAATCCAAGGCAGCACACGCCCGGCAAGAGCAAAGTGCTACTCCAACCACTCAGTTGGACTCTGAATACTATGCACCTTCCAGGGTTAGTAGAAATAAGTCCAAAATAGCACGCGCCCTGTGCGATCAACGTGCTATGCCAACAGCTAACAAAAGGCTCGCGTTGACAATCACATACGCAGCCGATGAAAAGCTGTACAAAACTGTTTCGAGTGCTTTGATGCCTAAACCAGTAAAACCCCGCTGTCACTTGAGCGCTCATATGCATGATTCAAGCCAGGGGTACAAACTATGGGAACAGGCTTATGCAAGCAGCTTTGCTATTGGCATGAAGTGAGTCTGCATCACCAGCAACCCTTTAATCAGGAACTAAGCGTATCTCACGTGCAGGAACTCAGAATAGGGAAGCTACCTACACGACTGCATTCATGCGCACAGCTTTCCTGCACGCATGAAAGGAGTGTAGAAGTAGAGGCCTCTGATCTGCGCAAAGCGATTTCTCATAAATACAAGGTAAGGGCGGATTCTACTGTGCACAACATGGCTGGCCCAAGGTACACCAGTGCCAAGATCACCATCAACTGTTGCTGCTACCAAACAGCAGCATCGCCACCGAAGAGACGGTCCGTCTTCTAAAGACTGCGAACGATAGCGTCTGTACATCAGAGACTCGGTAAAGGATCGTCGAGTGAAGAAGAAGATGAACTCCTCATTGCGTCATGTAATACGATGCGGGGTTCTCCATCTCTGAAGAAGCTTGCCAAGAACCCTTCTGCCTTGGCCAACAAATCCAGAGGCCGACATGGAGACATAAGATCGACGGTGCCTAATACGGGTGTATTCCAACACACCCGTACTCAAGTCAAATTCTTGCCGTAGGCCGGAGGTAGCCAACCCCCCACCATCCATGACAATCCCTCATTCCAACCCAAGGAGGGATTATATGGAACTGACACATATGCCTTCGTAGGCGCAAGCAACCAACAGGCTGTGGTGTAACGCTCCAGTCCCAAAATACGTATAGGACCAGGATACGGTACATGCCAACAACACTTCACCAATTGGCCAAATCTTAAAGTAAGCCCATTAGCAAAATGCTTAAGCTGTAAATCATGATAACAACCCAGCAATACAATACAAGTCATAGGTCACAGCTAATCTCATCCACACAGAAAATAAGACATGAGAGATCAAGCCCAATAAAATGATACTAATGAGAAAGATCTATCCAACATGAAATAAAAATAATAACTGTGCGGGTAAGACATCCCAAAACCACAGTAAAAAGGAAACAAAGTATCAACTAAATGTCCACGGATGAAAAGAAAGAAAAAAACAAAGCTAAATGAGGAATGCCATGGATCAAGAGAAATCTCCGATCTCTACCTCGTCCTCCTGCGATGGTATGCAACCAGCCTCGACTCCAAAACCGTAAACCTCCAAAAAATCCTCGCCTCTAACTAAGCCTGGAGGGATCACCAGGTCCTCATACATAATATACAAGCCAAAAAGTAACAATACAAGTATGCAGAGAAGTAAGAAATAATGAAAGAAATCAACCGAGTCAGAATAACTAAGATACCAAGTTCTAAGACACAAAGCTCCTAAGACACTGGCATGCCATACTAGTCGTGGCTAATAGGTCAAATCTATATACTGTAATCAAGACAAGCACTCCCAATCTATAGTGTCTCAATCGCAGTCAAGAAAAGCACTCCAATCGAGACGATAGCCATTCCTAGTAAAATAATCCCGTAGACCGTAGTCAAGGCAAGCACACCCAATCTATAGAATGTCAAAGTCAAGTCCTACTCAAGTCATGTCAAGTCAAGTCAAGTCAAATCACAAGATTCAGTAGTGTAGGACTAGACATCTCTATCACAATGAGTGATCACGAAGGCAAAATAACACACACTAGACGTATATCAAGAATGTAAATGTACGCTAACAAGATAAGTAAAACTGAAACACGATAAGTAACCGCAACTCAAGATAAAATAATCATGAATATGATGGTATAAGGAACACTAAGGAATTAAAGAACATGCATATAAAAGGTACTATACGATTTGGCTAGGTATACTGGCCTGGTGTCGCGCTGTGAATCTAAAACGTCGCTCCCGCGTCCACCCCGCCGGAACCCGACGCTCCTAGATAATTAATTAACTAAATTAACCCATTATTCATGAACTTACAATATACTTAATTAGTCAAGATAATATTTTAAGATTATATTCAATTTCTCGTGGAACCATTTAGACCCATACAATCACACACAGGCTTCACGAGACACCGAACACAGTTTTTGGGTTTCTAACTCCCAATTAGTCAGTTATGTTCCTACATCAATCATATACTTAAAAATCATATAAAAAAATAAGAATATTATTTAAACTAATTTTTTATAGATTTATCTCAGAATTTTCAGAATTTATATTTCTAAATTATTATACTACTAGTTGTCTATCGGGTCGACTAGTCTATCCGAAATTTGTCTAGAACTTCATTAATTATCTAAAATTATGAAAACTCTCAAAAATACAATTTCAATAGAATTAAAATGTCCTAAATATCAGAATATAAAATTTTGATGCAAGGGTTTTATGGTACTAATGGTTTGGAATCTTCTAGGTCAACAAGTCACCCGAAAATGACTAGTTTTGACCTATAATTTTTCCGACCAGAATTGAATAGATAAATTCATGAAAAAATTCTTAAAAATCCTAATTTAAATATATTAACCTACATAAAATTCATTTTTGAAAAATTCCTACAGAAACTTATAGTTCCTTCACAACGTGGTAAGTTTTGGCTCTACCGAAACATGAAAATAGCTATCATAATTCATGAAACTTTTATGGGTGAAAATACTACCCAACAGACATCAAAACACTATTTTTATAGAATAAATACCATAATTTCTACAGATTTATGAGACGGGCTTGAACAGGAAAAGTTAGGGTTTCTTACCAAGGTCCTTGTTTTATAAAGGCTTCTTCTTGTCAAAGCTCCCTCCTTCGATGATGTCCTTGTTCGCCAATCCTTTTTT
This sequence comes from Iris pallida, assembly GCA_029216955.1. Classification (NCBI taxonomy): domain Eukaryota; kingdom Viridiplantae; phylum Streptophyta; class Magnoliopsida; order Asparagales; family Iridaceae; genus Iris; species Iris pallida. The sequence goes on from JANAVB010019794.1 coordinate 5,481,714, forward strand.
GATGAGCTTTAGAGGGTTGACAATGGTTAGGAATGGTCGGATGGAGAAGATGGAGTTTTTAGGGTTGGTTTGGTGGAGTTTGGATGGAAGAATGATGAAAAGGAGGAGTTTTATGAAGGAGGAAGAGATGTACAATGGAGGGATGATGTGTAGGGGCTAAGGGGGAAAGTGCTGATGAATAAGAGGGGGATATGGAGAAGTGGTCGGCCAAAAAGGTGAGGGAAGAAGAAATTAGGTTAGGGTAAAGATTTGGTATTAGTGGATATATATAAATATAGGCTTTTATGAATTTGTATGCATATAGAATTTCGATCCTGTTTCTCTTGGAGTGTTCGGCCAAGGGGGAGGGGTTTTTTCTTGGCCGAATATAATAGGGTGGGGTCCATTTAGTTTATTTGGTTATTTGATGAGTTGTCTAGTTGATTGATTGAGGATTTAAATAAAAGGTTTCCTAATATGGAACTAGTTAGATTTCTAAATATAAATGCAATCTAAATCTGAATAAATATTAAATATATATAGTTATTAATATATATTAATGCCCAACATCCCTACATAGATTTGGGTTGGACTTTGGGTCAAATATAAACTAATGCCAACTAGGATTACACTAGGATTACACGTAGACACTTTCTATAAATAAAAACTTTCCAAAATTGAAAATATATTAATATTAATAAAATATATATACAAAATATATATATCAACATAAAGGTATTTGAGAGTACTACATGTCTATTTAGATTTGGATTTGGTTTGGGTCAAGTCGGGGCTAAATTGGTACAACCGGGTCTCCTAGAAAGTCAGTAATCTAATAATTAAATAAATAAATCATCGGTGGGGGTTAAGTCACAACTTGGTCTAGTTTTCCTAGTTAGAACACACCTATGGCTCGACCTTCCCTACCATGAGTAATACACTAGTCAAAGCACTTGTCTATACTCTCAATGCCATAATTCCTAGTCATCTTGTACTCCAAAACTTAACCATGGCTAAGGTCATCTATAATAATAACTAAATAATTAAAAAATATTCATAAAAATCCATAAAATCCTAATTAAGTCAAATAAATAATAAAAAAAATTCAAAAAAATTCAGGGGTGTTACATTCTACCCCTTTAAAAGAATTTCGTCCTCGAAATTAAAATAACTAATTATGGGAAGAAAAAGTATGATAATGGTTCTAAGGTGTCTCTATAGTTTTCCTAATCAAACATTTAACAAGCAAGCACAAACTACTATTCTGCTTACTATCACTATTATAAAATCAAGTTATTACCTTCATTTGCTCCTTGGGTTGATGTTCCGGCTTCAACACTCATGGCAAAGGCCGTCCGGGTCGTTGTTCTGCCTGTTGTCTTGCCTGCACAAACTGCATCGCCTGGTCGAGAAGTGGTCCACGCGGATATCCTCCTTACACTAAGGGTTGAGATGGTACTAATGGTGCTGGCGGTGCTCTCGTTGGGTAATCCCGAAGTTGATGCTGGTTGGAACCACAGTTTAAACATAGGCCTAATCATCTGCGACAATCTTTTTGGATATGTCCCTTCTTATTGCAATATCGGCAAACTGGCAGCTCTGGATTCAGATACGGTGCGGCTCTTGGTTGCTGAGGTATGACGACGTATTTTTCAGGGCCTCCTGATGATGCTTTTTTTGATGGTGTGGTTGGATGTGGTCGCTTTTCGCTGGTTCCCTTTCGATGGACTCGCTCTAAACGTCGTGCTGTAGTAAGAACTCCAGAGTAAGTGGTAGGTACAGTTGCTCCAATAAGCTCCTGTAGTCTGTAGTTCAGCCCTTCGTAGAATTTTTTGGCCTTCTTTTCTTCAGTCTGGATCAATGTAGGTGCGAAGAGGCTTAGTCATATAAACTCGAGGTTATATTCTTCGACGGTCATGCTGTCTTACTCGAGGTACATAAATTGTCTTCGAAGCTCTGCTTTAAAAGTGGCAGGGATAAACATCTCTTGGAAGAGTTTGGAGAATTCCTTCCAAGTGACCTTGTCCTGCCCAAGTCTTTTCTCCTTCGTAAGCCACCAGTGGTGCGCATTGCTGGTCAGCTGCATCCTGACGGCAATCATCCATCGATCTCTTGGTAACTCGGCTGCCTCCAATTGTTGCTCAATGTTGGTGAGCCATTCATGAACTTCGGTGGGCTCCTCCTTGCCCGAGAACTTGTTTGGCTCCTCCTTGCGATGGTTTCTGTTGTCTTATGAGGAACTGGTGGAGTCGCCCTCTCTAGTGCTGACGCGATGCGATCCTCGATGTGCTTCGTCTGTCTCTGTTGGGCCTCCAACTGAATTTGTTGTTGCGCTTACATCATCACGTAGATGGTCTGGGAAAGCTGCTGGGGATCCATCGTCTGTCTAAGCTAGGGAAACATCGTCGGTGGCAGTTGTCAAGACCCGTACCCACTGTGAGGTACGAGTACGTAACAATGCCCAGCCAACGCCACAGTGTTGGCGGTAGAACGCTGTCCTAGGTTACTATCTAATCAATAACTCATACAATTATATAAAGTACTTGTCAAATCTCAACTCCGAACGGAGGACAAGTATAGATATAATAGAATCTCAATCACAGTCTAAGCACGATATAATAACACAGAAGTTTATAACTAAGACTAAATAATGACAACAAACCAACTACAAAATAATAATAATCTCAAAACAATCTCAAAACAAAACATATCTCAACTTATTTACAATTCAAGTTCTAAAACATGAAACTAAACCAAGTCAACTAGCTAGTCTCCCGATCACTCTAAGTGTCGAGACCATGGTAGCTAAAACATCTCCTGGTCCATAGTAAGTAGGGCAAGTGTCTTCAGGGCAATCATCTGTAAAATTTTCAACAGGTCCAGTCAGGACAGGAACGAGCACATCTCATCTAAAAAAACCCAAGTAAATGACAGAGAACTATAAAGAAGTTATAGATAATTGTATTGATGAACATGGCAGTTTATATTCAGGTGATGGTATAGAGAGACAGTTAATGTATAAGGAAAGTAAGGTAACTAAAACAAGAAAAGAATCATAGCAATGAAGACTGTAAATAGAAACTAGCTGAACTAGAGTAACATGATATAAGTCCATACAGTATATGTAACAAGTGTAAAACCCAAGTAAGTTCAGACAACATGAATATGATACCAAGTGATTCCAGTACAAGATGAGTCCAGTATAAGGTGATTCCAGTCAGTGATTAAAGATTCCAGGGTGAGTCCAGACTATACTCTAACAGTGTCCTTTAAAATACCGAGATCGACATGTAAACGACTGTAGGTATCAGGCACATCCTTCACTGATCAGGCGAGAGATGGCTATGCTTCTAGTAGATTCCAGTTGGGAGATTCCAGATTTGGGGTATGTCTACATGTCTTACTCAAGTATTTCCCCTTCCAACAAGTACAAGTGAATCCAAAATACGACACGAGAATCGAGATGAGTCCAGCCAACATGATGATACCAGCAATGATTCCAGAATGATTCCAGTAATAGAGGCCAGACAAGATGGTATGTGTGTCACATACATGAATCTAGAAATATCCATACGTATTGTAACAGAGAATCATATACAACTAATTAGAACTGAAGTACGATAATTGACAAGTAAAAGAGAGAACTATCAGAGAATGTACTCGCTTGATACTCTGAAAAGAGTAGTATGATATCAGATGTCTACACCGGAGTCACAATGTCCTAAATATGGCAGTACAGGTTATAATGTGTATAAAATAAGATAAATGAAGTTTACGATGCAATCTACATGATTCTAAGTCAAATCTAGGTCAAAGTCAACTCTAAGTCAAACATGGTCAACGGTCTAGGTCAACTAGGTCAAACAAGTCAAACTAAGTCATATTAGGTCATACTAGGTCAATCTAGGTCAAAGTCAAACTTGGTCAACTCTGGGTCAAACCAAGTCAACATTTAGTCAAACTAGGTCTAGGGCCAGTCAACTCAAGTCTAAACAACAACCTATAGTGTCAATCTATACACTAGGCCTATATACATCCTATAGATACAAATATAATTACATATATTCATGTATACATTTTATTTATGTATCTATTTATACATACATTGCATATATATATATATATATATATATATATATATATATATATATATATATATATATATATATATATATATATATATACATTACATACATGCATGTCCCTATAATACATGTGTTACCCCACTCTAATACTCAAATACCTATAGCATACACATATAAGACATTACATATATACACACAATCTATATAGGGTACTTACCATATCCTAAGTATCACCTATGAATACTATGACATTACTCTATATCCAATACTACCCTACCTCAACATCCAAATATATAATGTAATATCTAATATCACTGCCTAACATATGAGGGCAACCCATGTATGAACTGAGTATAACCATGGTCTAGTAAGGGGCTGCAATGTTCAGGTTGTGGTATGTCTAAGGCTACCTGTTCTATGAATATTGAACCTTCGTATAAAAGGAATAAGGAGAATAAAGGACAACAAGCTACTCATAGACAGAGCATTCAAATACCTGAAGTAAGGGGGCTGGGTTCAAGACATCCTAACCACTCCCAACTGGAATATACAATTTCTGACACCCCAACCCCTCTAGTACAACACCAGCATATCTGAAACTTAGGCTAACCTGCTACTAACATTCCTTCTGGTCTAAGGTCATTTGTTACCTACAGGTAACATGGCTACTGCAGCCATGCACTATACTCACACCCTCACTTCTGTGGCACTCCCTACATAACACAAGCACACATACTCTTAGTCTAAGGCCTAACCCTTACTATTACTGCTACTACCACTTGTCACTCCTAATAATCTGATGCATAAAGTCTTTGTGACTGATACAAAGACCTAAATGATTAATATAAGGTATCTACATGACTAATATATAAAATCAACCAACTGGTACATTAATAAGCTATATTTGATACAAACATATATATATAAAACCATGGACTGAACCATCTACTCATAGGGTGACTGAATAACATATATAGGTCTGAACAAAGATAAATGGGAACAGAAATATAATAGACAAGAAAATCAATTGGTGACTAAATCATTAATAGATGTTCTAATATTCTATTATAGGGATATCTGAACATGGCCAAGGTGGATAAGCTAGGTGAAAGGGCTGAACAAGAAGTTAGCATCATATAACAGACTGAACAAGAGAGAAATAGGGGCAGAACACCACCTATATGTCATTAACCATGCTCGATTGTCAAGTGAAATGGTGTTATGTGAAGCAAGTATCTAGTGTGAATGCAAGAGAGTGTCAACAAGTGCAGTACAATACACGATGTGGCAGAGTGTGTCTAATGAGCGTCAACAAGGGCATGAATGTGTCTAAGTATGTCAAGTATGTATGTATAGAGCAAGTGCAGTGGTGTGTGTGAGTAGGGATATTAGGAAAACAGCGTTCACATTAACAGTTTCAGTATTTCAGTGTAATGTGTTCTCAGGAACAGTCCAATATGATTTCGAAACTAATGATTAAACACCAATCCTGGACCCTACATGTGGCAAAAACCCAGATACATATAGATGAACCATTCATGATAATTAATCCTCAACAATTTAGTTTAAATATAATTAATCTCAGCAAAAAGTCAAATCAGTAAACAAGTATCAGAAAAACCCCTTTTTAAACCAAAACGAAAACGAAAACCCAAACAACCATTCGTGTGTCAGGGGTACAGACATGGGGATATGTCATGCACATCCATGTGTCCCAATGTGTCCAGAAATCAGGACACGAAGTATCCAAGAAATCGAATGCCCATACTGTCAGAACTGGCAGTTGGGGCTGCCTCGTGCAGCCATATCGTGTCCGATTGGACACGACTCAGTGCTCGAGACGAGCCGTGCTCTTGCACAGTAACAGGTGGGATATAGGGCTAGGTTTCTGGTAGCCTACAATGTGTCAACGTGATATTGACATGTCGATACGAGGCCGTATCAGTGGCTCGAAATCGAGTGTGTGCGTGTCAGAGAAATTCAATGCGAGCTCGAAAACTTTCTCGACTCGCAACCAAGTGTCATGATACTTGGTGAGGGTCTTGTCAGACATAGCCCCCACCACATCGTCAAGTTTGATGTGTCCACGTGATGTGTTGTGTCGTGTGTCAAGCTCGAACAGCAGGGGATGTGCACAGTGTGCACGAGGCAGTGCAATACCAGTGCACGGTTGATTTCTCTGTGCACACTGAATGAGGACCCATAAAATTTTATAGGAGTGACGTCAGTGGGTGCCCCCATGTGTCCATGAATTTTTATGGCATGTGGTGTCGTGTCGTGTTCGCTAGGACACTCGAACAGCAGGGAAGCCGCACGAGGTCTGTGCGCGGTGTCGTACATGAGGTACGTGTCCATTCTGGACACAAAAATCTCCTAAAATTGTGCTGAGTGTTTAACATAATTAATCTACACATTAAGAGCTTCAAAAACATGTAATTAGTTTTAGAGAATATGAAAATCCATTTCTATGTGGCATTTCAACAAACACTTGCACATACACATAGACACGTGTCCGATACGGACACCAAACGGACACGGTTTCCTACCAAACTTGAGGGACAGCTAGGGGACACCTAGATCTAGCCTAATATGCAAAGAAACCAAAATAAAAATGTAATTTGAAGGGTTTTACCTATAGGTGCAAATGACGAAGAAAAGCCCCAAATCGATTGATTCCCGTAGCTAGCCAAATCCTCCAAATTGCTCATAAACTGAAATCACTCTCCATGAATATCAAATAGAGGGTGATTAGAATCTATTGCAAAAGATTTGGATTAAAAAGGAATTAAAATAGATTTGATATGAATTAGGGAAGATAGGAATTTATCTTTCTTTTCTCTAAGTGTTGGAATGATACAAAAGAGACAAGAACTAAATGAGAAGAATATTTATAGGGAGGGGAGCCCTAGTGGCTGGTCATAATGAATAGGAATTAGGGTTAGGATTCAAGTCACGGGCCATAGGCCAAGTTTCATAAGTCATGGAATTAAATCCTTAAGTCATAAGTCATTGCACCTATCATTATTTCTCATATTTCAAACTAGTTCTTAAATGACTAAAATGAGGTTGACTTAAGTTAGACTAGGGTCACACCATGCTAACCAAGTCACCATAGCTCGAGTCAACATCTAGGGTAGCCTACAAAGTCTCAACTAGTCAAAGACAAAAATAACAATCACCACTCCAATAATTAATCAAATAATTCCAATAAGTCAAAATGAACAAAGTATCCCTAGGCTGAAAATGGTAAATAAATATCCCAATCACATGGTTAGGCTCTAGGTCAGACAGTCTCTAGGGTTTCACTAGCAGCACATCAAAATCACAAGTCATGACTTAAAACAGTTTTAAATTGATTAAAAAAATCACCAAAATTTATAATGTGATATAAATATAAATAAATTATAATTATAATTACAAAAGTTCAAAATTATTCTCATTTGGAAAATTGGGTGTTACAGCAGTACTGGCATGGATGGGACGTCGTCTCTCCTGACACTCTGTGGGAGTGAAGCTGTTGGATCATCTGGTTGGATAGAAGAACCTCCAACCGGTGGCGGGGTCGTGTCGACATGAGTCACTATAGCACCCTGCGGGGTGACGGCGGGGTTCTCGTCGCTGGCTTGTGGGTCCATTTCACTGTACTCGAACAAAACTTATAAGCTAAAGAAAAAGTGATATCAAGCAGGATGCATGTCAAGGAAATAATTTCGAAGTCAAAATATAGAGTTCAAGGACGTGGAACAATATAAAGATGTGAATGAGATCCTAAGGGTCTTTTTATCCTATTCGCAGGCTCATGTCGGTACAGTAATGTAACCTAAGTGATTAACGTAGACCTGCATGTGCCACCACAAAAATATGTAACGCCCCAGTCCCAAAATACGTATAGGACCAGGATACGGTACATGCCGGCAACACTTCACCAATGGGCTAAATCTCAAAGTAAGCCCATTAGCGAAATGATTAAGCTGTAAATCATGATAACAACCCAGCAATACAATACAAGTTACGGGTCACAGCTAATCTCATCCACACAGAAAATAAGACACGAGAGATCAAGTCCACTAAAATGATACTAATGAGAAAGATCTGTCCAACATGAAATAGAAATAATAACTGTGCGGATAAGACATCCCGAAACCACAGTAAAAAGGAAACAAAGTATCAACTACATGTCCACAGATGAAAAGAAATAAAAAAAACAAATCTAAATGAGGAACGCCATAGATTAAGAGAAATCCCCGATCTCTACCTCGTCCTCCAGCGATGGTATGCCACCTACCTCGATTCCAGAACCGTAAACCTCCAAAAAACCCTCGCCTCTAACTAAGCCTGGAGGGATCACCAGGTCCTCAGAGGACTAGCAAGATACATAATATACAAGCCAAAAAGTAACAATATAAGTATACAGAGAAATAAGAAATAATGAATGAAATCATACGAGTCAGAATAATTAAGATACCAAGATCTAAGACACAAAGCTCCTAAGACACTGGCATGCCATACTAGTCGTGGCTAATAGGCCAAATCTATATACTATAGTCAAGGCAAGCACTCCCAATCTATAGTGTCTCAATCGCAGTCAAGACAAGCACTCCAATCGAGACAGTTACAATTCCTAGTAAAATAATCCCATAGACCGTAGTAAAGGTAAGCACTCCCAATTTATAAAATGTCAAAGTCATGTCCTACTCAAGTCATATGAAGTCAAGTCAAGTCAAATCACGAGAGTCAGTAGTGTGGGGCTAGACGACTCTATCATAAAACACGAGTGATCACGAAGGCAATATAACACACACTAGACGTATATCAAGAATGTAAATGTACGCTAACAAGATAAATAAAACTGAAACAAGATAAGTAACCGCAACTCAAGATAAAATAATCATGAATATGATGGGATAAGGAACACTAAGGAATTAAAGAACATGCATATAAAAGGTACTGTACAATTTGGCAAGGTATACTGGCCTGGTGTCGTGCTGTGAATCTGAAACGTCGCTCCCGCGTCCACGCCGTCGGAACCCGACGCTCCTACATAATTAATTAACTAAATTAATCCACTAATCATGAACTTACAATATACTTAATTAGTCAAGATAATATTTTAAGATTATATTCAATTTCTCGTGGAATCCTTTAGACCCATACAATCAAACACGGGCTCCACGAGACACCGAATACAGTTTTTGGGTTTCCAACTCCCAATTAGTCAGTTATGTTCTTACTTCAATCATATACTTAAAAATCATATAAAAATAATAAGAATATTATTTAAACTAATTTTTTATAGATTTATCTCAGAATTTTTAGAATTTATATTTATAAAGAATTATACTACTAGTTGTCTATCGGGTCGACTAGTCTACCCGAAATTTGTCTAGAACTTCATTAATTATCTAAATTTATGCCCTCAAAAATAAAATTAAAACAGAATTAAAATTTCCTAAATATCAGAATATGAAATTTTGATGCAAGGGTTTCATGGTACTAATGGTTTGGAATCTTCTAGGTCAACAAGTCACCCAAAAATGACTAGTTTTGACCTATAATTTTTTCGACCAGAATTGAATTGATAAATTCATGGAAAAATTCTTAAAAATCCTAATTTAAATATATAAACCTACATAAAATTCATTTTTGAAAAATTCCTACAGAAACTTATAGTTCCTTCACAACGTGGTAAGTTTTGGCTCTACCGAAACATGAAAATAGCTATCATAATTCATGAAACTTTTATGGGTGAAAATAGTACCCAACAGACATCAAAACAATATTTTTATAGTACTAATACCATGATTTCTACAGATTTATGAGACGGGCTTGAACAGGAAAAGTTAGGGTTTCTTACCAAGGTCCTTATTTTGTAAAGGCTTCTTCTTGTCAAAGCTCCCTCCTTCGATGATGTCCTTATTCATTAATCCTTTCTTAATGAGCTTTAGAGGGTTGACAATGGTTAGGAATGGTTGGATGGGGAAGATGGAGTTTTTAGGGTTGGTTTGGTGGAGTTTGGATGGAAGAATGATGAAAAGGAGGAGTTTTATGAAGGAGGAAGAGATGTACAATGGAGGGATGATGTGTGGGGGCTAAGGGGGAAAGTGCTGCTGAATAAGAGGAGGATATGGAGAAGTGGTCGGCCAAAAAGGTGAGGGAAGAAGAAATTAGGTTAGGGTTAAGATTTGGTATAAGTGGATATATATAAATATAGGCTTTTATGAATTTGTATGCATATAGAATTTGGATCCTGTTTCTCTTGGAGTGTTCGGCCAAGGGGGAGGGGTTTTTTATTGGCCAAATATAATAGGGTGGGGGGTCCATTTAGTTTATTTGGTTATTTAATGAGTTGTCTAGTTGATTGATTGAGGATTTAAATAAAAGGTTTCCTAATATGGAACTAGTCAGATTTCTAAATATAAATGCAATCTAAATCTGAATAAATATTAAATATATATAGTTATTAATATATATTAATGCCCAACATCCCTACATAGGTTTGGGTTGGACTCTGGGTCAAATATAAACTAATGCCAACTAGGATTACACTAGGATTACACGTAGACACTTTATATAAATAAAAACTTTCCAAAATTAAAAATATATTAATATTAATAAAATATATATACAAAATATATATATCAACATAAAGGTATTTGAGAATACTATATGTCTATTTAGATATGGATTTGGTTTGGGTCAAGTCGGGGCTAAATTGGTACAACAGGGTCTCCTAGAAAGTCAGTAATCTAATAATTAAATAAATAAATCATCGGTGGGGGTTAAGTCACAACTTGGTCTGGTTTTTCTAGTTAGAACACACCTATGGCTCGACCTTCCCTACCAAGGGTAATACACTAGTCAAAGCACTTGACTATACTCTCCGTGCCACAATTTCTAGTCATCTTGTACTCCAAAACTTAACCATGGCTAAGGTCATCTATAATAATAACTAAATAATTAAAAAATATTCATAAAAATCCATAAAATCATAATTAAGCCAAATAAATAATAAAAAATAATTCAAAAAAATTCAGGGGTGTTACATTCTACCCCTTTAAAAGAATTTCGTCCTCGAAATTAAAATAACTCATTATGGGAAGGAAAAGTATGATAATGGTTCTAAGGTGTCTCTATAGTTTTCCTAATCAAACATTTAACAAGCAAGCACAAACTACTATTCTGCTTACTATCACTATTATAAAATTAAGTTATTACCTTCATTTGCTCCTTGGGTTGCTGTTCCGGCTTCAACACTCATGCCAAAGGTCGTCCGGGTCGTTGTTCTGCCTGTTGTCTTGCCTGCACAAACTGGATCGCCTGGTCAGGAAGTGGTCCACGCGGATATCCTCCTTACACTACGGGTTGAGCTGGTACTAATGGTGCTGGCGGTGCTCTCGTTGGGCAATCCCGAAGTTGATGCTGGTTGGAACCCCAGTTTAAACATAGGCCCAATCTTTTGCGACAATCTTTTTGGGTATGTCCCTTCTTGTTGTAATATCGGCAAACTGGCAGCTCTGGATTCGGATAGGGTGCGGCTCTTGGTTGCTGAGGTATGACGACGTATTTTTCAGGCCCTCCTGATGATGCTTTTGTTAATGGTGTGGTTGGATGTGGTCACTTCTCGCTGGTTCCCTTTCGATGGACTCACTCTAAACGTCGTGCTGCAGTAAGAGCTCCAGAGTAAGTGGTAGGTACAGTTGCTCCAATAAGCTCATGTAGTCTGTAAGTCAGCCCTTCGTAGAATTTTTTGGCCTTCTCTTCTTCAGTCTGGATCAATGTAGGTGCGAAGAGGCTTAGTCATATAAACTCGACGTTATATTCTTCGACGGTCATGCTACCTTGCTGGAGGTACATAAATTGTCTTCGAAGCTCTGCTTTGAAAGTGGCAGGGATAAACATCTCTTGGAAGAGTTTGGAGAATTCCTTCCAAGTGACCGTACCCTGCCCAAGTCTTTTCTCCTTCGTAAGCCACCAGTGGTGCGCATTATCGGTCAGCTGCATCCTGACGGCAATCATCCATCGATCTCTTGGTAACTCGGCTGCCTCCAATTGTTGCTCAATATTGGTGAGCCATTCATAAACTTCGGTGGGATCCTCCTTGCCCGAGAACTTGTCTGGCTTCAAATGGCAGAAGTTTGCGATGGTTTCTGTTATCGTATGAGGAACTGATGGAGTCGCTCTCTCTAGTGCTGACGCGATGCGATCCTCGACGTGCTTCGTCTGCCTCTGTTGGGCCTCCAACTGAATTTGTTGTTGCGCTTACATCATCACGTAGATGGTATCGGAAAGTTGCTGGGGATCCATCGTCTGTCCAAGCTGGGGAAACATCGTCGGTGGCATCGGTGGCAGTTGTCACGACCCGTACCCACTGTGAGGGTACGAGTACGTAACAACGCCCAGCCTACGCCGCAGTGTCGGCGGTAGAATGCTGTCCTAGGTTACTATCTAATCAACAACTCATGCAATTATATAAAGTACTTGTCAAATCTCAACTCCGAACGGAGGACAAGTATAGATATAATAGAATCTCAATCACAGTCTAAGCACGATATGATAACACAGAAGTTTATAACTAAGACTAAATAATGACAACAAACCAACTACTAAATAATAATAATCTCAAAACAATCTCAAAACAAAACATATCTCAACTTATTTACAATTCAAGTTCTAAAACATGAAACTAAACCAAGTCAAGTAGCTAGTCTCCCGATCACTCTAAGTGTCGAGACCAAGGTAGCTAAAACATCTCCTGGTCCATAGTAAGTAGGGCAAGTGTCCTCAGGGCAATCATCTATAAAATTTTCAACAGGTCCAGTCAGGACAGGAACGAGCACATCTCATCTAGAAAACCCAAGTAAATGACAGAGAACTATAAAGAAGTTATAGACAATTGTATTGATGAACATGGCAGTTTATATTCAGATGATGGTATAGAGAGACAGTTAAAGTACAAGGAAAGTAAGGTAACTAAAACAAGAAAAGAATCATAGCAATGAAGACTGTAAATAGAAACTAGCTGAACTAGAGTAACATGATATAAGTCCAGACAGTATATGTAACAAGTGTAAAACCCAAGTAAGTCCAGACAACATGAATATGATACCAGGTAATTCTAGTACAAGATGAGTCCAGTATAAGATGATTCCAGTCAACGATCAAAGATTCCAGGGGGAGTCCAGACTATACTCTAACAGTGTCCTTTAAAATACGGAGATCGACATGTAAACGGCTGTAGGTATCAGGCACATCCTTCACTGATCAGGCGAGAGATGGCTATGCTTCCTGTAGATTCCAGTTGGAAGATTCCAGATTTGGGGTATGTCTACATGTCTTACTCAAGTATTTCCCCTTCCAACAAGTACAAGTGAATCCAGAATACGACATGAGAATCGAGATGAGTCCAGCCAACATGATGATACCAGCAATGATTCTAGAATGATTCCAGTAATAGAGGCCAGACAAGATGGTATGTGTGTCGCATACATGAATCCAGAAATATCCATACGTATTGTAACAGAGAATCACATACAACTAATTAGAACTGAAGTACGATAATTGACAAGTAAAAGAGAGAACTATCAGAGAATGTACTCGCTTGATACTCTGAAAAGAGTAGTATGATATCAGATGTCTGTACCGGAGTCACAATGTCCTAAATATGGCAATACAGGTTATAATGTGTTTAAAATAATATAAATGATGTTTACGATGCAATCTACATGATTCTATGTCAAATCTAGGTCAAAGTCAACTCTAAGTCAAACATGGTCAACTGTCTAGGTCAACTAGGACAAACAAGTCAAACTAAGTCATATTAGGTCATACTAGGTCAATCTAGGTCAAAGTCAAACTTGGTCAACTCTGGGTCAAACCAAGTCAACATTTAGTTAAACTAGGTCTAGGGCCAGTCAACTCAAGTCTAAACAACAACCTATAGGGTCAATCTATACACTAGGCCTATATACATCCTATTTATACAAATATAATTACATACAATCATGTATACATTTCATTTATGTATCTATTTATACATACATTGCATATATATATATATATATATATATATATATATATATATATATATATATATATATAAAATATATATATATATATATATATATATATATATATATATATATATATAAATATATATATATATATATATATATATATATATATATATGCAATGTATGTATAAAAAGAAATATATATAAATATATATATATATATATATATATATATAAAAAAAAAAAAAAAAAAAAAAAAATATATATATATATATATATATATATATATATATATATATATATATATATATATATATATATATATATATATATACATTACATACATGCATGTCCCAATAATACATTACATACATTACATACATGCATGTCCCAAAAAAAAAAAAATATATATATATATATATATATATATACATTATATACATGCATGTCCCAATAATACATGTGTTACCCCACTCTAATACTCAAATACCTATAGCATACACATATAAGACATTACATATACACACAATCTATATAGGGTACTTACCATATCCTAAGTATCACCTATGAATACTATGACATTACTCTATATCCAATACTACCCTACCTCAACATCCAAATATATAATGTAATATCTAATATCACTGCCTAACATATGAGGGCAACCCATGTATGAACTGAGTATAACCATGGTCTAGTAAGGGGCTGCAATGTTCTGGTTGTGGTATGTCTAAGGCTGCCTGTGCTATGAATATTGAACCTTCGTATGAAAGGAATAAGGAGAATAAAGGACAACAAGCTACTCATAGACAGAGCATTCAAATACCTGAAGTAAGGGGGCTGGGTTCAAGACATCCTAACCACTCCCAACTGGAATATACAATTTCTGACACCCCAACCCCTCTAGTACGACACCAGCATATCTGAAACTTAGGCTAACCTGCTACTAACATTCCCTCTGGTCTAAGGTCATTTGTTACCTGCAGGTAACATGGCTACTGCAGCCATGCACTATACTCACACCCTCACTCCTGTGGCACTCCCTACATAACACAAGCACACATACTCTTAGTCTAAGGCCTGACCCTTACTACTACTGCTACTACCACTTGTCACTCCTAATAATCTGATGCATAAAGTCTTTGTGACTGATACAAAGACCTAAATGATTAATATAAGGTATCTACATGACTAATATATAAAATCAACCAACTGGTACATTAATAAGCTATATTTGATACAAACATATATATATAAAACCATGGACTGAACTATCTACTCATAGGGTGACTGAATAACATATATAGGTCTGAACAAGGATAAATGGGAACTGAAATATAATAGACAGGAACATCAATTGGTGACTAAATCATTAATAGATGTTCTGATATTCCATTATAGGGATATCTGAACATGGCCAAGGTGGATAAGCTAGGTGAAAGGGCTGAACAAGAAGTTAGCATCATATAACAGACTGAACAAGAGGGAAATAGGGGCAGAACACCACCTATATGTCATTAACCATGCTCGATTGTCAAGTGAAATGGTGTTATGTGAAGCAAGTGTCTAGTGTGAATGCAAGAGAGTGTCAACAAGTGCAGTACAATACACGATGTGGCAGAGTGTGTCTAATGAGCGTCAACAAGGGCATGAATGTGTCTAAGTATGTCAAGTATGTATGTATAGAGCAAGTGCAGTGGTGTGTGTGAGTAGGGATATTAGGAAAACAGGGTTCACATTAACAGTTTCAGTATTTCAGTGTAATGTGTTCTCAGGAACAGTCCAATATGATTTCGAAACTAATGATTAAACACCAATCCTGGACCCTACATGTGGTAAAAACCCAGATACATATAGATAAACCATTCATGATAATTAATCCTCAAGAATTCAGTTTAAATACAATTAATCTCAGCAAAAAGTCAAATCAGTGAACAAGTATCAGAAAAACCCCTTTTTAAACAAAAACGAAAACGAAAACCCAAACAACCATTCGTGTGTCAGGGGGTACAGACATGGGGATATGTCATGCACATCCATGTGTCCCAATGTGTCCAGAAATCGGGACACGAAGTATCCAAGAAATCGAATGCCCATACTGTCAGAACTGGCAGTTGGGGCTGCCTCGTGCAGCCATGTCGTATCCGATTGGACACGACTTAGTGCTCGAGATGAGCCGTGCTCTTGCACAGTGACAGGTGGGATATAGGGCAAGGTTTTTGGTAGCCTATAATGTGTCAACGTGATGTTGCGTGTCGATACGAGGCCGTATCAGTGGCTTGAAATCGAGTGTGTACGTGTCAGGGAAATTCAATACGAGCTCGAAAACTTTCTCAACTCGCAACCAAGTGTCACGATACTTGGTGAGGGTCTTGTCAGACATGGCCCCCACCACATCGTCAAGTTTGATGTATCCACGTGATGTGTTGTGTCGTGTGTCAAGCTCGAACAGCAGGGGATGTGCACAGTGTGCACGAGGCAGTGTAATACCAGTGCGCGGTTAATTTCTCTGCGCACACTGAATGAGGACCCATGAAATTTTGTAGGAGTGACGTCAGTGGGTGCCCCATGTGTCGATAAAGTTTCATGGCATGTGGTGTTGTGTCGTGTTCGCTAGGACACTCGAACAGCAGGGGAGCCGCACGAGGTCTGTGCGCGGTGTCGTACATGAGGTACGTGTCCATTCTGGACACAAAAATCCCCTAAAATTGTGCTCAATATTTAACATAATTAATCTACACATTAAGATCTTCAAAAACATGTAATTAGTTTTAGAGAATATGAAAATCCATTTCTATGTGGCATTTCAACAAACACTTGCACATACACATAGACACGTGTCCGATACGGACACCAAACGGACACAGTTTCCTACCAAACTTGAGAGACAGCTAGGGGACACCTAGATCTAGCCTAATATGCAAAGAAACCAGAATAAAAATGCAATTTGAAAGGTTTTACCTATAGGTGCAAATGACCAAGAAAAGCCCCAAATCGATTGATTCCCGTAGCTAGCCAAATCCTCCAAATTGCTCACAAACTGAAATCACTCTCCATGAATATCAAATAGAGGATGATTAGAGCTATTGCAAAAGATTTGGATTATAAAGAAATTAAAATGGATTTGATATGAATTAGGGAAGATGGGAATTTATCTTTCTTTTCTCTAAGTGTTGGAATGATACAAAAGAGGCAAGAACTAAATAAAAAGAATATTTATAGGAAGGGGAGCCCTAGTGGCTGGTCATAATGAATGGGAATTAGGGTTAGGATTCAAGTCACGGGCCATAGGCCAAGTTTCGTAAGTCATGGAATTAAATCCTTAAGTCATAAGTCATTGCACCTATCATTATTTCTCATATTTCAAACTAGTTCCTAAATGACTAAAATGAGGTTGACTTAAGTTAGACTAGGGTCACACCATGCTAACCAAGTCACCATAGCTAGAGTCAACATCTAGGTTAGCCTACAAAGTCTCAACTAGTCAAAGACAAAAATAACAATCACCACTCCAATAATTAATCAAATAATTCCAATAAGTCAAAATGAACAAAGTATCCCTAGGCTAAAAATGGTAAATAAATATCCCAATCACATGGTTAGGCTCTAGGTCAGACAGTCTCTAGGGTTTCACTAGCAGCACATCAAAATCACAAGTAATGACTTAAAACAGTTTTAAATTGATTAAAAAATCACCAAATTTCATAATGTGATATAAATATAAATAAATTATAATTATTATTACAAAAGTTCAAAATTACCCTCATTTAGAAAATTGGGTGTTACATCAGTGCTGGCATGGATGGGATGTCGTCTCTCCTGACCCTCTGTGGGAGTGAAGCTGTTGGATCATCTGGTTGGGTAGAAGAACCTCCAACCGGTGGCGGGGGTCGTGTCGACATGAGTCACTATAGCGCCCTGTGGGGTGACGGCGGGGTTCTCATCGCTGGCTTGTGGGTCCATTTCACTGCACTCGAACGAAACTTATAAGCTAAAGAAAAAGTGATATCAAGCAGGATGCATGTCAAGGAAATAATTTCGAAGTCCAAATATAGAGTTCAAGGACGTGGAACAATATAAAGATGTGGATGAGATCCTAAGGGTCTTTTTATCCTATTCGCAGGCTCATGTCGGTACAGTAATGGAACCTAAGTGATTAACGTAGACCTACATGCACCACCACAAAAATATGTAACGCTCCAGTCCCAAAATACGTATTTGACCAGGATACGGTACATGCCGGCAACACTTCACCAATGGGCCAAATCTCAAAGTAAGCCCATTAGCGAAATGATTAAGCTGTAAATCATGATAACAACCTAGCAACACAATACAAGTTTCGGGTCACAGCTAATCTCATCCACAAAGAAAATAAGACACGAGAGATCAAGTCCAATAAAATGATACTAATGAGAAAGATCTGTTCAACATGAAATAGAAATAATAACTGTACGGGTAAGACATCCCGAAACCACAGTAAAAAGGAAATAAAGTATCAACTGCATGTCCACGGATGAAAAGAAATAAAAAAACAAAGCTAAATGAGGAACGCCATGGATCAAAAGAAATCCCCAATCTCTACCTCGTCCTCCTGCGATGGTATGCCACCTACCTCGACTCCAGAACCGTAAACCTCCAAAAAACCCTCACCTCTAACTAAGCCTGGAGGGATCACCAGGTCCTCAGAGGACTAGCAAGATACATAATATACAAGCCAAAAAGTAACAATATAAGTATGCAGAGAAATAAGAAATAATGAATGAAATCATCCGAGTCAGAATAACTAAGATACCAAGATCTAAGACACAATGCTCCTAAGACACTGACATGCCATACTAGTCGTGGCTAATAGGCCAAATCTATATACTATAGTCAAGGCAAGCACTCCCAATCTATAGTGTCTCAATCGCAGTCAAGACAAGCACTCCAATCGAGACGGTTACAATTCCTAGTAAATTATCCCATAGACCGTAGTCAAGGTAAGAACTCCTAATTTATAAAATGTCAAAGTTAAGTCCTACTCAAGTCATGTCAAGTCAAGTCAAGTCAAATCACGAGAGTCAGTAGTGTAGGACTAGACGACTCTATCATAAAATATGAGTGATCACGAAGGCAATATAACACACACTAGACGTATATCAAGAATGTAAATGTACGTTAACAAGATAAATAAAACTGAAACAAGGTAAGTAACCGCAACTCAAGATAAAATAATCATGAATATGATGGGATAAGGAACACTAAGGAATTAAAGAACATGCATATAAAAGGTACTGTACAATTTGGCAAGGTATACTGGCCTGGTGTCGTGCTATGAATCTGAAACGTCGCTCCCGCGTCCACGCCGTCGGAACCCGACGCTACTACATAATTAATTAACTAAATTAATCCACTAATCATGAACTTACAATATACTTAATTAGTCAAGATAATATTTTAATATTATATTCAATTTCTCGTAGAACCCTTTAGACCCATACAATCACAACGGGCTCCACGAGACACCGAATATAGTTTTTGGGTTTCCAACTCCCAATTAGTCAGTTATGTTCCTACTTCAATCATATACTTAAAAATTATATAAAAATAATAAGAATATTATTTAAACTAATTTTTTATAGATTTATCTCAGAATTTTCAGAATTTATATTTCTAAAGAATTATACTACTAGTTGTCTATCGGGTTGACTAGTCTACCCGAAATTTGTCTAGAACTTCATTAATTATCTAAATTTATGCCCTCAAAACTAAAATTAAAATAGAATTAAAATGTCCTAAATATCAGAATATGAAATTTTGATGCAAGGGTTTCATGGTACTAATGGTTTGGAATCTTCTAGGTCAACAAGTCACCCAAAAATGACTAGTTTTGACCTATAATTTTTTTGACCAGAATTGAATTGATAAATTCGTGGAAAAGTTCTTAAAAATCCTAATTTAAATATATAAACCTACATAAAATTCAGTTTTGAAAAATTCCTACAGAAACTTATAGTTCCTTCACAACGTGGTAAGGTTTGGCTCTACCGAAACATGAAAATAGCTATCATAATTCACAAAACTTTTATGTGTGAAAATACTACCCAAGAGACATCCAAACACTATTTCCACAGAATTAATACTATAATTTCTATAGATTTATGAGACGGGCTTGAATAGGAAAAGATAGGGTTTCTTACCAAGGTCCTTGCGTTGTAAAGGCTTCTTCTTGTCAAAGCTCCCTCCTTCGATGATTTCCTTATTTTCCAATCCTTTTTTGATGAGCTTTGGAGGGTGGACAATGGTTAGGAATGGTTGGATGGGGAAGATGGAGTTTTTAGGGTTGGTTTGGTGGAGTTTGGATGGAAGAATGATGAAAAGGAGGAGTTTTATGAAGAAAGAAGAGATGTGCAATGGAGGGATGATGTGTGGGGGCTAAGGGGGAAAGTGCTGCCGAATAAGAGGGGGATATGTAGAAGTGGTCGGCAAAAGGGTGAGGGAAGAAAAAATTAGGTTAGGGTTAAGATTTGGTATAAGTGGATATATATAAATATAGGCTTTTATGAATTTGTATGCATATAGAATTTGGATCCGGTTTTTCTTGGAGTGTTCGGCCAAGGGGGAGGATGTTTTGCTTGGCCGAGTATAATAGGGTGGGGTCCATTTTGTTTATTTGGTTATTTGATGAGTTGTCTAGTTGATTGATTGAGGATTTAAATAAAAGGTTTCCTAATATGGAATTAGTTAGTTTTCTAAATATAAATGCAATCTAAATCTGAATAAATATTAAATATATATGGTTATTAATATATATTAATATCCAACATGCCTACATAGGTTTGGGTTGGACTTTGGGTCAAATATAAACTAATGTCAACTAGGATTACACTAGGATTACTCGTAGACACTTTTTATAAATAAAAACTTTCCAAAATTTAAAACATATTAATATTAATAAAATATATATACAAACTATATAGCAACATGAAGATATTTGAGCGTACTACATGTCTATTTAGATTTGGATTTGGTTTGGGTCAAGTCGGGGCTAAAATTGGTACAACCGGGTCTCCTAGAAAGTCAATAATCTAATAATTAAATAAATAAATCATCGGTGGGGGTTAAATCGCAAATTGGCTTGGTTTTTCTAGTTAGAACACACCTATGGCTCGGCCTTCCCTACCATGGGTAATACACTAGTCAAAGCACTTGAGTATACTCTCGGTGCCACAATTTCTAGTCATCTTGTACTCCAAAACTTAACCATGGTTAAGGTCATCTATAATAATAACTAAATAATTAAAAATATTCATAAAAATCCATAAAATCCTAATTAAGTCAAATAAATAATAAAAAATAATTCAAAAAAATTCAAGGGTGTTACAATGGGGTAGCAATTACAATGAGTCAGAGGACGATCACAATCTACCTGTCTACCTTCAGGATGACGAGACTCAGGTGTCTGAACTAGAGTATGAAAGATCGATCGTCCCTTCTATCTATCCTCACCAGATGTCCGTTTTCATAGCCGAAGGTGACAACACAGAAAACAACGAGGGGTCCAGTCATCAAAAATGTATAGTAGCCCTGGAGACAGGCCTAAATACGTTGAATGAGACTATGCAGGCCTTGACTTCTATAATCTTGGAGATCAAGGACAAATTGACATCCAACGCTTCTTCTGCAGTCAATCAAGACCCGGGAATGAATGGGGAATCCAATGCACTTCCTCCTACACCAAGTTCTGTCATAAACCAAACAATGCAGCAGTCATCTACTCCGTCAACGACTGGGCCTACAATGTCAAACGACATGCAGCAGGCTCTAAAGGAGTTATACGGTCGTTTAGACGCCTGAGAAAAGCGAAAATCACTCCAAAAGATGGGGGTTCGGCAAGCATATCCTGTCGAATAGGACAATGTGATATATCCACCCAAGTACAAGTTGCAAACGCTTGCGTCATTCGATGCGAAGGAGTCTCCTCGTCGATACCTGAGGTACTTTGCCTCAGTAACTGGACATCTGCCAAAAGACGATGCTCTACCCACAAATATATTTATGGGGGCATTGTAGGGGGTAGCCTACGAATGGTTTTGCAGTCTTCTCGACAACTTTATCTCATCGTTCGATAATTTAAAACGTCGCTTCCTTGCTCGATTCTATGAAGGAGGAATGGACATGACGATGCCTACTCTCATGGACATTGTCCAGAAGGAGAAAGAGTCTGTACGTGCTTATATCAAGCGCTTTTGTTAGACAGCTCTAAGGTTACCATCTGGTGTGCCTGAATCCATGCTTATGGACTCGTGCTGTAAAAGCATGCTCCTCGCAATCAAGTTGTAGCACAGTTGTAACGCCCCAGTCCCAAAATATTTAGGACTAAGTACGTAGACATGCCAGCTGCATACATACGAAGTATATTTCGATATATGAAAACCTCGTATGTATACATAAGCTGTAAAATGCAGTAAACCATAACTAACTAATCTCATCCACAAAATAAGAAAGTAAAGATATCATATAATAAATAGTCTTGATACAATATGTTGGGTGGAGATACATCATCTACCAACAAAATAAAAGAAGACGAACATGATATACAAAAGTATCAACGAAGGTAGCAAGATAGATCCAAGACGCGTCATCTTCGAATAAATGGAGAAGATCACGACCTCGGCTAGAATACATGCGGAAGACATGAACACACACCTGGAAAGATAACAGGTCCTCAGAGGGACGTAACAAGACACATAATATCGTGCCCTAAACTGAATAATAAAAGCTCAATAGAAAAGAATATATGACTAAACAGATAAATGTCCTTAACCATTATATGTGAAAATGTATTTTGAAGACAACATTCCACACAAGGGCTTCCGAGACTAGAAATACGGCGCGTTAGCATTTCAACCGAGGTACTGGTGGCATCTAGAGGAAAATAAATAAATACACGACACACTAGTCTCTCGGGTGAGTCACTAACGACAGCTAGAGAAAAGTAAATGCACGACACATTTGTGTTTCAACCGAGGCACTAGTGACATCTAAAGAAAAGTAAATAAATGCACGTCACACTAGCTCTCTGCTGAGTCACTAATGGCATCTATAATAACAGTCATCCCCCTTCCCATGCAGTACTCGTGCTGAATCTACACCACGATATTTCTAATAACCGCTAAGTCTTCTAGGCAATTGTGTTAGCAGTTATATCCTAACGATCGTCCTGTACTCACTGATGTATGGTCGGTACGCAAGTTCAAATCTATATAAGACACGTGACATCGTAGCACACAGGTGTCGGGCCAATGAATGCGGCACAAACAAAGGTGGTCCCTTAACTCTAGGCCAAATGCATAAATAAAACTAAAGTATAGTAATTTGCAACTGCATATGGTTTTGAAAGAACAACTTATAAGAAATAAAACATGCATGATATTGAGCAAAAAATTAAATAGTAAAGGCAAGGTGTCTTGCCTAGTAAGATGCCTGGTGTGCTGCGATGATCCTGTTGGCATAGAGTTGACTTCGGTGTTATAACTACAAAAGACAGCCTCCGATGATGGCATAGACTGTTCCATCGAGTTCAGAACGGTCAAATTAGTTAGGGTCGACATAATGTAGTCTAGTCTTTGGAAGAAGATAGAGAATATGAGTTGCCGTGATCAAGAAACGGATAGTCGATGAGATTTGGAGAATAAAATACTTATGATATTTTAGAAAATATTTATACTATTTTAGGTAAAAATCATTTTTAGGCAAAATTCTTAATTTTGTAAAAGTAAGATAATAGATGTTATATTTACTAGAAAAAATAATATTTGATAAATACATAAAAATATAAAAAAATGTTTTAGACTTAGATTCTAAGTTTTGTAAATATATATTTTTCCAGTAGAAACATTACATCTTTTTGGACAAATACTTTTTAGAAAATATAATATGTTTTGAAATCCTAATAATTTATTTTAGAGATAACACTCTTAATAAAATTTTAGGTATAATATATATTTCAAAAATGGCTGAAATTACTCTAATAATATATTTCAAAACCTAATATTAAATTTGAAATTCCCATGCCATATTTTTGCTACCAAAATAATTTTTAGGGTTATTTACTATAAACATATTAAAAATAGTAACAATAGTAATATCAATGTATTTAGTAACCATCTTCCTATAACAATATTACACTGAATAACATATATCAGTTAAGGTTATACTAAAAATAAAAATAATAAAAGAAATAGATAAGGGATTGTGGAGAACACAAATTTCCAGAGCATGTTGTTTCTATTTTTTTAGAATAGTGAGACGAGGAGAAGGGGGTGAAAAAAAATTGAGAGAGAGAGTGTTACTCATCTCCTAGGAAGAATACGAAGAGTGTTCAATAGGGAAGGAAATGGAGTGAGGAGGAGAGAAAAGCGGGAGAAGGAGCCGGAGATAGGGGACTCACCGCGGGTTCTCATCGGAGGTGGTGCGCGGAGGCTGGTCAAAGCAGAGCTCGTCGCTCCGGTGGCGTAGATCGGAAGAGGAGGTGGGGCGTTGGTTGCTGACGCCGGCGGCGCTGTGGAGCGGTGGCGGCTCCTGAATACGGAGGCGACGGACTAGGCTCGACTGGGCGAAGGTAGGCGGCCACACGTACGGGATGGTGATGGGCAGCGTTCGTTCTGCGGGGAGGCACGGAGAAGTCGGCGACGGCCGTTGCGCTGCGACAGGTGAGTCTGGGGTTGGGCGTTGGTTTGTTTGTTTTTTTTTTCTGCTTTCTCTATGGGGTGATGGTGGCTGTGGCCACAGCGACGCTAGCCGGGGGTTGCCGTAGCGGTGGTAGTGATGGGGTGGTAATGGTGGATGGTGACGGTTGTTTCGGAGGAGGTGTTTGTGGGTGGCTGGGCTCTGGCGGAGTTGGCGAGGAGGGTGGCAGAGGTGGCAACAGTAATGCGGCAACAGCGATGCGGCGATGATGGAGGTAAAAAGGGTGAGATTGATCGGAGTCGAGGGTACAGCGAAGTTGGGTGGTGGTGGTGACCGTGTGGGGATGGTCGGGAAGGTGTAGGGGTTTCTGGTTGCGATGGCGCTGTGAACAGGGGTCGCTGCTGGGGAGGAATGGCGTGTTG
>JANAVB010019794.1:5511880-5594380 GCA_029216955.1 Iris pallida
GCATATCATGACTAGATTAGCTTTTCTTTCATTATTAAACCCTGTTTGGACTCATGGCATCTCATCTATAGGTCTGTGATTACACTGAGCGTCTGTGCACTTTATCAGCTCAGGACCACAGGCCAGTACATTTACTGATAGTTTTCATTGTCTTGATATCTGCTATATCCGATTCAGTTGTAGTGTCTTACTTGATTTCCAGACACGATAGTTCACGGACTAGTATATGTCGTATCCTGTCACGAGATGTTGATCCTGGATTACTTGGTATATTAGTACAAGACTCGACTTGTTACTTGTACTTATATAGACATGGACTTGGGAGTGGGCTGATCACCTGCTTTTGAATCCCGTGTCATGACGTGTTATGTCCGGATCCTTTATACTACTCGGGGATGGGGAGTTATTAGTGGTTGTGTGATCAAAATCCCTACTTGTTCTTCACACTTGTACTCGTCACTTGTCTATAGCTACTTGTTCATAACTTTCCATGGTGACCGGCCTTATTCTTCACACTTGTTACTTCACACTTGTTACTTGTTCGTAGCCGGTCGGATGGAAAGCCTGAACATGTTTTCCCAAGCCGATCACATAACGTACTAATAATTCAAGGCACCTTTTATATTTATTTATCATAGGAGGCTAAGTTCTGTTCGGGAGAAGGGTTACAACCCGGTTCTTGTTTGGTTTAAGGGTTGTAACTCGGCTTCCGAATAGTCTCCAAGTCGCCCCATATATATACATATTACCGTCCTTTTTCAGTACTCACATCTTGATATATATTTCATGTTGATTTTGTCTTGTATTTCATTATACTATCTCTTATAGAATTTGTCAATTCATATGGAACTGCTATTGGTGTTTGTACTTGCTCATTTTCCTGACAGGATACCGTTGATATATTAAAGATGATTCTCAGACAGATTGCCCGACCTATTATGGGGTCGAGTCATATGGAGTAGACCTGGACCGTGGCTTGTTAGTAGAGCCACTAGACTTTGCTCACCCAGAGTAGTGTAGCTTAGTCAGGTTTGTCTGGTCTGCGAGCCAACTAGTAGTTTTCAGACTGTAGATTTTTATACTATATTTCTGTGACTATGTGGTGTTGTATATAGCTCTGGACTTGTGTGGATCTCGAACTTATTTCCAGCTTTCATCTATCATATTTCTTTTCCATGCTATCTACCTTAGTTTTACTTTGTGATTGAGACTGTATTTCTATGTCACCTCCATTCGATGTGTATATACTGTACATGCACCTTTATATTGTTTTCTAGTAGTATTTACGGACCTTATATACAGTGTTCTACCGTCGATTCTGCGACGTAGGCTGGACGAAACTACGTGCTCGTGTCCCTCATCAGGGTACGGGTCGTGACACCTTTTTGTGGTGGCCCATGCAGGTCAGAGTCGCAATTAGTGAGATCTCGTAATGGTGCTCGACTTAGAGTGCTAATTACGAGCCTGCGAGTAGGACATAGGATCTAGGATATGATATGAGTTACTCAATCATATTTTAGGAAAAATTCTGATCTTTTGATTACCATGACAACTTTTCTTGCATTTGAATTCAATTATCCTCCTTTGATAATATCCTATCTTGTGCCATATTGATCTCTTGGGTTCAATTCGTCTTCAGGATGACAGTAATGCGTTCTCAGGCAGCAGGGCCTAGTACAGTTCCAGAGAGGTCCGATCTAGTAGGACTTCCACCTCCGGCTACGGGAGTAGCAGTCGAGAGAGCAGTAGCCTCAGTCCCTGTCCTTCAGACGGGAGCAGCAGCGACGGTTCCAGGAGCTCTTCTATCTCCAACAGTGAGACCATCCATAGTCATTCCTGATACTCTTCTTCCGTAGCCTCCGCTACCGACTGATACTCAGCAGATGATGGCCCTTCTACAGCAGATGTTACAGACCCAGAGAGCACAGGCCGAGGCACAGCAGCATCAGGACGATGCATCCCACCGCCAGACAGAGGTGTTGCGACAGAGCATGGAGAACTCACACCAGCTGGCAATGGCAGCAGTAGAGAGGGTTGCACCGGGTACAGTTCAGGGTGCCACAATTCAGCAGCAGGGTCAGGGGAGGCCTGGCACACACCTAGACTTCAAGAAGATGAAACCGAGGGAGTTCAAGGGTACCGAGGGTATCCTGTACGCGGATGACTGGTTGGAGGATGTCCATCGGAGCCTGGAGTTGGCAAAGGTCCCGAGAGGGCTTTGGGTGATGTCTGTAGCAAGCCAGTTTTTCGATATAGTGCTGACTTAGTTTCACACGGATCCTCGTGTGTCGGTGAGGGGTTTAACTTGGGAGAGCTTCAGGAAGCTCTTTAAGGAGAAGTTCTACCCAGATGTGGCCTTGACAGCTCTGAAGGCCCAGTTCGTTGCATTGGAGCAGAGGAACTCGTCGGTGGACGAGTATGCAGCAGAGTTCTTCTACCTTAGTAGGTTTATACCGGATTTGATCCAGGATGAGGGGTACAAGGCCGACAAGTTCCGGAGGGGTCTTATCCATGCAGTACGTACTCGTACCTCTGGGCGACGTGACGCGACCTTCGAACAGATCCTAATGGAGGCGCAGATTACAAAGGAGGACTTCGGCCTCAAGCCGAAGAGGGGCAACGACGTTCTAGGAGCGAGCTCGAGTGCGGGGCCGGCGAAGCGCCCTCATTTCCAGCAGAGACAGTTTTAGCAGTAGCCACAGTTACAGTTTCAGCAAGCACCAGCGCGTGTCTAGCAGCACCAGGGCCAGAGGCAGGCCATCCAGTATGCCTTCTGTAAGAAGATGGGGCACACCCAGGAGGTTTGCAGGATGAGGCTGGGAGTTTGTTTATTCTGTGGAGCTCCAGGCCACCAGATGAAGATTTGTGCTGTCCATACAGCAGAAAGGCAGGCCAGGACAGAGTACAGCAGGCTAGAGGAGGCCAGCAGGGGCGATTTTTTGCCATGACAGTTGAGCCCACTCAGGCAGTAGCAGAGCAGATAGCAGGTTCCAGTCTTTCGATCTCCTTTCCGTATTTGTCTTCTTATAAACTGTCTTGAAATTTGATTCCATCTGTTCCTGGATCGTTTGATAAAATTTTGTTCTTGTGGTGTGATATTCTTCTGAGATAAGTTGTATAGGCTAGGTCGTCTTGATTATGAGACTTTAGAATCCTCTAGGGTCATGCTAGCAGGTATCGTGAGGACATGTAGTCGAAATATGGACATATTTCTCAGGTGTAGGAATTTAAGGTTTTCGCTGCCAAGCATACGGCAATGCAAAAATTTTAAATACCATAATTCTAGATGTATGTACCATAGTCGAGGACTCTGTGATTATCGTAGCCTTGCTCACTGGCATGACGGAGATTCTGAGTATCATAATTTTGGACAGACGCATACAGTTATCGAATTGCATAATTTTTCTGTGTTTACTTTGTTTTAATTTTTGAGGATGATTCTTTTAAGGTGGATAGACTTATAGTACCCAGTTTCTATTTGAGAGTAATTTTAAATTTTATAATTTTAGTCATTTAATTTATGCTTTGATTTTGGAGATTTTAATCATTTTAAATTTAAGCCATGACTTATGATTTTGATGTTTTACTAGTGAAACCCTAGGGACTGTTTGACCTAGAGCCTAACCATGTGATTAGGATGTTTTAATGTCATTTCTGGCCTAAGGGTATTTTGGTCGTTTGACCTCTTTGATTTATTTTGATATTTTGCATTGGTGATTGCTTGGATTCAATTTCGAGGATAATTTTTTTTTAAGGTGGATAGATTTGTCACCTCCAGTTTTTAGGAACAGGGATATTTTTGTCATTTTTTATTTTAGAATGTTTTTGAAATTTATTTTATTATTTATGATATTGTTTTGGGGTTATTTGAGTCGGGTTCGAATATCAACTCAATCCGACTTGTAACGGAGACCCGGGATAGTTTTGACTCTAGTGGGATCCACACACTAGTTAGCCACGACCCACATAATATTAATTTTAGTTAGTGGTTAGACTAATTATTTATCGATAGGGTTTGGTTAGATTAGAGATTAAGAATGACTAATTTAGCCTCAACCATTGACCCTTTCCTAATTTTAATTAGATAGATTAGTGGAGGGGCTTTTTAGTCTTATCAATAGGGGACACATAGCCCATATGGGCTGCCACCTTTAGTTTAGGGATAGACTCAAGCCTTTTGATAATATCCATCCACTTTCTCTCTCTTGTTCTTCCCCAATTTTTAGAGAGGGTTTTATATAGATTTCTCCACCAAATCCCTTGATTCTTCCACCCAACCTTCTTCTTTCCTTCTCTACTCAAGCCGAGGAGGAAGCTAGCCAAGTTTGGGAGGATTCGGAGCTCGTTCGTGTCCATTTGGGATTCCTACGTGTCGGTGTCGTATCGGGAAGGCTTTCCTTCGATTCGATCTACCGGAAGGTATAAATCCCTTCTCCTTTTCATTTTCTCATGCATATAGGATGATTTTAGACCCATAGGAATGACCCCTATGGTTGTGTCTCCATTTGTGTCTGTTTCGTGTCCTTTTGGAGATTTCTAGGTGTGTCCTAAATGTGGAATTGTGTCCTAGTGGGAAAATCTCTATTTGGACACATGTATTTTAAGTTATATTGTTTTAAATGAGTATTTAGATTTAAATCCCAGATTTCTATTTGTTTAGAGATGTGTTTTTCTAATGTATCATATTGTATCATATTTATATATATATATATATATATATATATATATATATATATATATATATATATATATATATATATATATATATATTTTTATATATATATATATATATATATATATAAAATATATATATATATATATATATATATCAATGGTTATATATATATATATATATATATATATATATATATATATATATATAACCATTGATATATATATATATATATATATATATATATATATATATATATATATATATATATATATATATTGTGTCTTACGTCCAAACATCCATCTCAAAGAGATTGTAGTTGCTGCTGTATGTTGGGTGACATGGAAGAACAGAAACAAATGGCGTTATAAGGGATATCAGTACTCGGCAACTCAGATATTGTTTGAGACAAGACGACAGATTGGAAAAGCCCTGAAGCGATGCTCGCACAAGCCATCGATTCCGAGTACTTGGCATAATCTAGGTGTTGGATAGACTAGTTATCTTGTACTTTTGTTTTCCTCCATATCTCTCATTAAAATTGGTTGGTTGATATATATATATATATATATATATATATATATATATATATATATATATTAAAAAAAAAAAAAAAAAAATATATATATATATATATATATATATATATATATATATATATATATATATATATATTGTGTCTTATATATTTGTATATATATTTGTGTATAGATTTGTGTCTTTGTATGTGTAGAAGGGT
Source organism: Iris pallida (assembly GCA_029216955.1). NCBI lineage: Eukaryota > Viridiplantae > Streptophyta > Magnoliopsida > Asparagales > Iridaceae > Iris > Iris pallida. The sequence continues at coordinate 5,517,292 of JANAVB010019794.1, forward strand.
GTATGGGATTTCGGCCAAGGAAGGGGTAGGTTTGTGTGTGTTTATATTGAGAGTGTTTGAGAGAATGGATGGGAGAGTAATAGAGGAATAGAAAGAGTGGGATTGAATGAGAGAAAGGGGAGGGGGACCTGCTGCTGTACACAGCAGTTTGTAGGGGGATCAGCCCTATTGGACAGCCCCTAGGCAGCCTTGTACTACCCCATATCAGCCCCCATAGGCTGTGTACATCAGTCCACTTTTTCCAGCCACAAACCAGTCCTTAAACACCCTATTCCAGCCCCTCAATTCAACATACAAGCTGTCCCAAACCTGTCCTATATTCAGCCCTCATTTAGCCTATTTCAGCCCCATATTGACCACCATATATCAGCCCAAACAGCCCTTCAAACCAGCCTATGTTCAGTCCCAAATAGACCTATTGACAGCACTCCCAAACCAGTCCAAAAGGAAAACCATTTAGCACCTAAAACCTGTCCCAAAGCAACCCCAAAGCAGTCTTTATTTGCCCTACCAAACCAGTCCTACCAGCCCCTTAAAATCAGGCCGTTAACAGTCCATAATGAACAGCTATAACAGTCCCAAATCAGTCCACTTTTTAACCCCCACTTGACACACTTTGATAGCCTACGTATCAACCTATATTTAGTCCACATATAAACCTATATTTAACCCATTTGACAGTCCACATGTGACAGCCCTTATGGCCTATTGGACAGCCCCTATTGAACCTATATGTCTATATGTGTGTGTGTGTGTGAGTTTATATAAGTGTCTATAGGGAGTATATATATATAGCTATAGGCCTATGTGTATGAGCCTATAGGAGAACCTATACGTGTGGTGTTATATGTGACTATATATGAGTGAGTGAGTGAGTGAGTGAGTGAGTGAGTGAGTGAGTTTGTGTGTGTGAATGGTTAGTTAGATGTGAGAATAAGATAAGGGTAAGGTAAAGAGGATAAACAACATGTAACCTAAGATGGGTTAGATGAGCTAGGAACTAGGATTTTATGGTAGGTAATGTTAGTATAGGATAGTATCTAGCTATCCTAGGAAACCTAGGTTAGTATTCCTAGGTTAGAGTGGTATGTGCAAGGTAATCGGGATTACCTTGGTAAGGGTAATGTAGGTAATACCTAGAAACTAAGGTATTTGAGTTTAGAGATTAAGATATGGTTAGAGCATGGTTCCCTTGGTTGGTAATGGTCAGAAATAGCGTTCCTAGACTAGTTTTGACTTCGGTTGACCATTTTGACCAAAAGTCAACAAAAGTCAATCGAGAGTCAAACTTAGCCTATAAGTGACTAGATTTGACCGAAAGCAAACCAGAGTTGACCAGTTGACTAAAAGTCAACAGTTGGTCAATATTTGACTAGTTTGACCTAGGATTGACCCAGGGTTGACTCAGTGTTGACCAGCGTTGACTTTTTGACCAAAAGTCAACTATAAGTCAATCCTTGACCCAGATTGACCTAGTTTGACTTGGATTGACTTCCTGTGACCTTGTTTGACCTCGGTTGTCCTAATACGACCTAGTATGACCTAGTTTAGCTTGGCGTGACTTGGTTTGACCTAGTTTTGACTTAGACTTGTATATCATGACTAGATTAGCTTTTCTTTCATTATTAAACTCTGTTTGGACTCATAGCATCTCATCTATAGGTCTGTGATTACTCTAAGCGTCTGTTTACTTTATCAGCTCAGGACCACAGGCGAGTACATTCACTGATAGTTTTCACTGTCTTGATATCTGCTATATCCGATTCACTTATAGTGTCGTATTTGATTTCCAGACACGATAGTTCACGGACTAGTATATGTCGGATCCTGTCAGGAGATGTTGTTCCCGGATTACTTGGTATATTGGTACAAGACTCGGCTTGTTACTTGTACTTGTATAGACATGGACTTCGGAGTGGGCTGATCACCTGCTTTTGAATCCCGTGTCATGACGTGTTATGTCCGGATCCTTTATACTACTCGGGGATGGGGAGTTATTAGTAGTTGTGTGATCAAAATCCCTACTTGTTCTTCACACTTGTACTCGTCACTTGTCAATAGCTACTTGTTCATAACTTTCCATGGTGACCGACCTTATTCTTTATACTTGTTACTTCACACTTATTACTTGTTCGTAGCCAGTCGGATGGAAAGCCTGAACATGTTTTCCCAAGACGATCACATAACGCACTAATCATTCAAGGCACCTTTTATATTTATTTATCATAGGAGGCTAAGTTCTGTTCGGGAGAAGGGTTACAATCCCGGTCCTTGTTTGGTTTAAGGGTTGTAACTCGGCTTCCGAATAGTCCCCAAGTCGCCCTATATATATACATATTACCGTCCTTTTCAGTACTCACATCTTGATATATATATTTCATGTTGATTTTGTCTTGTATTTCATTATACTGTCTCTTATAGAATTTGTCAATTCATATGGAACTGCTGTTGGTGTTTGTACTTGCTCATTTTCCTAGCAGGATACCGTTGATATATTACAGATGATTCTCAGGCAGATTGCCCGACCTATTATGGGGTCGAGTTAGATGGAGTAGACCTGGACCGTGGCTTGTTAGTAGAGCCACTAGACTTTGCTCACCCAGAGTAGTGTAGCTTAGTTAGGTTTGCCTGGTCTGCGAGCCAGCTAGTACTTTTTAGACTATAGATTTTTATACTATATTTCTGTGACTATGTGATGTTGTGTATAGCTCTGGACTTGTGTGGATCTCGAACTTATTTCCTTCTTTTATCTATCATATTTCCATTCTATGCTATCTACCTTAGTTTTACTTTGTGATTGAGACTGTATTGCTATGTCACCTCCATTCGGAGTATATATACTGTACAGGCACCTTTATATTATTTAGTAGTAGTATTTACAGACCTTATATACAGCGTTCTACCGCCAATCTGCGGCATAGGCTATACGTAACCACGTTCTCGTGCCCTCATCAGGGTGCGGGTCGTGACACAATGTAACAACTTGTGCGAGCGGTTGCACCAACTGCTATGGTCGCGTGGCATCGTTTGAGAGAGATGTGCGTGGTCGTGGTCAGTGTAGTGTGCACGCTCTGCAAAATTGGTAGCTTGTGCACCACGTCACCATGTTTTGGATACTGTTCGATCACCATGTGCGAGCTTCATCAGGTTGTACAGGGGCGCAATGTAACAACTTGTGCCTGAGTACAACCTCGTATACCCTGACACATTGCACAAACCACTAGCTGACCAAATCTTCTCGAGCGCCGTGCTGCACGAGATTCGCACGAATTTTCTTTGATATATGTGTTGTCAGCTGTCAGGTAATGATGATGTTGTTATAGTTTTTCGAGGATGCTGCCACATGGCTCTCGTGCAACCTGAGGTTGGCGCAACCTGAGATGAGCGCAACTTGATGTGGCACAGCTTGATGTAGGCGCAACCTGATATGGCATAACCTATTGATACGATGCATTTTCATGAGATGAATTCATAGCTTAATTTTTAGCCTCTACAAGACCACCTTCAATATTTTCGAAACTTGAACAGACTTCAAAGTTTCGAAATACTTTGAATTAGAAATGACTGTGTCTAGGTTACGCCAGTCAACTCGAGCCTGATTCTTCAGCGCAAGTTGCATGATTTAGTTCTATTTACAAAACTATAAATAGCCGTACCCTTTGCATTTATTATCTTCCACCATCGTTTGAGATTTCTCAAAAATCCTATTTCTTCTCCTTCTTCCCAAACTTCGAGAACTTCAACTAGCATCAATAGCGCCCAAACGCTCTGCTGCCGAGAAGGGCAAGACTGTGGCTGAGTCTTCTATGTGCGTATCCTGATATGCCCCGCTTTCATCGCGACGAGAGACGACCAACCCGGCCATGGAAGGTAAATGTCCGACCGTAAAACCGATCATCGACCACCCCCCTTTTAGGGTTTGGCCCGATTCTGACAACATATGCCCACTCTTTTTAGGGTTGGGTGTTCCCGATAACTTGTGCCTCCCTTTTTAGGGTTTGGTTGCTGTCGATTTGTGTTGTACGACATTTCAAAACTTATGCTCTCTTTTGATTTTTTGAAATCAATTTGGGTGCAACTTGACATGTTGCGCAGCGTAAAAATCTGGTGCAACCTGAATGCTGAGCAACATCAGGGTCGCGCAACTGGATTGTTGCACAACACAAGAGTCGTGCAATATGACTGCTGCGTAACACAAGAGTCGTGCAACCTGACTGTTTGCTCAACATAAGAGTCGCACAACCTGTTGATGTAACATATTCTGCTTCAAAACATTATTTGAAACTAATTTATGTTTTTTCATCTTTATGTAGTTGACTTGAGAGAAGATCCCAATGTTGAAAGATTTGCTTCTGTATTTAATATTCCTGGATACAAAGATAACTTGTCACACGTGTCATATCCACATTATGACCTTCCTGAAGCTAGGAGAGCTATGCTCGCAGCTCAAGAAAACTCCACACTACTGTGTTTGATGAATGGACAACCTCTAGAAAGCGTGGATAATATAGTTCATAAGAAACCGAGCTTCTTGTTTGGTGATGCTGTCAAGAAGACGTCCCAACCCAAGGCCAAGAAGGAAGGCAGGGTTTATCAGTGTGGTGGGGGCAGGATGATGTACCTTCCAGAAATGTTGAGATATTTATTATTGTCTTGATATGAATTTTCGAGTTGCCCTCGCCGGATGGCATGGGATGTAACTCCACAGCAGCAAGCAAGAGTGGGGAGGATCTGTTACAGATTAGGTCTACAAAGTAGAGACCAATTCTATAACACCTCAGATAAAAACAGCTCCCATCTAAGAGGTCTGATGCCAGGCTGTGTACCTCCCGAGGACTCCTCGCTGTTACTCCCGGTCAGAGTACCAATTTTTGCGAATGAGTTTGCCAAAGTTGAAGGAAGATACCCGGACTAGACCATGCGAATGACAAGCCTGGTAAATCCAAATAATAAGCGCTGGAGCAGCTTGTCTAACTGGGTTCTGAACCACTTCAAAGACAATTTTCTGGAGATAGGTCTTTATGAAGCAATCTGGGCTACAGTTTATGGGTTCCGCCCGAATGCCCACATATTTTTGGCCCTGATAGAAAGGTATAATGATAAGACCGGTACCTTCATGACCCCGCATGGGGAGATCGACTTTGCTCTTCACGAGATGAAATTCCTTTCTCACCTGTCCATGGGAAACAACCCGTACAAGGAATACGTACCTACCAATGAAGAATTGGACATACTATTAACAAAAAATTCTAGAATGGTAGGGGTTTTCGAAGAGCTCTTATGTCACTACAAGATATGTTCCCTCTACTACAAGAGTGCTACCATAGGGACCTGCTACACATCTAAGTGGCTGCCTTATTTGTTCTTGGGTCATATTCATGAAGACAAAATATTCGATACTTGGGCTTGTGACCCTTGTTTCTTCAAACCACTCGACAAAAGCGACATCTAGAAACTGATGGAGAAGTATGATCAGTTTGACAATGAGCTAGAGGAAGATTGGTTTCCCTTCAAGGCCGGTGACATGATCGTGAGTTATTTCAGACAAGGTTATAGACCTATGTCTAAAGAAGCCCAGTTGGTGGGCTTTCTTTCTATATGGCTACGACAGTTCGTAGTCCCTGGAGGCAGTGTTGTCAATAGATTTCACCGAGGCGTCCTGTTTGCTAAAGTACGTCTTATGTTCGGTTACAAGATGGACCTCCTTTCAGCGATGGCTTGTCGCTTAAATACGGGCCTGCTCTCCTTTGTATACACAATGCTGCATAATAAGGATGCCAGCAATGAATTTCCTCGTACTGAGATGCCCTATGCGTATCTGTACGGGTGGCTGCACTTGCATTATCCTGGTTTGATGGACCCATATATGAGTGTAGTAGGAGGTGACTTCATGAGGCGGTATTCCAATGCCCGTTAGAATATCAGCGCGTTATCAGAATGCCGACGAGCATTGAATAAGGGTTATGGATGGAGATTCTAATGTGTCCCTCCCCCTCAAGGGTATGGACATGTTCCTCCCAATCTTATGGATTTGGAAGCCACATCGCTTCGTCTGATTCCCACCACCTTTGAATGGTTGAAGTCAATTCGGCCATCTCACCTGGTGTTCCGTTTTGAAGAATAGTGCTTCTTGGAGCCATATCTGCCAAGCTGATTTGTCCGATAGTTTGGCTATGATCAAATGCATGTGAGATATGCCACAACTTGTCTAAATGCCAGAGGTTATTTGATTGATGGAGCTACGGCGTGGAGCTACTACAATGCTCGGGACACTAAGGCAATATTCTTCATGCCGAATGTCCTTACCCAGACAGGTCCACGTATGTTGTACACATACGCGAACTTTTATACTTCGGCGAATACTTTTGTCGAGAACTTTAATCAATCCCATAGCTTTGCAAGTGACAAACGTACGAAGGCTAGGATTCGTACAACATTGTCATTCAGAGATGCTGAAGATCAGGCTCCGGCCGATGATCCATTAGAAGCTTCCCTTGTGGGATTTGCCGATGAAGCAAATGATACATTAGACGTACTATTCAAGGTCAAAAAAGACAAATCTTCTGCCAAAGGTCTTGGCAAGAAAAGGAGAGCTGGAGAATCATCTGCTCAGCCTAATGATCTTCTTTCTTCACCCAAAACTATAGAGAAGAAGAAGATGAGGGCCGTAGTGGCTGTAACTGAACTGGCTACCACCAGGACAACACGATCTCAATCCAAATCCAAATAGATGACTACTAGGATGTCTCCTGGAGTAGGTGAGACGACTCCTTCATCGATTCTGAAGCAAAATGGGACCGTCCAAGAAGAAATTCTCGGAGAAGAAGAACCAGTAGCACCTTTGCATCGGAAGCCTAGAAGTAAATGCTGGCAAGTAGAGCTGATCATCCAAGAGTTGGCTCTTCATCCACTCTATCTGAATTAGAGACACCGTTATCCTCGTAACAAGATTTGCCACCCCAACAAGGTAGATTTCAACATTGTCTTCATGTCAACAAGAATAAATAATATCTGACATATTTTTTATTTGCAGATGTTAGCATTCCGGCTCCGATCTCTACATAAGGGATTTTGAAGCCAATGATCACACAAATGACGATTCCCGTGACTGTATTAGCAGCTGCGGTAATTATGATGTCATGTCCAACTCCAGGAGTCTCAAAGACTACACTTCCTGAGAAGGAATTGCCTTTCACAGAATCCAATCCTGACGTCACTTTTCCTTCCGTAGCCCAAACTCCTACTCACTCTCAAGAGGATCGAAAAATGATAGCGGCTCTGGAGGGCTGTGATTACGGCGATGATTTGAAGATGATTCTACAAGCACCATTGAAGGAGACCAAACTTCAGCAGAAATCTTGCTGAATAAAGCTTTACCGATTGAAGAAGGTCATACTACTGTTGAGGGTGAGGAGCACTCTATTGTTGAAAAGGGGTTTTCAAGTTCGAAAACTGATGAGCCTGAAAATAATGAAGATCAAATTATAGCTCTTGAAGATGTTGGGAATGATAACAATCCCAACATTATTGTTGCAGAGACTCAAACCCCTACTGATCAAATTTTTGAAGTCAGGGATATAGAAGAGTTTTCCCCAGTTAACCAAGCAGAATTAGGGGCTGAAAGCAGCCGCTTCTTATCGGGCGGCTCAGAAGCTGGAAGCAGTCAGGTAGCAGTGTCTGAAACTACCATGGCTAGACTCTGCTCTGATCTGGATATGCCCTGTGAGACCCCATATCTATTACCATTTTTTATTTTTATTTATCTTAATCCCTAAGATAATATTTTAATAATGGTGTATATTGATCGCAGAGGGACCTGTGGGAATGACCAGTTCGACAATGGCTCCTTTGGACAAAGGAACTCATGTAGGAGAAGGAAGTTCATCCCAGATGTCCAAATTCGGGTCTCTTGATGCACAATCTAAAGTACTTTCAACTGCTGCAGTAGTAGAAACTCTGATGGAAGTAGTGGCCACTCCAGGCGCCATAGCGCCAAACAGATTTGTTGTGGCTTCTTTCACCAATGCCTTCTACACATCTCTGAGGCCTTTGGTTCAAAGGGTGATGGAGAGGAATGATGTTCCTTTTTCAACAGTCAGAAACCCCTCGTCCTATATAATCGAAGGTATTCATGTTATTGGAGACCGAGATATGGCAACCTATCTGGAGCATGTTTTGGACGAGCTGGAGGACTCCATCAAGATCTACAAGGACCTCAAAAGAGGGAACATTCAGCAGCTCATGGATGCTGAATGTGACGTCATGGCTCGTGAAGCTAAAATGAATAAGGCTAATTTTGAATTCTTCTTGGTAGCTTTGTCTCGACGCTCCGCAGAGATGGACACCCAGATTATTGAAACAGCCTCTAATTTCGAGTGTCATAAAACTACAGCTACAGAGAAAGAAAAAGAAGTCCTTGATCTGGAAGCTGAAATTGTTCGGCTCCAGGAACGACTCAAGATAGCTAAGCAGCATGTAGAAGAAGAAACCCAACTGCATCAAGCTGCTACAAGCCAATTGGACCTTTCACTACCAAAATTTATCGATTTAGCGACGGCCCTATCCGTCGCCAATCCGACGGTAATTACAATTAGCGACCGATAACCGACGGATGTTGGCCAAAAAATCCGTCGACAATCAGCTCGTCGCTAATAACGGTCCGTCGCTACGTAGTCGTGAAGCGACGGAATAGCGACGGCTTTTCGACTTCACAATACGAAACTTTAGCGACGCATTTCCGACGGACTCTCGTCCATTTCAAATTTTAAGTACTGAACTGTGTAGACAATAGCGACGTAAAATTTTGTCGATAACCCGTCGTAATAGCGTATCACAGCGTATCGTTCCGTCGCTAAGCCGTCGACGCCTTCGATAACAAAGGACGGATTAGCGACGGTTTTCTGACGAAAAATCCGTCGATCAGCTTCTGGAAATTTATGTCATTTCCAGCAACATGGTGACGGATAAGTCGTCGCTATTCCGTCGATATATATCGACAGAATACGGACGGATTAACCGTCGATCTTGTTTTGGAAATTCTTGGAATTTCCAGAATAAGGGTGCGGATAGGTCGTCGCTATTCCGTCGAACAATGTACCATACCGACGGATAATCTGTCGACCATCCGTCGCTACCTGGAAACATTTTCAAATCTCCAGTTAGCGATGAAATAGCCGTAGAAAAGTAGTCAGAAACTGGTAGTAACCATCGCAAAACGGTCACAAGTCCGTCGCTAACTGAGAATATTTTAAAAAAAAAATTACAGCGCTTTCACTTTTCGCAAAAATTTGCTTAAACTAAACCAATATATAATGCACACCAATTATCCAACAATCACATAGACCAAATATATTATGCACACCAATTATCCAAGAATCGCATAGACCAAATATGCACATACGAATTTAATGCACACCAATTATCCATGAATCATATAGACCAAACCAAATTAATATAAAATAGACGTCAATTATCCGGAAGAGTAACCTAATATCCATCGTTATAATCCGATCATAGCACAAATATTCCAAATTTTTCACAAATATTCCAAAACACATAGGAAAGAGTTGGCCAGTTACAGTAACCTAATATCCATCGTTATAATCCGATCATAGCACAAATATTCCAAAATTTTCACAAATATTCCAAAACACATAGGTTGTAAAGGTGGCCAGTTACAGTAACCTAATATCCATCGTTATAATCCGATCATAGCACAAATATTCCAAAATTTTCACAAATATTCCAAAACACATAGGAAAATCGACTTTGGCCTCAATAAAGACCACAAGTCAGACGATGAATCCTCACAGCCAGGGATGATAGTTGCGTTGAGGCATGTACCATTCTATCAGCCACTTTGCATACGAAGGCTCAATCTGGTTGAGGTCTTCTGTAGGGACAGGAGGGTCGGTCCCGATGCTATTACTCTCTGATGGTGGCTCCTCCTTAGCTTCAAGCTTGGGAGCAATCTCTTCCCTGATGGTCATCGGTTCTTTCTTGACCTCGATCTTTAGTAACACCTTCTCCTTAACAGTTACCGGCTCTTGTTTGACGACGGAGACTTCCTCCGTGTCGACCTCCAACGGTTTCTTGCCTCGACCCCTTCCTCGACTAGCAGCACCACCTCGACGAGTCCTAGGAGCCATCTTTCTGATAACAGAAATTTTTATATAGGGTAAAGAAATTTACTCAAGTTATAAAAGTTGTGACGTTGGTTTTTTGCGTTCATCATCATTAGAGGGAGCAGCACTGGAAAAGTTGTGACGTTGGTAGCATGAGAGAGTAAAAATATGTATCACAAGACTAATAGAATTACTATGTAATCATGTACTCACCAATAACCGGATGTAACTGGAGTCGTTGGGCCTATCGTGCAGTAATTTGTGGATCCGCTGGTATATGCCAGATGTACTTAGTATCTAGTGTATCGGATTAGTATCGGTCTATCGGTTTGGTATAGGACGTATCATATTGGTATTGGCCTTAACAAATTGGTATCCTCATATATCCGATATGTATATGTATCGGCCGAATAGCTAGGATTCATATTGGCCTTATCGATTTGGTATCGGTCATATCCGATAGGTATCGGCCGTGTTGGATTAGTATAGACTATTTCGGATTATTATCGTGGAAGGTTTAGTAACAACTGTACTTGGATTTCTCTCTTCTCGAGCTAGAATACCATTGCAAGAGAACCACCAGATCGTGATTGGCCAGTTACAGTAACATACATACTTCCTTTTCCATCAGGAAAAGCGAGATTGAAAAGGAAGTATGTATGTTCTGTAACTGGCCATCTACGCTCTCGTGACTCTCTTGCAATGGTAATCTTGCTCTAGAAGAGAGAAATCCAAGTACAGTTGTTACTAAACCTTTCACGATACTAATCCGAAATGGTATATAATAATCCAGCACGGCCGATACCTATCGGATATGACCGATACCAAATCGATAAGGCCAATATGAATCCTAGCTATACGGCCGATACATATCGGATAGGACGATACCAATTCGCTAAGACCAATACCAACCGATACGGCCCATACCAAAATGATAGATCGATACTAATCCGATACGGTCAATACTTATAAGTACCTACGGTCCAGGAGGTTGATCCGCTATAGTACATCCATGTACGATCAACGAAGTAACGATCCATTTCAATTTGGATGTGAAAATCTGTATCGTAAGACAAACTAAACATAATCAGTTCTATTTCACATGCTTAATTGCCAAGTATAGGAACGAATGGCTCAGAACACAACCTAAAATTCATTCTAGCATACATTAGTGTGAATCATCTACGTTATGTACATATAGTGTAGTATATGTTCTTATCGTATCTAGTATCTAAAGGATGTAACAGAATCAAGATGAACTCACATAATGTTTACAGTCTTGGTCTCAACTGTCTTCGATTCTATGATCCCATGTCTTAGGTTAAATAAATCACTAACCTCATCATGGTGAGTCTTGGTGTAGCACTCAAATGTGGGGCACCTGTAAAATCGTCGAGGTTTTAAATCATCGACATTGAGTTTTAAACCCTCACATAGCCTTTCTGCTTCACTTCTAGGGTCGAGCAGCATCTTCTTACAAGTTTCGGTCTCCAGATACTTAGTGTCAAGATTTTGGACGCTTTCGTAGAGCATGTCAACGCATCCTAGCGTCAATTTTATGTCGAGGAAATTGACGCTAGGATGCGTTGACATGCTCTACGAAAGCGTCCAGAATCTTGACACTAAGTATCTGGAGACCGAAACTTGCAAGAAGATGCTGCTCGACCCTAGAAGTGAAGCAGAAAGGCTACGTGAGGGTTTAAAACTCAATGTCGATGATTTAAAACCTCGGCAAATTTACAGGTGCCCCACATTTGAATGCTACACCAAGACTCACCGTGATGAGGTTAGTGATTTATTTAACCTAATATAGTAACCTTATAATTTAAAGTTGGAAGAACATACAAGTAGCCTTATAGTTTTTGCCTCGCCAGTCAAATGGCTTAATTGCCAAGTATCAGAACGAATAGCTCAGAACACAACCCGAGATTCATTCTAGCATACATTAGTATGAATCATCTATGATCTGTATATATGGTGTAGTATATGTTCTTATCGTATCTAGTATCTGAAGAACGTAGCAGAATCAAGATGAACTCACTAATGTAATACTAAGACATTGTTTTCCATAAATAAATTCCTTTATTTATTGTGTATCTGGGAAAATTACAACTGTGGGAATCTGATCTAGAAGACGATCACTTTATCCCTTGGACTATACGAAGAAGAAAAGCTCTCAAAATTTTGACAGTAGATAACTATGTATCTGTACAATGAATGAGAAAAAGAACTCTATTTATAGAGTCAAAAATAATAACTGAAAAGATAACTGTCTTCACAGCCTATGCTTAGTTGAAAATCACGCAGGATTTAACATACGCAAGGTTGTGAGAAGTTACTGGACGTGGCCTGTAACTGTTGGACACATGGCGATCATGTATGAGTCGTGTGCAAGTTACAGGACACGCAGGCGAGAGATCAGTGGCATGGCTGCCACGTACTCCAATTTGATGAAATCTATGCAGACTTGTTGAAGACGAAATCCACGCAGACTCGGGGTAGAAAGCTTCAAAATCCACGCAAACTTGGGGCAGGAAACTTCAGGATCCACGCAGATTTGGTGAAGAAAACTTCAGAATCCACGCAGACTTGAGGAAGAAAACTTCAGAATCCACGCACGTTTGAGATAAAGATCTCACAAATACACGCAGACTTGAGGTAGAACTGCCAGCTGTCTTGATTTGGCGTGCCTCGACTGACATAAAATCTCTGACAGTTATTATTTTTGTCAGTCGCATTAAATAACAAGAAGCTCTTTTGGTATGCCAACATGACGAAGGTTGAGTCTTGCTGAAGAAGATTTCGAAAATCATGCAATAGATGGCTGTGATCTCTCGAATTCTGTGCATACGTGGCATACGAATAGACATTCTTCGACTGTTGTGCTGTCAGTTATAATTACTCTCTGACAAATGATGAGCTGTCTCCTCAGCGTGATTTGTAAATATTGTCCTGATCAACTGAGCGTGACTTTTGACTCTGTCCTGATCAACTCAGCGTGACTGTCATTTTTAAAGGCCTACAAGACCCCCTTCAAAGTTTTCGAAAAATTAAAAAGACTTCAAAATTTTCGAAATACTTTGAAAATAAGATGATAAAATGAAATCAGTCACGCTGAGATGACTTTAAAGAGATATTTATTCCTGAATGATTGGACTGTTGGGATTCTGTGTAGTTAGGATCTCGTATCAATCTCCTAAATGGAGGCAAATCATGATGGGTCGTTTGGAATTCTTCATAAGCCTATAAATAAGCCATAGATTACTTCTTTCTTTCTTTACTTGCATTTGAAAGAGAGAACCCACAGAAGAGAACTTCATCTTCTCCGACGAACTCCTTCCTCTTCGACTTCTTCTTCTCCTTTTTCAGCAGCAATGGCTCCCAAAAAAGCTGATGCTCAAGCCAAGGGGAAAGCCCCTGCGACTTCGTCGCGTGCCATAACTGACAGACTTCCTCGACAAGAAGTCCCGTAAGCTCCTATGCATCGTAACTGATGGGAGAACACGAACTGTCGAAGACGATGAAGATGAACTCCACATAGAATTTTTTAGGATCTTAAGATATTAAACTTCAGAAATATATCCCCCCTTCTTAGGACAAAGGATATTTAATAAAGTATGCCCCCTCTTTAGGGTCGGCCATACTTCACATCTTCGTATTTACGAAGCTCTGTGTTTCACGCAAAGGAGCATGGTTCTCATGACTCTGCGTGATTTTTCATTTTGGCAGAAAATGTCGATGTTTGAAATAGTCACGCAGTTTCCATGACGACTCTGCGTGATTTTTTATATATTGGCAGAGATGTCAATGTTGAATTATTCGTGCAGACTTCTGAGAGTCATCTTTTGGATAGATTAGTCTTGATCTGTCAGCGTGTTTTTGTCATTTTCACTTAAATGTGATTCTGGCAATGATGCATGACTTTCATCCTAATCTGTCTGAGCCTTGCGTGAATTAATCATCTGCATGAATAAATCGCTCAGCATGTCACAGTAGTATATCCATATGGAGTCTGCGTGACTTTTGGAATTTCCTTCAAATACTGTAATACACGCATAGACATAGATATATCTGACTTTGTCTTCTGTCATTTCCTGTAGTGAACATCCAGAGCGAAGAAGCAGATTTTGAAGGGTGCTTGAGTATCTCATTTAAGCATGATCTATCTCATATAACATTCCCTCAATTTGATCTTTTTGAAGCAAGACTATCACTGTTGACCAATCAAGACCACACAACCTTACTCTGCTTGATGAATGGACAACCTTTCCAGAGTCTGGATCTGGTATCCCACAAGAAACCAGCATTCTTGTTCGGAGATGCTATAGCACAAAAATCTCAGCCGAAAGGCATCAGGGAGAAGGTGTGCTTCTGTTTTGAGGGGGATGTGAAACAACCCATGTACTGGCCAAAGGTTTCCTGGGGCTTGTCAATCATGAGACTTATGCATGCCAGCTATCCGAAAAAGATGTCCTGGTATTTGACAGAATATCAGCAGGCGAAGGCAAGCCATATTATTTACAGGAAGGAGGGATTTTTTAGTGCCCCGGAGGATCATGTATCAGTGTTTCGGGGTTTGAAGCCTGGATGCATACCACCTGAAGATTCATCCATATTGATGCCGTTCAGGATGCCCATTTTTATAAACGAATTCATGTCCAACAAGAATGCATTCTATCCGACCGATTCGACGCCAAGGATGAACGGTCTAATGAATCAGGAGAATGTGAGATGGAAGACTTTAGTCCACTGGGCTTTGGGGAATTTTGAAACTGAGCTGAAGAAGATAAATCTCTATGATGTCGTCGTCAATTCATCCTACGGCTTCAAACCTAACCCTTTTTTGTTCCTGGCTTTGGTTGAGAGGTACAACCATAGGATGGAAACCTTTATGACTCCGAAAGGAGAGATGGGCTTCGCCTTTCATGAGATGGAATACATCTCACACCTGCCTTCAGGCTCGCTGCCGTATGAGGAATATGTTCCTACGACAGAAGAGCTGAACTTTCTGTCAGAGAAGAACCCAGAGATGGTCAATCTATTCGAAGAGATGATGTGCCATTTTGGCACATGTACTCTATATTACAAGGGTTCCAAGGATGAAGCTGGCAACCACATTCAGAAGTGGATGTCCTACCTTTTCATGAACCGTGAAAAGGATGATAAAAAAATAAGCGAGAAGAGATGGTACCAGATCAACAATTTTAAACCTCTCTCTGAAGGTGAAATCATTTATCTGCTAGAGAAATATGATTGCAAGGATTTCACTATTACTGAAGACTGGTACGAGTTCAAAGCTGGAACCACTTTCAGCTCTTATGTTAGACAGAGTGGAAAGAGTCTGTCAAGGAACGGTCATCTGGTCGGATTCCTATCTCTGTGGTTGAGGAGATTCATCGTTCCTGGCTCCAGTTCCTTAGACAGGATACACAGAGGCGTTATCTTTGCAGCGGTGCGCCTTGTGTATGGTTACAAGCTAGACTTATTATCGGCAATGACCTGTAGGCTGAATGCAGGTCTCCAGAATTTTGTCACTAACATGCTGTCTGCTCAGAGGATGATGACTGAAGAATTCCCAAGGATAGAGATGCCCTTCACGTATCTTTATGGTTGGCTTCTCCTTCATCATGATGGTCTGATACCTCCAGAGGCAGGAGAAAGCAGCAGTCTTTTTCTGGAGAGGTACTCTGGAGAAACGTTCTGGAAGGTTCACACCCTCCCAGAATGCAGAAATGTCTTGAATCGGGCATCACATTGGTCTATCCAATGTGTCCCTCCACCACAGGGCTATGAGAGCATGCCTTTAAATATGATGGACGGAGATATGGGGAACAGGTTAGACGATGTAGCCTTTCAGTGGTTGCAGAGGATACGGCCTTTCCATCTAGTGTATCGTCATGAAGAAATGGCGTATCTAGAGCCATATTTACCAAGCCGATTTGCCAAGCAATTCGGTTATGATCAACTTCACGTTGGGAACGCCACCTCTTGCTTATCTGCTCGTGGAGGGCTTGTCGACGGAGCTCGAGCTTGGAGATATTTTGCGGCTAGGGATACAAAAGTTGTATTCTCTATGCCTAATCCTTTATCTAGCTCGGGGCCAAAGATGCTTTATACATATGCTCACTTTTATGTGTCGTCGAGCACTTTTAGGCCGAGTTTCAATCTGAAGACCTTTGTTGCAGAGGATGAATCGAAGAGGTCAAAGAAGAGGATTATTATTCAGCATTTTCCTCCGGAACCCGAAGATGAAACAACTGAGGTTGAACCTTTGTATGAATTGTTTCAGGAGGGAAATTTTTATGATGAAGTTCTTCCCCCTATATTCGTATCTCTTTCTAAGAGGAAGAGAAGCGATGAATCTGAGACTATCTCCAAGAGGAGTACTAAGTCTCCAACATCTAGAAAAAAGAAGAAAGGAGTCTCAGTGACTGCTACATCATCTTTAGGTGGTATCTCGGTTGATGAGGACGATGCCGCTGATAAAGACAAAGAGACTGATGAAGACGACGCTCCTTTGATAAGGAGGTCAAGAGAAAAATATGTCAAGAAGTCTGTCAGCAAAATTAAGGGCAACAAACTCCTAGAAACGATCATGAGAGGAGGAGTTTTGCCAGAAATCAATGAAACAGCTTCTACTGAGAAGACCGAATCTGATGATATTCACCTTGCAACAGCTTCAACTGAACAGACTGAAGTAGAGTCTGTTCAAGTTCAGGAAACAACTGCTCCGACCATAAGTGGAGTAGCTATTGAACCCTCAGAGACGAGGATAATCCCATTTGAGCATGGGACAGAAGGCGTCATTCAAGCACTGGATGACCAGATTGATTACTCTGAAGAAGCAACAGCTCCGGAAGAAGCTACCAAACAGTCAGAAGTTTCTGAAATTCAAGCTGAAGAAAACATTTCTTTGGCCAGAGGCGATGAAGACGTGCCGGCGTCTGAGCTATCAGCTGCTGATGATCTGTTAAAGAATGTTTGTCAAGATATCATTCTTCGAACCGATATTCCAGAGACAACTGAACCGGCAGCCAATACCGAGCTTGCTATCGTCATTGTTCCAGAGAATCATGAAGATGTAAATATCATTGATTCTGAATCAGAAGCTCATCCGGAAGACGAAGAAGAAGAAGAAGCTGAAGGAGGAGAAGACTGGCATGCTGGCACTTTGACTCCTTATAATGCGGATAAAGTGAAGGAGAACAGAATAGAGCTTAGCCCTGAACCTGTTCAATCACCGAACAACGCTGTAGCACCCAGTAATTCTGGAGCTGAAAGCAGCCATATAAAATAGGTATCGGATACAATCATGGACCGGCTGCGAGAAGAAGCAAAACTCCCTCCACATACTGAATATGAACCTCAGCTAGGTAGAACTTTATTTCAGATTCTGTTTCTGCTGTTTCTTTTTTTTTAATGCTGATTATATTTTTCTTTAACTGTAGGAACTGCTGCAGCAATGAGTTCGACTCATGCTCCGCTTATCCAGGCTGATGCTGTTGAAGGGAGTTCACACTTGCCAACTTCTCTGGTCGCACATACTTCTGTTCCAAGGATTCAAGCTTCTTCTTCCATGATGACAGCAACTCCTGGATTCGAGACTGGGCTAGCAAGAACCTTGGGAATGTATCCGGAGATCATTTATTCATATCTAGATACATATTCCAGACGCTTCTTGAAGGATGAAGCCATGCCCTTTTCTGATCTTCGAACTATGGTCAAGTTTCCACTGATGGCGCTGCGATATGCTGGTTGCGAATCTCAGTGCATCTTCTTCGAACATCTCCTAGATGAGTTAGAAGTAACTATCCGAAAATACTGGGAGACCAAGAAGGAGGACATTGACTCTTTAACTGTAGCTGAGATTGATCAACTAGAGCATGAAGCACAATCTCAACAGGCAGCTCTTGAAGCATTTCTTGCCTCCTCTACTGAAAAATTAGTAGAAAAGGGTGAAGAAATATTAGCTGCTCATCGAAGAGTAGGGTTTTTAGAGAAAGATAAAGCGTCCAAGACTGAAGAACTGAAGAAATTGAAAGAGGAATTAGCTCGTCTTCAAGAGCGTATTGCTGTCATGGAAACAGAGCAAGCTAATGTTGCTGCTGCTTATATCTCTGAAGCTGAATGCTGTGAGACTCTTCAGAAGGAATGAGAACAGATGCAGGCGGAACAGATTGAAGAAGTCAATCGTCGCCAGTCTGCCATCATTATTTTTGATGAACAGAATGTTACAATTGTGGCAGCAGAAAGAGTTAGAAAGATTCATGAAGAGAAACTGAATGCTGTTCTAGATCGTATTAGAGAGCTGATAACTCCAAATAAGTGAATCTCTTTTATTTTCACTTTCACTTGTATTTCATATTTTGATTCTGGAATGAATGAAAAATCCTTGATCTAATTTTTGGTTTTGCTGTTTGATGATGATAGATTCATAGAAAATATGTTCAGAGGTAAATAATACATGACATATTTCAGTAGAATAGAATATACAAACGAACTTTGTAATTCTATCAAATAATATTAAACCAGAAATGATCTTAGTTAAATACTGATTGGAAAAAATAGAATTCAGACATAAAAATATCTTTGAACTCAATTTTTCATGATCTTTAGACTCGGAAATCAAAAGACTAGATGAATGAACGGGTTAACCGTCAGATTATAATGAACGGACGAACCGTCAGATAGATGAACGGACGAACCGTCAGGTATTAATTGAACGGACGAACCGTCAGATGAACCGTCAAGTATGAATCACTTTTCAAAACAGTCAATAGAAACCATATTGGAAGACAGAATGTTGCAGTAGAAATCGCCGATACTTGTATCGGAATCCCAAGAAGTGGTACTGGAAGAATCAGATCAGTTATCTTCGTCAGATTCGGGATCTTCATGAACAATATTGATAAAAGGAGTAGGAGCAATATAGCCCAATCCGCATTTAGTCCTTCCATATTTCAGAGGAGGAATACGAACAGGCATTTTTCTTCCTTTTCCACTATTGAGGCCAGCCCTGAAGTCATAGCCCATATTTTTGATGATGTCTTTAGATTGCTGACTATAACGACGTAGTTATAATCTTCCAGTATCATCATTTTTGTCATCATCTTCTAAATCAGAAGGACTTTGGGGCCCTTTGTAGAAGAATATTGGAATGTCTCCTGGCTTTCTGCTGGGAACTAGAAAGTATGAAGATTGTACAGGTTCTAGGGATACATCTGTGTGAACAGTCTGTACAACCCCCATGGTTATTGTGTTCAAGTCATCTAACAAATGTAAATAACTATGAACATAATTACACACATCAACATACTGCAAAGATGGAGACTTTTCATTAAATGTAAAAGCAGCAGTATTTACATTAGAAGAAGGCTGAGCCTTAGAGATTTTAGCCAAGTCAATGACTAAAGGGGGAGAAGTAGAACGAGAAGAAGCATTGTTTCGATTAAGATCGATAACAAATGGCTCAGAAGAGGTGAGCTCCCTTGAAGCTTGAGATGGAAGAATAATCCGCCCTCCAACTGGAATTAGCAGAGTATCCTGTTTCACATGTGGAGATGCAGGAATTGTAGTACGCCCACTGGCAGAAATAATCATTGTATCTTGAGCAAACGACTGAGGTAACGGAGAAATTCGTCCAGTCACCGGAATGATGAAAGAACCTTCTTCAGAGAGTTTAGGAGATTGTTGCTGAGTAGTTCGACCTTTAACAGGAATTATTAAGGTCTCACTTTGTGCATCCTCTTTCTCCATAGCTTGTATGACCCTTGTATACTCTTCTTTGTACATTCGAGAATCATTGAAATAGGCTTCAACCCCATGGAAGGGATTTATGTCAACAACTTCTTTTTGTACTCTTCCATTGCTATCAATGTATTTAAAATACTGATGAAGAGTAGAAGGTACCACATTATTTTCATGAAGAAAGGGCCTCCCCAGAAGAAGATTATAGGATCCGACGATCTCGATCACATAGAAAGTGACTTTGGATCTGAAATCACCTATTTGAAGCTTCAGATGAATCTTTTCCAAAGGTTCGCTTCGGCTTTGATTGAATCCCAGGATAGTAGTAACCGTCTTGGAGAGTTTGTGAAGAGGGATTTTTAGTTCATCCAATAAACTCTTTGGCATGATGCTTATAGCAGACCCTGGATCAATGAGGATACGATCTATCTTCATTGTATCGATATAACCGGTGTAGTAGAGAGGCCGATCATGTCGATTATCCTCCAGTAGCATGTCGTCTTGTATAAAAGTGATATTTGGGATAATCTCCAGTACACTGTTGCAATGTAAGCAAGTGGCAGGTTCCACATCTGGCTTCTTCAATTGTACAAGACAAGAGTCAGCCTGTAGAAGTGCTTCACTTAACGTCTCCCGAGTCTCTTTGGAAAGACGTAGAAGTTCAAAGAGGGACATTCTAGCTGGAGTATTAGCAAGCTGAGCTAAAATGTCAAAATTATAAGGCTTCTGAAGTCCAAGAGGAGAGGACTTCTTGATTGGCTTATCGAACCGAGCCTGTTGTTTGCCTTTTTCCAGAGCTGTAGGCTTGGGAGGAACAGGTTCAACCGGTGTAGTTGAAGGAACAGGTACAGTGGATGATTCTTCTTTAGGAGGAATATTAGGAGCATCTTTATCAGCTGGAGGGATATCAGGAGTATCCTCAGGATTCTTGGAATAATCCTTTAGATAAAGTTTCCCCGTTCGAGTGGCACTAACAAGTGCTTCTTCTTTCTCTTTTGGCTCTGTGTCAGAGGTAGACCCAAGAGATGTCATATGACATGACTTAATCTTACCAGCCTTCTTGGACTTTCGAGAAGTAGTCTTTTGAGGAGATTCAAAATCTGCCACTAGATCAGGATGAATCCACATGATTTCCCCTGTTTCCAAAGTGACTGGCACTAATCCTTCAGATTGCGGAGGAGGAACATCATTGTAAGCACTACCCTCCAGCTCCAGAGAGACTAGGATTTGGTTGAGCTTGTCCAGGAGTATTGGATTGTACTGCTGGAGGAACTTGTACTGGACTCATATCAGTATCAGTTGGTATGGCATCTGGTACAGTCTGTCAATTTTGCATCTGTGTTGCCATGAGTTCATACATCGACTTCATAGTATCAGCCATAGACTTCATTTGTTGTTCCAAAGAAGCAATTCTTCGATCTTGAGGAGTCAAGGAAGAAGAAGGTTCATCAGTATTCCCATCAACCATATAAGTTGTGACTGTACGAGGGATTATTGATGAACTGGTAGATGTTGTTTGTTCTGAATCATTGCTTTGTGCATCAAAGTCAATTATAGGAGAACTACCCCCAGTAGGAAGAGATGGAAAGTTAGATTCTCCAAGGAATTCAAAATCATCTTCAGAGATCAAATTTCTTTGACTAGAAGCTAAGGCTCTTGCTCTGGTATTTCTATATACTCCATCTGGACTATCAACTCTACCCCCAGCATCCCGAGAGGTCATATTGACAGAAGCAAACAAAGGCTCATCTTCATCAGGCATAGGTTCACACTGAATTCGATTGAAGACAGATTGTCGTTTTAGTTTGACATCTACATTGCATTGTGACTCTTGGCTGGAAGTCACATTCATGATCAACATGGTCATGAGCTATTGATTGACATCTGCATTGAATTATGACTCTTGGATAGAAGTCACATTCAGCATGGTCCTTTGTCACTGAATTACACCTTCTCTTCTGTTGAAGATGTTCTCGTAAATCTATTTGTGAAGATTGAGGAGTATATTTCCTGTTCTTGGGTCTTGATGGCTCTTGATTATATAGAGAATGATTAATATGAGCCACATAGTTTCTTGCATACTCTGCATCTGGATCTTTTATCCTTGTTTCCAACTGGTATGGTTTCTTAACACTAGAAGTGTTTAGTTTTCTTAGATCAGTTGGAGGTAACACATTAGTTTTGGAAACATGGAGTTTTCCTTCCATTGATCTGGATATTTGCAGAGAAGGAAAAGTTGAACCACCCCCTTGATTAGGAGTTGGTAACAGACCTTTTCTAGACAAATTCTGTGCCCAATTCGGAGAAGTCATAGAAGAAGACATTAAGGAATGTTTCTTCTTAGACTCATTCAAGTTTTGAGACATAGAATGTCCAGAAGGAAGAGTAGTCAAAAGACCATCTCCTTTTCTTTGACTAACAAAATTGTCAGTCAAAGCTGTTCCTGAAGTAAAAACTACAGGAGCAGAGAAACAACTAAAGAGTTATTCATTTTCGAAGGGACTTTGTGTGGAAGACCACTCCCAGTTCTAGTAGAACTTGGCAAATAAGAAGAGATAGCTAAAGAGCTATTCTTCTTAGATGAAATACACGCTGAAACAGGCTTGGTTAAAGAACCAGTGCTGTTGGCGTGACTTTTGATTTTGGAAATACATGCTGGAACAGATTTGGCTAAGGAACCAGTGCTGTCAGCGTGATTGTTGATTTTAGAATTACACACTGGAACAGACTTGGCTAAGGAACCAGTGCTGTCAGCGTGACTTTTGGGGTTAAAATTGCACGCTGGAACAGATTTGGCTAAGGAGCCAGTACTGTCAGCGTGACTTTTGGGGTTGAAATTGCACGCTGGAACAGATTTGGCTAAGGAGCCAGTACTGTCAGCGTAACTTTTAATTTTGGAGACACACACTGGAAGAGATTTAGCTAAGGAGCCAGTACTGTTAGCGTGATCTTTGATTGCTGTCATCTTCGAGTGCACAAGAGTGTGCGTGCTTGCAGTAGAGTTCTTGCCAGTGTTAGGAGTAGACACTGTGGCAGAGACTTCATCATTGGCCGCCAATTGATTCTTAGGGACATAGACAGAGTGTCCCTTCGACTTGGCAGTGATGATGGAGGCTGTAGTGGGCTTACCACTCTTAGCCCGCTGCATTTCTTCATAGGCGAGTTGATCGAATTGGATCGTCATCACCTTCTTCGTCGAGCCGATTGACGAAGTGTCGCATTGAGTTGTTGCCATCTCAGAAGAGGAGATGGATTTCTCCAGCAGAGTCGCCAATTTGTTTTCCATAAATAAATTCCTTTATTTATTGTGTATCTGGGAAAATTACAACTGTGGGAATCTGATCTAGAAGACGATCACTTTATCCCTTGGACTATGCGAAGAAGAAAAGCTCTCAAAATTTTGACAGTAGATAACTATGTATCTGTACAATGAATGAGAAAAAGAACTCTATTTATAGAGTCAAAAATAATAACTGAAAAGATAACTGTCTTCACAGCCTGTGCTTAGTTGAAAATCACGCAGGATTTAACATACGCAAGGTTGTGAGAAGTTACTGGACATGGCCTGTAACTGTTGGACACATGGCGATCATGCATGAGTCGTGTGCAAGTTACAGGACACGCAGGCGAGAGATCAGTGGCATGGCTGCCACGTACTCCAATTTGATGAAATCCACGCAGACTTGTTGAAGACGAAATCCACGCAGACTCGGGGTAGAAGCTTCAAAATCTATGCAAACTTGGGGCAAGAAACTTCAGGATCCACGCAGATTTGGTGAAGAAAACTTCAGAATCCACGCAGACTTGAGAAAGAAAACTTCAGAATCCACGCACGTTTGAGATGAAGATCTCACAAATACACGCAGACATGAGATAGAACTGCCAGCTGTCTTGATTTGGCGTGCCTCGACTGACACAAAGTCTCTGACAGTGATTGCTTTTGTCAGTCGTATTAAATGACAAGAAGCTCTTTTGGTACGCCAACATGACGAAGGTTGAGTCTTGCTGAAGAAGATTTCGAAAATCACGCAATAGACGGCTGTGATCTCTCGAATTCTGTGCATACGTGGCATACGAAGAGACATTCTTCGACTGTTGTGCTGTCAGTTATAATTACTCTCTGACAAATGATGAGCTGTCTCCTCAGCGTGATTTATAAATATTGTCCTGATCAACTGAGCGTGACTTTTGACTCTGTCCTGATCAACTCAGCGTGACTGTCATTTTTAAAGGCCTACAGACATCATCTACTACTATATAAGATATAGTGATAGGTTGTCGTATCATCATTGTCTAGGGATGAGGGTCGGAGGACAGTCAACTTTATCTAAGGCTACTTACATAGTTTCTGCCTCGCTAGTCGAATGGCTGTAGGGACTATGTCCTGATCATCATGTCGTACCGTAGACTAATGCAAATAGAGCTGGAAATATCCATCGCTAACCAGTCACTAGTCCGTCGGTAACTGAGAATTTTTTTAAAAAAAAATTGCAGCACTTTCCCTGTTCACAAAAATATGCATAAACCAAAGCAATATATAATGCACACCAATTATCCAACAATCACATAGACCAAATATGCACATACAAATTTAATGCACACCAATTATCCAAGAATCATATAGACCAAACTAAATTAATATAAAATAGACATCAATTATCCTGAAGAGTAACCTAATATCCGTCGTTATAATTCGATTTATCTTTTCCCTCCTTTATCTACGCATACATAGTTTCTGCCTCGCCAGTCGAATGGCTGCAGGGACTATGTCCTGATCACCATGTTGTACCGTAGATTAATGCAAATGGAGCTGGAGCCAAAATACAGAAACCAAAATACAGAATCAAATCCCTGGAACGGATGGCTCAGAACACAACCCAACCGGAGAGGATACTCTGAGAGATCCATCTGAGTAGGACGTATACTCTGAGAGATCACCTTTACAAGAATGATATTAGTAGTGGGATTGAGTGCTGGAGAGGATATTATCAGAGTATACGTCCTACTCAGATGGGTCTCTCACTGTTACTATTTTTTTCTGACAGCATGATGGATGTGCTCCGTCAACAGATTCTTGCTCCGAGCCAAAACTTTGCCCCGGAGCTCAAGTGGACATTCTTCGTGTAGAGCTCGAGTGAGAGGTTTCTGATAGCATGGTGGTCTCTTTTGTTAAAGTATCCGTGCTCGTCCCACAACCAATGTGGGATGAGCACAGATACTTTGACAAAGGAGACCACCATGCTGTCAGGAACTTCTCACTCGAGCTCTACATGAAGGATGTCCACTTGAGCTCCGGGGCAAAGTTTTGGCTCAAAGCAAGAATCTGTTGACGGAGCACATCCACCTTGCTGTCAGAAAAAAATAGTAATGGTGAGAGACCCATCTGAGTAGGACGTATACTCTGATAATATCCCCTCCAGCACTCAATTCCACTACTGATATCATTCTTGTAAAGGTGATCTCTCAGAGTATACATCCTACACAGATGGATCTCTCAGAGTATCCTCTAGTGATAGGTTGTCGTATCATCACTGCCGAGGGATGAGGGTCGGAGAACAGTCAACTTTATCTACGGATACAAAGTTTCTGCCTCGCCAGTCGAATGGCTGCAGGGACTATGTCCTGATCACCATGTCGTAGTCCAATACAATCCAGAGATTGACACAGTTCTAGTTCATATATGTAGTCCAATACAAATAGTCTAATACAAAAACAACTCAATACAAATAGTCCAATACAAATAAGTACTAATAGCTAATGAGAACCACGCTGCTCACACAAACGCTCAGTGATACGATCACGCAACCACCTCAAAAAAGCGAGATTTTTGGCGTGAGGAGAGATGTCGTCCCTTGCAAGGACTGCTTGAAGAGAACTTCCGGTCTCACTAGCTACCGGTGCTGGATGAATAGAACTCCCAGTCTCACTAGCAACCTGTGCCACTTCCTCCTTAACTGTAGGAGGAGCCACCTCAGCATTCACTGTTTTCCTCAAACGACGTGCCGCTCCTCGGGTCATGGGTGCCATCTGGTAAGATCGATAGTCACAAATAATATAATTGTAACATAAGCAAGCTAACTAAAGGAACCATCATATAATTTGAGTATATTTTCGAAAGCCGATAAAGTATAAAAAATTTAATTTTTTACCAAGTGTGAGAACGGATGGCTCAGAACACAACCCAAGATTCATTCAAGCATACATTAGTGTGAATCATCTATGTTCTGTACATATGGTGTAGTATATGTTCTTATCGTATCTAGTATCTGAAGAATGTAACAGAATCAAGATGAACTCACATAATGTAATACTAAGACATCATCTACTACTATATAAGATATAGTGATAGGTTGTCGTATCATCATTGCCGAGGGATGAGGGTCGGAAGACAGTCAACTTTATCTACGGCTACATAGTTTCTGCCTCGCCAGTCGAATGGCTGCAGGGACTATGTCCTGATCACCATGTCGTACCGTAGATTAATACAAATTGAGCTGGAACTGGAGCCAAAATACAGTACTACTTCACCATGTCGTACTATTAATTACTCTCTCTCTCTCTCTCTCTCTTCTCTCTCTCTCTCTCTCCTCCCCCCCCCTCCGGCGCTCTCACTCTCTCCGGCGCTCTCACACTACTAATTCCTATGTGTTTTAAGTGTAAGAATGGATGGCTCAGAACACAACCCAAAATTCATTCTAGCATACATTAGTGTGAATCATCTATATTCTGTATACATATCGTGTAGTATATGTTCTTATCGTATCTAGTATCTGAAGGATATAACAGAATCAAGATGAACTCACTTAATGTAATACTAAGACATCATCTACTACTATATAAGATATAGTGATAGGTTGTCGTATCATCATTGCTGAGGGATGAGGGTCGGAAGACAGTCAACTTTATCTACGGCTACATAGTTTCTGCCTCGCCAGTCGAATGGCTGCAGGGACTATGTCCTGATCACCATGTCGCACCGTAGATTAATGCAAATAGAGCTGGAAATATCCGTCGCTAACCGGTAACTAGTCCGTCGCTAACTGAGATTGTCACATACACATATGTATATCACAGCTAGATGTATAGATATATACATCTATACAGAAGCACACAACTGATAGAACTCGCACTGTCCTTGAGACAGTGAACATATATATACACCATGAATCCAAACCCCATATTCATATTTACTAGTCCAAACACCACCAAACTAATGGAACACCCAATATAGATAATACATTATTTAGCCAATATATAAACTCAGATGATTTGAGAAGCAAAGCCACCCGCCGCCCCCGACCAAAGCCCGCCGCCCCAAGTCCGCCGCCCAGCCCAGTAGTTCGGTTGCATATATATACGAAGAGTGCTTATGGCTGTGCGTCGGTTGCAAATATCCCCGACGCCCTCGCCCCAAGCCCGCCGCCCAGCCCCCGACGCCGTCGCCCCAAGCCCACCGCCCAGCCCCCGACCCAAGCCAGCCGCCCAGCTACCGACGCCCCAAGCCCACCGCCCAGCCCCCAACCCAAGCCAGCCGCCCAGCCCCCGACGCCCCAAGCCCACCGCCCAGCCCCCAATCCCAAGCCCGCCTCCCAGACCCCGACGCCCCAGCCCCAAGCCCACCGCCCAGACCCCGCCCCAAGCCAACCGCCCAGCCACCGACGCCCCAACCCCATGCCCGCCTCCCAGACCCCGACGCCCCCGTCCCAAGCACACCGCCCAGACCCCTCCCCAAGCCAGCCGCTCAGCCCCCGACGCCGCCGCCCCAAGCCCACCGCCCAGCCCCCGACCCAAGCCAGCCGCCCAGCCATCGACGCCCCAGCCCCAAGCCCGCCTCCCAGACCCCGACGCCCCCGCCCCAAGCCCACCGCCCAGCCCCCGACCCAAGCCAGCCGCCCAGCCCCCGACGCCCCCACCCCAAGCCAGCCGCCCAGCCCCCGACGCCGCCGCCCCAAGCCCACCGCCCAGCCCCCGACCCAAGCCAGCCGCCCAGCCCCCGACGCCACAACCCCAAGCCCGCCTCCCAGACCCCGAGAGAGAGAGAGAGAGAGAGGGGGTTACCTTCGGAAGAGAGAGAGGAGAGGACGCCGACGTCGACGACGACACCGACGCCGATCACCGAAGCCGACACCGGCGAGAAAGAGAGAGAGAGAGAGAGAGAGAGAGAGGAGAGAGAGTAAATTTGGGGGGAATGTGAAAAGTTTCTCCCGCCATTTCATTTAAAGTCTGGTACGTATATATAGCAACTGAATAGCGACGGAAGAAAACCCGTCGCCACGTAGTCGCCATGTTTGATACGTGCCGACTGAATATACGTCGCTACGTAGTCGAAGATATGTCCCGCCAATTCTCTAAACAATTCCCGCCAAATAATCGACTACGTAGCGACGACTGGGGATCCGTCGCTATAATTCCGACAGTCTAGCGACGGACGTACGATCTTTCCTTCCCCTAAAATTAAAATAAAAAATGGCAAAGGCGTGTGGTCGGTACTCAGTCGCTGAGCGGCCACGAAGCCGTCGCTAACACCGACGAAAAATTACCGTCGCTAAATATTCGTCGCTAATTGAGTGTATTTTGGTAGTGTTTTGAAGCGTCGGAAAGACGAGTTTGTTCGAATTCAGAATGAAGAGATAGCCCGCCGGATAACCTCTCTACATCCCTTCAATCCAGTGTCTGGACGATTCCAAGCTAGACAACAGGTGCTTGAATCTTGTGTCTAACGAGCTAAAGCTTTGGAGAAGTGGATCGCTGATCTTAGCACTCATCCTCTAGAATAAAGAGATCCCAGTTGTTATCTCTCTCTCTCTCTCTCTTTTATGATGTATTTTGAACATTTTAAAACATCATTAATGAAATGATTTTTGTGGTTGCATTACTTGTTGCATACCTTGTGAAAGATATAAGTAATAGAATAGGAAATATATTCAGAGGTATTGGACGTGAAATATTTCTTTGTGGAAAACAACAATATTTATTATATCCGCTCAGAGGTAATGTGGACGTGGTAGAATATAATTTTTGAGATATCATTATTTCAAAAGACGACTTTATCAGAGGTAATATGGACGTGATAAGTCATTTGATATAGAAAATAGAATTCAGAGGTAATGTGGACGTAAACTCATTTTTCTATTGATGATCTTTAAGTCAGCTGGGACTCAAAGATAGGATATCATGTATAAAAAGACGATATCTATGATAATATGAATTTATCATAAAGATAAGATATCTTTTAAAACAGCTGGATTTCAAAAGACAGAATTGATGATTCGGATAGATTCCACTGGGGATTTTGAGTATTTATTATCTGTGGCTTTAATTTTGAGAAAATAAATAAACAAAAATAAATATAGACTCGTTCACGAGATTAACCGAGGAGATAGGATCGATGAATGAATGATCATGCCTTTTTGAGGAAAGATCGCGTCGGTTCTCGAGACAGACAATAAATAAAGATCTATTCACGAGATGAATAGAGATGAATGAACGGACATGCCTTTTTGAGGAAAGGTTGCTTCAGTTCCTGAGACAGACAGCTTAGCCTTTCCGTCTATAAATAGTACAGACTTTTTGTTTAAGGACGTTATCCACACCTATCCTTTTATTGCAAATGTCTTCCGAAGATGTGCCTAAGGAGGCTGGGGCTATCCCAAAGATCGAAGCCGCCATCGATACTCATTTCGACGAGCCTCCGCCACCCATTCAGCTAGAAGTGGAAGAAAGATCGGCTGTTCCTGAACTAAAAAAGAACATTCTTGCCAAACTAGTAGAGCCTGGAAGTACTGTCGAGGAAGAAGCTTTGAAAAAAGCTGCGTGTGAATTATTGGTGTCTTCCAATAATAACGTATTCGAACTTCCAGCAAAATATGTCTTCGATCAAGAGGGCTCTGGTCCCCGTTAAATTTTTGTATCTCCTTCTGTTCAAACTATGCAATAAAAGGAATTTTATTTACATTCTGGTTCTCGGTGTTGATATCTCTTTTGTCTCTAAACACAGTATTTCTTGAGAAATTTCCCAATGATAGGCATCATAGCGACTCGGTCATCCCCAGTTAGTTGATAAGCTCCGTTTGAGAAATATTTGCTTACAACGCAGGGTCCTTCCCACTTTGCTTTGAATTTGCCCTTGCTTATGTACGTCATAGTCATAGGACGTCTGACGTTTAAAACTAGTTCTCCTTTCTGAAATGCTCGGACTTTGACTTTACGGTTGAAGGCTTTTGATAAACGGCCTTGGTATAACTCAATATGTTGCTAAGCTAGGAGCCGTTTCTCGTCAAGCGCTTCAAGCTCCTGAAGTCTCAGACGATCATTGTTTTCAGTTGTACGTTCATTGGCAATGGCAATCCTTAGGGAAGGGATTTGGATTTCTAGTAGTAAGACAGCTTCGCATCTATACACCAAGGAGAAAGGTGTGCACCCGGTTGGAGTACGTATAGTAGTGCGATAAGCCCATAGACATTCTCCAAGCTTCTCACTCCAGTTCTGTTTGTTGGTAGAAATAAACTTTTTGAGGAGTTTGATGGTGGTCTTGTTAGATGCTTCTACCAACCCGTTAGCTGCAGGATTGTAAGCTGAAGAAGCAATATTATTGATCCTGTTATCGTCGCAGAACCGAAAGAACTTCTGATTGATGAATTGGGGACCATTATCATGAATGATTTGCCGAGGAACACCAAATATGTAGATCATATGATGCTTGATAAAGTTGATGATGCTGCTTGTCTTGACTTCAGCTAGAGGTACAGCTTTAGTCCACTTGGAGAAATAATCAGTTATAGCTAATATAAACCGATGCCCTCTAGATAATGGTGGATTGATAGGACCAATGACATCCATGCCCCAAGCTTCAAAGGGCCATGATGCGGCCGTCAGATGCAGAAACTCTGATGGTTGATGGATGAAGTCTGCTTGAATTTGACAAGCTCGATATTTCCTTGCGTATTCAATAGCATCTGATACCATAGTGGGCCAATAGTAGCCCATACGCCAGATACGATCTTATAATTAGGACCAGGCTGATGTGCACCACAAATACCATCATGAGCTTCCCATAGTATTTGTTTTGCTTCATCTGCAGCAAGACAGCGTAAGAGTAGACCATCAAATGTCCGTCGATAGAGGGTTTTGGTAGTATGATTATAATAGAACCGGAGCGATCGCCAACGAATAGTTGTAGCTTCTTTAGGATCTTCAGGTAAAATGTCATGTACCACAAAGTCAATGAAATGAGCTCTCCAGTCTTTACTAATGACATTGATTTTAGTTGAATTGCTGAACTCAATATTTGAATTATTTTCTACGTAAAATAACTCTGTTAGTGACGACAATCATCTGTTGCCTTTTTACTGGGATTGCTAATACGGCTGTCAGATTAGCCAATGTATCAGCTTCCGTATTACATGTCCGACGTACATGTTCAATGAAGAAGCCCTTGAACGATGTAGCCAGCCTAACTGCTTTTTCATGATATGGCACCAAATCTTGATGTCGAACTTCATACATGCCCCTAACCTGATTGACAATCAGTTTAGAGTCTCTATATACTTCAAGATATTCAATATCCAATTGTTTAGCCAATTGGAGACCAATAAATAGAGCGTTGTATTCAGCCACATTATTGGAGCACGACTTATTTAAAGAATAAGCTCTTTGAATAGCTAATCATTCTGGTGATACAAGGACAATCATAACTCCAGCGACAATGGCACCTTTTGGTCCTATTCTGGATGCACCATCAAAGAATAGATGCCAGGCAAGAATTTCTTCTGAAATCATGTTGGATTCCAAAGTTTTGTCTAAAATCTCATCATAGAGTTTAGATATTTTGGGAATTAGATGAGCTGCCAGAAAATCAGCAAGAGCTTGACCCTTAACAGACTTTTAAGGAACATAAACCATATCATATTGTGCTAATAATATGGCCCATGTAGCAAGCCTCGAGTTAAGTGTACTGGGCTTTTTCATCAAAACCCAGAGAGGGTTAACTCTAGAAATAACATGAATAGTTTGCCTGGTGATATAATGTCTCGTCTTTTGAACAACAAACATCAGAGATAGACATTTTTTTTCCACTGGGGTGTATCGATGTTCAGCTCCGATCATTGTACGACTAAGATAATAGATAGCTTGTTCATGACCTTCCTTATTCTTCTGAGCTAATAAAGCACCTAATGAATGGTCCATTGCTCGAAGATACATCAGGAAGGGTATTCCTGAAACTGGAGGTACTAGAACTGGAGGGTTCATTAAGTACCATTTTATGTCTTCAAATGCTTACTGACATTCTTCAGTCCAAATAAAAGACATACCTTTCTTCATGAGTTGAGTAAACGGTCTACAGCGTCCAAAGAGATTTGAGATGAATCTCCTGATGTACGTAAGCCGTCACTGGAATCCTCGTAGCTCTTTTAGGTTGCGTGGAGGACGCATCTCTTGAATGGCTTTGATCTTCTCGGGGTCAACGTGTATACCTTTAAAGGTAATAACGATTCCAAGAAATTTGCCACTAGAGACTCCCATGAATGACTTGGTGGGATTCATCTTGAGTTGACGCTGGCTCATTAAATCGAATATAGTTCTCAAGTCTTGAATGTGGTCTTCCTTTAGACGACTTTTGACAGCAATATCATCGACATAGCATTCAACAGTCTTTCGTAAATGATCACGAAAGGTAGTACTCATGGCCTGCTGATAAGTTGCACCAGCGTTCTTAAGACCAAATGGCATGACAGTATAGCAATAGACTCCAAGAGGAGTACGAAAAGATGTATATTTCTCATCTTCTAGATGCATCTTGATTTGATTATATCCATAGAATCCATCCATAAAAGACAATCGTTCAAATCTGCAAGTATTATCGATCATGACATTAGTGATCGGAAGGGGAAATTCGTTCTTGGGATAAGCTTCATTAAGGTCTCTAAAGTCAATGCAGACTTGGACTTTCTCTGTTTTCTTCAAAACTGGGACAACATTAGCCACCCAGTCCGGATGTTGTTCTTTTCTGACGAAACTGCAAGCGATGAGTTTCTTGACTTAAGCTTCTATGGCCTCCATCATGTCAGTTTGAAATCGACGTTACTGCTGTTTGACTGGCTTCATATTCGACAAAATATTGAGCTTATGGGTAGCGATCTGAGGATCCAATCCCGGCATGTCTTCATAGCTCCAAGCGAATACATCAATGTATTCCCTAATAAGTTGGATCAGTTCTTGTTTATCTGCTTCAGGGACGCTTTTGCTGACAAATATTGGTCTTGAGGAGGTTTCATCTCCAACGTCGACTTGAACCAACTGATCTTCGGTAGGCGGCTCACGTTGTTCGAAGCGAAGCTCCCATTGAGCATCCATCTTTTGTGCCCAATAATCAGATTTAGAGACTTCAATAAAATCTTCATCGTCTTCCGAGAATTCGGCAGTTACAATATTGGAAGATAGAGTCACTCGATAGACGTGCCCTACACTGGTGACTGAATCCTATGAAACAGAATCAGAAGAGTTAGATCGTTCTTCTTTTTCAGATTCGGAAGCTTCTGGAGTCGGTATTGGTGAAGTATAACCCAGTCCCCGCTTCATTTTGCTGTAATATTGTTGTGATTTTCCTCTTGGAGCAGGAATACGAATTGGAGTTTGCCTTCATTTACCCCCATTAAGACCAGCTTTAAAATTATAGCCCATATTTTGAATGATATCTCTTGATTATTGACTATAACGACGTAGTTTAAGTCTTCCATTATCTTGATTTTCTTCTTCACTATCGGACATAATATTCTGTTATGTTCCTTTACTAAAAGTATAGGAAGTTCATCTTTCTTTCTGGAAGGAACTAAGAAGAAGGAGTCTTGCATTGGTTCGAGCAATACTTTGTCTTGGAAAGCTTGAACTGCTCCTATGGTAAGTGGTTCGAAGTTATCTAACATTTTTTAAATAATCGAGTATAATAAAAAATATCAGTATACTGTAAAGGAGATGCTACTTTATTGATTTGTACATCATCATTTACAACATGATTCTTAGCCTTAACAGAAGACTTAGTAAGGTTGATAACCAGAGGAGGAGAAGGAGGATTCTTAGCCTTAATAGAAGGCTTAGTAAGGTTGATAACCAGAGGAGGAAGAGGAGAAGGAGAAGGTTTGTTACGACGAAGGTCGATAACCAGATGCTCAGAAGGGATGAGCTCCTTTTGTTCCCTTTCTACAGCAGGAGGCTGTTTGTTATGAGAGAAAAGATGGATAGTCAACGCCTAAAAAGAAGAAGGATGAGTAGTACGTCCTTTGACGGGGATTATAAGCACATCTTTTGAAGTATCTTTCTGATCTTCCTCACTATCCATCGCCAATACAACCTTCATGAAGTCTTCTTTGTACATTCAAAAGTCAGTACAATACGCTTCAATACCCCTGAAAGGATTTAGGTCAGCTACTTTCTTCTAAACCTCTCCATTGACATCTACATATTTGAAGCATTGATGTAGAGTGGATGTTACAATGTTATGCTGATGCAGAAAGGGTATTCCTAGCAAGGCATTATAAGAGCCATAATTATCGATCACGTAGAAGGTAACCTTTGTACGAAGATTGCCTATTTGAACCTTCAGACGAATCTTTCCCAGAGGTTCACTTCTTTCAAAATTAAATCCTATGAATGTCGTGATGGTTGTTGAAAGATTGTGTACAGGAATCTTTAATGCATCTAGTAGAGTCTTTGGCATGATGCTAAGTGTAGACCCAGGATCGATCAAGATGCGATCAACCTTCATGGTATCGACATATCCCGTAAAGTAGAAGGGTCGGTCAACGATTATCTTCCAACAATATATCATCTTGTATAAAGGTGATATTGGCCATCAGCTCCATTACACTATGACAATGAAGGCATGTTATAGGCTCTTTCTCTGGCTTTTTGAGGAATGTTAGACAAGTATCAGCTTGCATCAAAGCTTTACTCAACGTTTCTCGAGTTTCCTTCGAAAGACGGAGTAGCTCAAAAATTGACAATCTTGTCAGGGTATTAGCCAGATGAGCCAGTATATCAAAGTTATACGGCTTTTCGAGTCCCAAAGTTGGAGTCTTCTTTAATACTTTATCAAAACGGACATGCTATTTTTCTTTGTCAGCTGTCATCAGTTTGGAAAGTGTTGGTTCTACTGGAGGTGATGAAGCTGATGGAACATTGACAACAGGAGAAGATGATGCTTGAGGAGCTTCTAGAGCTAGAGCAGGGTTTTATTGACCTTCTGAATAGTCTCTTAGGTAAGCTTTCCCAGACTTGGTACCAGTTAAGGCACATCTTCGAAAGACATTTGCAATAAAGGGTTAGGTGTGGATAACGTTCTTAAACAAAAAGTCTGTACAATTTATAGACAGAAAGGCTAAGCAGTCTTTCTCAGGAATCAAAGCGACCTTTCTTCGAAAAGATATGTCCGTTGATTCATCTCTATTCATCTTGTAAATAGATCTTCATTTACTGTCTGTCTCGAGAACCGACACGATTGTTTTCCATAAATAAATTCATTTTATTTATTTTGTATCTGAGAAAATTACAACTGTAGGAATCTAATCTAGAAGACGATTACTTTATCCCTTGGACGATGCGATGAAGAAAACTCGAACTTCGAAGAACTTGGACAGCAACTTGGCAATCTCTCTGTTCTCTCTGAAAATGACTTGTAGTCTCTGATGAATGTGAAGAAACTCTTTTTTATAGAGTTCAGGATAACTGTCCTTAAGCATACACTCAGGTAGTTACTTGACGTGTGCATAACTGCAGGGACGCGTGGCGAATTCTGATGGAGACACATTAGCGTGCGGTTGAAAGTAGTGGAGCATGTTCAGGAGAGATTGATGGCCTGGATGCCACGTTGCATAACTTCTAGAGAAGTGGATAACTGGTACAGGACACGTGAGAACGTGTGTTGACTGTAATCCTGGTTATGGTTGCTGTAATACGCTGCCTCGTTGAAGAAGAGTTTATACGCTGACTTGGACAGCATAGTGCCATAGGAAATCCATACGCACACTTTGTGGACAAGGAGTCATGTGAGGTCATACGCTCGCTTATTTAGCAAGGAATCATGTGAGGTCCATACGCTCACTTGACTATGTGAAGAAGGAGTCATGTGAGGTTGATACGCTCACTGGAGAAGTGGCCACATGGCTATCATCAATCTTCTTTGGTACACCATATCTTCCCATAACTGACAAAATCTTCTCGAGCGTCGTGACTGCGGATTTGACGGCTGACAGACTGTCAAAACTGACAGGAATGATGGCTTTTGCATTTATGAAGGCTGCTGAGTTGTCCTCGTAAAAGACAAAACCGACTCTTCGAAAACTTATACGACGGTTACTTTTCTCGTGACAGCTGTCTTTGCACGAAAGATGAAGTGTCAGATTCATTCCTCATTTAAACATATGCTGTGCTGTCACTTCAGTAAATAATAAAATATTTACTGAGCGTATGGCTTTTGAATGAGCGTATGGCTTCAACTGACATCTGTCTTTAAGCGTATGGATGAAAAATGACAGCGTGTCATAATTTTCCACATCCTACAAGACCCCCTTCAAAGTTTTCGAACTTTATGAGTTTCAAAAGTTCGAAATTACTTTGAACAGAAAGTGGGAATGAGTCCTGACACGCTGGCATGAGTTCATTAAATGTCATGATGACTCTTCATTTTTCGAGATTGATTGAATCTAATAGAAGAATATGAACAGCCAGCAAGCTCTATTATATAAACCTGAGAGAATTCAATTTTTGACTTTCATCTTTTGCAACCATGACTCCAAAGGAAGCTGCTGAAGAAGCACGTAAGTTGGGATTCTGTTCCCATGGTGACCCCACTTTTGGGGGCCAAGAACCCGAACCTGTCGTCATCGAGCTCAAGGACGACCCTATGCATTTAGCCAAGAATTTCTTGGGCTACTTTGGTCTGGACGGCTCCTCTTCTTCTGATGGGCAGAGCCTCGCAGAGAAGCGCAAAATGTTCGTTGCTCTGTTACACCGCATGGGGGTCCAAAGCGTAGAAGAGTTAGGCGTCAAGCTTAGTCGCTCTGGAAAATAGAGCGTGACTTTGTTGCACCCTTTTCTTTCCCTCTTTTTTTTTGTTTTGTAAGGCCATCAGTGCCTTTAATGAAAATGAATATTCAAGAATTCTCTGTTTAGTATAATTTTGTGTTAAAAACCAACATGCACTGATGAATAACTGTAGAATACGCCGTCTTCCAAGTTGTAAGTTACGCTAGATAGCGTATGCCACTGAATAGCGTATATCAGCGTATGTTACGCTATAAATTACGCTGTCCTTTAACATTGTGATTTACGTTAAATAACGTATACCAATGAATAGCGTGCACCAATAAATAGCCCGTAAGTTACGCTATCTTCCAACATTTTGGAAAGCACTCTTTGAATATTTCCAAGGCTGTGCTGGTTTCCAAAGTACACGTGTCATTCATTCCACGTTTACGAGCGCTATTCATGCGGATCCTTTCCAAGAATAGGTTCATGCTCCATACTTTAAATAGATGGATGAACTCCACGCAAACTCATCTTCCCATTCTTCTTGCTCTCTTCTGAAAAAAATAGGAAAGCCATGTCGTCTGATGTCAAATCTCTGTGCACGCTACCAGACATGGATCTGTCAATCCTTAGCAGCAAACTCAGCGGTAAGTTCAATATACACGCATCGAAATTTTTGTTTGCTAAGGACAAATTCATCTTCCTGAAATGAACAGAATGCATCTGTCTTTGCTTGGCCAGTTTCTGTTAACTGATTTTTCATTACTGTTTCTTGCAGAGTTTTGGCTGAAAACCTTCTTCAGAACTGGCATTGGTGATATGGATGCTGTGGACAATGTTCTTCTGATATCTACATCAGGGAGCTCATACGCTTTTGACGCGTATATCAGACAACTCAGAACTCTTCATGAGATAGAAGGGTCTTCCTCAGATGGTAGGAAGAGCCTTTATACACGAGAGTTGGATGGTGGAGTCAACTCTACCCCGAGAAATCGGGTAGTAGAGTTCCTTTCACGGCAGAACTAGGAATTGTATCCCAAGGTTTGGATACATTCATATCTGCTTGAGGTGCCGCCGTTCCTCCACGCGCTGTATTGGCAGCAACACGCCATCGTGTTGCCATACTCTGTGGTTCTCCTCTCGTCTGAGAGATAAGACCAGAGTTTGATTCCTGCTGGACACCCAGGAATTGCCACAAACAACGAGATTGCCAGAGAAGATCCAAGAAGAAATAGATCTCAGTTGTACATAGAATGAAAATCTAAGATTTGTAATAGATTTCCATTATGATTTGTAGGAAAGTCTAAGAAATGTAATAGACTTTTTATGAAAATAGGAATGGAAATGACAATTCTTCTATGCTCAATGATTTGTATTTGTGGGTGAATTGTGGACATGATAGATAATAAAATCATCTTTTCTGTTTTAGAGTATATGATATTATCAGAGGTATTATGGACATGATAATATATAGGAACTCGAAAGAAAATAGATTGATGTCTATGCAGAGGTCAAAACATGACAAATGAGTAAGTAGATTCGGAATTGATTCAGAGGTTATGAAAACGTGATCAATAACGAATCTCCACTTAATGAACTGATAGAAGATTATGAACGGATGAACCGTCAGGAAATGAAGAACAGATGAACTGTCGAGTGAATGTAATAAATGAACGGACGAACCGTCAAGTATTAACGAACATGTGAAACGTTGGGTGAATGTGAGAAATGAATGGATGAACTGAATATCGGGAAAGAATACGTCCCTTCGATCCTGGCAAATATATGCCTATAAATAGAGCATCTCTTTGAGTAGAAGGATCACACATTATTCTCTTTTATTCAAAAATGTCTTCCGAAGAGAACACGAAGAAAGGTGAAGTCGTCTCCAAAGTTGATGAAAATGCTAAAGAGCATTCGACTTCACAAAAGAAGGAGACGGGCGAAATCTCGTCTGCTCCCAAGCTGCCGAAAGATATCTTGGATTTCTTGGTCGAACAAGGAGAAACCGAAGAAGAAGAAGCAATGAGGCTGACTGCCTGTCAGTTCTTGATGCGGTCAGGAAATGATGTATTCAATTCTTTTGCTAATTATGTATGTGGTCCTCGTCCCAAGTATGAAAGGGATACTAGTGATCTTCCATGATGATGTACTTCTTGAAGAATTTGTCTCAAATAAACTTTGTTTAAGAAAACTTTGATTATGATGTATCCTTCCTGCTGTATATTATTTTGCCTTTATTCACTGATCTTTTAGACTCAGAAATCAAAAGTACGAGATATCATTTTCTGAGATAGAAAATTCAGCGGTGATATGGACATGATTTTCTATACAAGATCTTTATTAAATCCACTGGGAATCTAATAAGACAAAATATCAAATTCTCTGGGAAAATGATACATGGTAGAATATCAGTTTCCACTGGGGAAAATGACATCGAAATAGCTTTTGTAGAGAGAAATAAATTTTTGATTTTACACTTGCCGGGAAGTAATGAAAATATTATTTATACATAATATTTCTTTAAGAATTTGCCATTGATAGGCATCATTGTGACTTTTCCGTCCATAGACGCAAGCTGATATGCTCCATTAGAGAAGACTTTGTTTACTACGAATGGGCCTTCCCATTTCGCGTCAAATTTGCCTTTGCTCATACGTGTCATGGTCATCGGACGTCTGACAGTAAGGACCAATTCTCCCTTTTGATATGTTCTGACTTTGACTTTCCGATTAAAAGCTTTTAAGATTCGGGCTTGATACAGCTCGATATTTTGTTGCGCATACAATCGTTTTTCATCTAGAGCTTCCAACTCTTGAAGTCGAAGACGATCATTGTTCTCTGCAGTGAGTTCATTAGCGATTGCTATCCTTAAGGAAGGAATTTGAATCTCTAAGGGAAGAACAGCTTCACACCCATATACCAAAGAGAAAGGTGTACATCCGGTCGCATTGCGAACTGTGGTACAATAAGCCCATAAACATTCACCAAGCTTTTCACTCCAGTTACGTTTGTTGGAAGAAACAAACTTTTTCAAGAGTTTGATGATTGTTTTGTTGAAAGCCTCTGCTAGTCCATTGGCTGCTGGATTATATGCTGTAGAAGCCAGATTATTAATCCGATGATCATCACAGAATCGAGTAAATTTCTGGCTGACGAATTGTGGTCCATTATCATGGATAATGCGCCGAGGAACACCAAATCGATAGATGACATGATGTTTGACAAAGTTGATAACATTAGAAGTCTTGACTTCAGATAACGGGATTGCTTCAGCCCATTTAGAAAAGTAATCAGTTATTGCTAGAATAAACCGATGTCCTTTTGATGATGGTGGATTGATAGGACCGATGACGTCCATGCCCCAAGCTTCAAAGGGCCATGATGCCGCTGTTGGGTGTAAGAACTCTGATGGTTGATGGATAAAGTCTGCATGAATTTGACAGGCTTTACATTTCCGAGCATATTGAATGGTATCAGCTACCATCGTGGGCCAATAATAACCCATACGTCGGATACGATCTTGAAGTTTTGGACCTGGCTGGTGAGCTCCGCAGACGCCATCATGTGCTTCACGGATTATCTGTTGTGCTTCTTCACCAGCGATGCATCGAAGGAGAAGGCCATCATAGGCTCGACGATATAGTATCTTTGTAGTATGATTATAATAGAACCTGAGAGACCGGCGCCGGATAGATGCTGCTTCACTCGGGTTATCAGGAAGTATGTCATACAACACAAAGTCTAGAAACGGACGTCTCCAGTCTTCAGTTACGGTGTCTATTTTGTTGGAAAAGACATATTCCATAGTAGAATCGGAAGAAGACAAGGACACTTTGTCAAATTTTAATTCAGCATCAAAGTTGAGAGAATCTTCATCTGGATTATGGGGAAAAGCAAAAGCCAGATTATTTTCGACGCAGAATAGTTCTCGGTTATAAACCACTATCACTTGCTGACGTCTGATTGGTATGGCTAATACAGCAGCAAGATTAGCCAAAGCATCAGCTTCTGCATTATAGGCTCGTCGAACATGTTCAATAAAGAAACCTTCAAAGGAGGAGGCCATAGGGAGTGCTGTTCGATGATAAGGTATCAAATCTTGATGACGAACTTCATACGTTCCTCTGATCTGATTAATGATAAGCTTAAAGTCTCCATAAACTTCTAAATATTGAACATCCAGATGTTTAGCGAGTTGAAGACCAATGAGCAACGCATTGTATTCTGCAATATTATTTGAACATGATTGATCCAGAGAATAAGCCCTCTGAATAGTTAATCCCTCTGGGGATACAAGAACAATTCCAACTCCGGCGACAATATCGCCGTTAGGACCTATTCTAGATGCTCCATCA
This sequence comes from Iris pallida, assembly GCA_029216955.1. Taxonomy (NCBI): domain Eukaryota; kingdom Viridiplantae; phylum Streptophyta; class Magnoliopsida; order Asparagales; family Iridaceae; genus Iris; species Iris pallida. Next base: position 5,558,543 of record JANAVB010019794.1, read on the forward strand.
AAGAATAGACGCCAGGTAGGAACTTCTTCAGAAACCAGATTTGAATCCAGAACTTCATCGGGAATCTCATCATATAATTTAGAATCTTCTGGGACTGCATGAGCTGCTAGAAAATTAGCAAGAGCCTGTCCTTTAACTGACTTCTGAGGAATATAATGCATGTCATATTGGGCTAACAAGATTCCCCAATTAGCTAGTCTGGAGTTGAGAATACCAGGTTTTTTCATCATAATCCTGATGGGATTCACTCTGGAAATGACATGAATTGTTTGACCGATAATATAATGTCGCGTTTTCTGAACAGCAAACATTAATGCTAGGCATTCTTTCTCGATTGGAGAATAACGCAGTTCAGCGCCTGTCATTGTGCGACTGAGATAATAAATGGCCTGTTCATGACCATCTTTATTTTTCTGGGCGAGTAATGCACCAAGAGAATGATCCATAGCTCGAACATATAGAAGAAATGGTATTCCCGAGATGGGAGGTACCAAAACTAGAGGGTTCATGAGGTACTGTTTGATGTCATCAAATGCTTTTTGATATTCTTCGTTCCAGATGAAAGATACACCTTTCTTCAGAAGTTTGTTGAATGGTCTACAGCGTCCTGATAAGTTGGAAATGAATCTCCTGATATAAGCAACTCTTCCTTGAAATCCTCGTAGCTCTTTTAAGGTGCGTGGAGGATGCATCTCTTGGATGGCTTTGATCTTCTCGGGATCCACGTGTATACCTTTAGCGGTAATGACGAAGCCGAGAAATTTACCACTAGAGACGCCCAGGAAGGACTTAGTAGGGTTCATTTTAAGTTGATGCTGACGCATTAAATCAAAGATAGTCTTCAAATCTTGGATATGATCCTCCTTTCGTCGACTTTTGACTGCAATATCATCAACATAGCATTCGACTATTTTTCGGAGATGTTCGCGAAATATAGTGCTCATTGCTCGCTGATATGTTGCTCCTGCATTCTTGAGACCAAACGGCATCACCGTATAACAGTATGTACCGATCGACGTTCTGAAGGAAGTGTGTTTTTCATCATCTGGAAACATTTTGATCTGGTTGTATTCCGAATACCCATCCATAAATGACATTCGTTCGAAACCACATGTATTGTCGATCATGACATCAGTAATTGGAAGAGGAAACTCGTCTTTAGGACAAGCTGCATTGAGATCGCGAAAGTCTATACAGACTCGGATCTTGCCAGTCTTTTTAAGGACAGGAACAATGTTAGCCACCCATTCAGGATGTTGTTCCTCTCTAATAAATCCAGAAGCCATAAGCTTATTGACTTCAGCTTCAATTGCATCCATAATGTCTGGACGAAATCGTCGCTGTTGTTGTTTGACCGGTTTAGCATTTGGCATGATATTGAGTTTGTGCATTGCGATCTTCGGATCTAGTCCTGGCATATCCTCGTAGCTCCAGGCGAAGACATCGATATAATCACGAATAAGCTTGATCATGTCTTGCTTATCTATTTCTGAAAGACTCTCACTGATGAATATTGGTTTAGGGGAACCTTCTTCACCAATATCAATTTAGATCAGTTTATCTTCGGTAGGAGGTTCCCTCTGCTCGAACCTGAATTCCCATTGATCATCTAATCTTTGAGCCCATTGTTCTGATTCAGGTGATATTTCAAAATCATCCTCATCTTCATCATTTTCTTGTGGGCCATCAACAGAGACCGTATTGATGGATAGAATAGAGCGATGAAGATCGCCAACACTCGTGTCAGAATCCCAAGAGAGAGAATCAGAAGACTCAGATCGTTATTGAATTTTGACTCTTCATGGATTATGTTGATAAAAGAAGTAGGAGCAATATAACCTAAACCACATTTTGTCCTTCCGTATTTTAATGGAGGAATTCGAACAGGCATTCTTCTTCCTTTTCCATTATTGAGACTGGTTCTAAAGTCATAACCCATATTTTTGATGATATTTTTGGATTGTTGACTGTAGCGACGCAGTTGTAACCTTCCAGTATCATCGTTTATGTCATCTTCTTCCAAGTTAGAAGGATTCTGAGGTCCTTTATAGAAAAATATTGGATTTTCTCCCTTCTTTCGACTGGGGACCACAAAGTATGATTTCTGTATAGTGTCTAATGATACGTCTGTATGAAGAGCTTGAACAACCTCTATAGTTAGTGGCTCTAAGCTATTTAGCAATTGTAAATAACTTTGTACATAACCACAAACATCAATATACTGCAAAGGAGATGCTTCATTAATACTAGATGCTGTATTTACAACAGAAGGCTGAGCCTTATCAGACTTAGCCAAATTAATGACAAAGGGGGAGGAAGAAGAACAGTTAGAATTTTTGTTTCGATTAAGATCGATAACAAAAGGCTCAGGAGAGGTGAGCTCCCTTGAAGAAGACGGTGGATAAGTAATGCGTCCACTGACTGGAATGACTAGAGTATCTGATCTAGCCTGAGAAGATGGAGGGGGAGTGATGAGTCCACTGACAGGAATGATCAGCGAATTTTGTGAAGCTTGGGAAGATGGTGCAGTAGTGCGTCCACTGACAGGAATTATCAGTGAGCCCTGGGCAGATGATGAAGTAGTACGTCCACTGACCGGAATTATCAGTGAGCCTTCTTCGGATGATCTAACAGACTGTGGAGGAGTGATGCGTCCTTTTACAGGAATAACAAAAGTGTCAACTTTGGATATCTCATCTTCATTATCCATAGCTTGCAAGACTTTCGAGTATTCATCTTTGTACATGCGAGCGTCATTGAAGTAAGCTTCGACTGCTTTGAATGGGTAAAGATCTGCCACTTCTTTTTGAACCTCTCCATTATCATCAACATATTTGAAGCACTGATGAAGGGTTGAAGGAACGACATTATGTTCATGCAAGAAAGGTCTCCCCAATAGAGCATTGTATGAGCAACCATGATTGTCGATGATGTAAAAAGTAACCTTAGTACGAAGATCGCCTATTTGAAATTTAAGGCGAATCTTGCCTAAAGGCTCACTTTTTCCTTGATTGAATCCCAAGATAGTAGTGATAGTGCTGGAGAGACTATGCACAGGTATCTTCGATGCATCTAACATAGCCTTTGGCATAATACTGAGAGCGAATCCTGGATCAATCAGTAAACGATCAACCTTCATAGAATCAATATATCCTGTATGATATAAAGGACGATCATGTCGATTATCCTCTAGCAGCATATCGTCCTGCGTAAAAGTAATGTTTGGAATAAATTCCAATACATTATGGCAATGAGAAACAGGTCCTGTTTCCAACTTCTTGAGAAGAGTTAAGCAGGTTTCTGCTTGCAGCAGTGCTTCACTTAAAGTTTCTCGAGTCTCTTTAGAGAGGCGTAAGAGCTCGAAGATTGATAATTTAGCTGGGGTATTGGCTAGTTGAGCCAATATATCAAAATTATAAGGCTTTTCAAGTCCTGTAGGAGATGACTTCTTCAATGGTTTGTCGAAGCGGACTTGTTGTTTGCCTTTGTCAGCTACTGTTGGTTTAGAAGGAACTGTCTCAACAGGAACATTTAAAGGTTCTTCAGTAGAGACTGGAGTTGAAGCTGTAACCGGAGGAACGTCAGAAATTTCTTCAGGAACTTCAGCATAATCTTTCAAATATACTTTTCCTGAGCGAGTTCCAGCATGAACTTCAACTTCAGATTCTGGTTCAAGGTCTATGGAAACCATGCTGCAATTCTTTATTTTGCTCTTGGTTCTTTTATGTTTGATGAAAGCTTCATTCCAAAAACCAAGGCCAACACGAGATTGATTATGTCTCATGGTGATGGCCAAAGGTGCTCGGAGTCCCTTGCCTGAGTTCAAACCTGGGGCAGTGGCTAGATCATAACCTATTTTCGCCATCAATTCACGAGATTATGAACTGTATAAATGAAAAGCAGGTTTGTACCTATCTTCAATTTGAGGTACAGATTTTATCTTCGTAGAAAGTGAATTTCCTGCTGAGATGAAAGTAGAGGTTAGATAAAAATTGGGTGTGAAACTAGAAGTCACATTGTATGACTTAGTCTTCCCGAACTTCTTTTTAGATGAGGAAATCTTCGGAGGAGAAGAGGAAGACATCTCAAACTCTGTTTTTAAGTCTGGGTGAATCTACATGATTTCTCCCTTCTTAGTTGTGACAGGAACAAGTCCGTCATTCTGTGCTGGTGGGATGTTTATAACTTCGAGAGTTGCTTTGGGGATAGGAACAATCCCACTTTCCACCATTAAAGGAGGGAAGTCACCGAACTGCATTGAAATTACATTTGCTGTTACTGTTTTGTCTTTGGGTGTTAATATCACAGCCCCTGATTTAATCATCTCTTGAATCTTCCCTTTTAATACATAGCAAGACCGGATTGTATGACCCAGCATTCTATGATATGGACAGTATTTTGGATGATCTGTTTTATTGGCTTCATCAGGCTTTTTAATTTCTGGCAATTGAATCTTATTACCTTTGAGTAAGCATTCAAAGATACCCTGAACATCGTCATCATCGAAAGAATATTCTTCTTTCGGTCGAGGAGATCTCTGTTGTTGATTTGTTGGAGCTGAAGTAGCTTGGGTAGTCTTTATCTCTTGACTACTGTTTTGGAGATTGACTTCAAGAGCTTCTTTCCCTTTGCGATTATTGGGTCGAGTACTATTGCTAGCACTCTAATTTGATTCTTTGGGAGCCATTTGTACCCCCAGACCCTTGAAAGTCTCAGCACTGACCTCGGCAGCCTTGGCACTGACAATGAAAGAAGGCCAATCTTGGAACTGAGTGGACCCTGTCCACATACTGATAATTGGTAAGAGGTTCGACTTGCAAGTGTCGATCGTAACAGCATCGGGAGTTCCAAGAGGCATTTTGAGGGCTTCTCTTCTGAATCTCTCAATGAATTCCTCAGTGGTCTCATTATTCTTCTGTTTGATACTTATGAGGGCCGACATGGTTATATCATTGAGCCCTTCGTAGAATCGTTCAAGAAATATTTGCTTAAAACAGGCAAATGAGGTAATGCACCCATCAGGGAGACTTCTATACCATTCATAAGCCGTTCCTTTGAGACATCCAATGAACACCCGAGTAAGGAGGGCGTCACTTGGTTGCAATTGATCAGTCATTACTTCAAAATGATTAATGAACTGACTTGGAGAGGTTGTCCCATCATAGAAAGAGATGGTCGGAGGTTTGTATTTTGGTGGATACGATACCTGCTTCCATTCTATCGGATAAGGCTGTTTGATGCCTAACCTTTGTAAACCATCCTTCTGTTTGAATGCCTCGAATTGAGTTTTGAGATTCTTCAATTCTTCAGAGACAACTCCCGAAGATTGTGGAGTTGTGGCTTGTAGAGTGTAATTGGGAGGAGGGACTGCAGCATATGTACCACCCCCAGCTCCAGAGTGACTTGGTGTGGTTTGTACAGGGACATTAGATTGTACCCCCGGAATAGTAGAGGGTTCAGGGTTTGGAACAACAGGGGTATTCAATACCATTGGTGGTGCTGTCTGTTGTTGAGCCTGCATTAGAGTGTGCATAGCACTCAATGTATCTACCATAGCTCGCAATTGTTGTTCTAAAGAAGAAATCCTCTGTTCATGAGCCTCATTGCTAGTCGAAGGTTCATGATCACTTTCTGCCATATAAGTGGTAATCATTCGAGGAATAGATGATGAAACAGTCTGTTCTGAATCATCACTGTGTGAATCAGTATCTTTCCCAGGGCTTTTTACAGGAGTCAATACTGGAAAATTAGACTCTCCAAGGAAGTCTTCTGTGATCTCCGGATTGCCACTTGGATGAGAAGAAGAAGAGGCTCTGGTCAAGGCTCCGGTCCTGGATCGAGTGCCGAGATAAACACCATCTTCAGAGTCTGATATAGAATCAGACCGTATGCTACCCCCAATGTTTCTGGAAGTCATGTTGACAGAAGCATAAAGAGGTTCATCTTCATCCAACATTGGTTCATATTGAATCCGTTCGAAAACAGATTGTCTTATTGGTGAACAACAACATTGGATGACAATCCGAGGTTGGAAGTCACAACCATGCTTTTCATGGCGAATATGGGCAATGTCATAGCCAGATGGAGTGTCAATTCTCTGTTTATTTTGCAAATATTCTCGGAGATCTGTAGGAACAGATTGGGAAGTATTTGAAGATAGTTTCTGTGTAGAAACTTGTCTTTTGTTCTTCTGTCTTCTTGGTTCCTGAGTGTATAAAGATTGATTAATTTGAGCCACATAGTTCTTGGCATATTTTGCATCAGGGTCTAATATACTTGTCTCAGTGGAACCGAACCGATTCTGATTAAGCTTATTACGAAGATCCGTGGGAGATTTGACTCTAATATCAGTCTTGGATACTTGTAATTTGCCTTTCTCAGACCGAGACATTTTGAGAGAAGGAAGATGAGTATTATTTCGACTAGGAGTCGGTAATAATCCATCTTTGGAGGAATTAGCCAAAAGGCGTTTTCCTTTGTTTGATCTAGTAAGAGTACTAGTCAAATTAACTCCAGAGGTAAAGACCTTAGGAGTAGAGGAGTTGACTAAAGAGTCTTTCTCCTTGGTTGGCACAAGATGTGCAAGTTGAGGGGGAATCATTTGTATGTTCTGTGGAAGAGAACCCCCAATCTGATTTTCAGAAACAGTCAAAGGACTGTATTTGTTAGCATACGCTGACTTCAGTTTGGACTTCTGGTCATACGCTGCCTTTTTATTAGCATACACTGGCTTTGGCTCGGCGTACGCTGCCTGATGTTGGCTTTTGTACGCTGCCTTTGCCGTACGCTGCCCTTTGAATGCCATACGCTCAGAGTCATCAATGGCTAAAGAGCCGACTGCTGTCGTAAGAATAGAAGGAGAAGGGACTTTGACATGTCCAGAGATGGTTTTCTTTGAATACATTGACTTGGTTAAAGAACCAATTTTGTCAGCGTGACTAGGGGAAACCACTGCTGCCGTGTTCAGAGAAGCCGAAGTGTGCTTCATGGAAGTTGAAGACGTGTTCTTGTCAGCATGAGAAGTGACAGAAGCGTCTCGAATTGCTGCAGAAGACTTAGGGACATAGACGGAGTGTCCCTTCTTCTTGGCAACAGGAAGAGCGGAGGAAGCAGTGCGGCCCTCCTTCGCCTTGAGCATTTCTTCATAAGCCGATTGGTCGAATTGTACAACCATCGTCTTCTTCGTCAAACCGATCGACGAAGTATCGCATAGAGTTGTTGCAATCTCATTGGAGGAGACAGCTTTCCCCAGCAGAGTCGCCAATTTGTTTTCCATAAATAAATTCACTTTATTTATTTTGTATCTGAGAAAATTACAACTGTAGGAATCTAATCTAGAAGACGATTACTTTATTCCTTGGACGATGCGATGAAGAAAACTCGAACTTCGAAGGACTTGGACAGCAACTTGGCAATCTCTCTGTTCTCTCTGAAAATGACTTGTAGTCTCTGATGAATGTGAAGAAACTCTTTTTTATAGAGTTCAGGATAACTGTCCTTAAGCATACGCTCAGGTAGTTACTTGACGTGTGCATAACTGCAGGGACGCGTGGCGAATTCTGATGGAGACACATTAGCGTGCGGTTGAAAGTAGTGGAGCATGTTCAGGAGAGATTGATGGCCTGGATGCCACGTTGCATAACTTCTAGAGAAGTGGATAACTGGTACAGGACACGTAAGAACGTGTGTTGACTGTAATCCAGGTTATGGTTGCTGTAATACGCTGCCTCGTTGAAGAAGAGTTTATACGCTGACTTGGACAGCGTAGTGCCATAGGAAATCCATACGCTCACTTTGTGGACAAGGAGTCATGTGAGGTCATACGCTCGCTTATTTAGCAAGGAATCATGTGAGGTCCATACGCTCACTTGACTATGTGAAGAAGGAGTCATGTGAGGTTGATACGCTCACTGGAGAAGTGGCCACGTGGCTATCATCAATCTTCTTTGGTACACCATATCTTCCCATAACTGACAAAATCTTCTCGAGCGTCGTGACTGCGGATTTGACGGCTGACAGACTGTCAAAACTGACAGGAATGATGGCTTTTGTATTTATGAAGGCTGCTGAGTTGTCCTCGTAAAAGACAAAACCGACTCTTCGAAAACTTATACGACGGTTACTTTTCTCGTGACAGCTGTCTTTGCACGAAAGATGAAGTGTCAGATTCATTCCTCATTTAAACATATGCTGTGCTGTCACTTCAGTAAATAATAAAATATTTACTGAGCGTATGGCTTTTGAATGAGCGTATGGCTTCAACTGACATCTGTCTTTAAGCGTATGGATGAAAAATGACAGCGTGTCATAATTTTCCACATCCTACAACGATCTTTCCTCGAAAAGGCATGATCATTCATTCATTGATCCTATCACCTCTGTTAATCTCGTAAACGAGTCTATATTTATTTTCATTTATTTATTTTCTCATAAATAAAGCCACAGATAATAAATACTCAAAATCTCCAGCAGAGTCACCATTTTGTTTGCAAAAAATAAGAAGAAATTTGATTTCCACAAACTAAAAAAAAGTACAAAAAGTATAATTGATTTTTGGGGAAGTACAACTATAGGAATCTGATCAGAAGACGATCTCTTTATCCCTTGGACGATGTGATATCAAAGACACGAGCCTTTGGAGGATGCAACAACACTTTTACAGGAGTTTATGATCCTTGGTGATGCCTGAGAACTGATTTGAAACTCTATTTATAGAGTTCTGGAAATAACTGTTTAGCAGTTATTCTGGGTTGCGCGAGCTTTAGGTTGCGCGCCTGTTCACTTTACACTAACTACTGTAGACGCGTGGCATTATTTGAGTGAGATACACATGGTAGTAGGCAGTGTAGTGAGCATGTTCTACGAAGTTGGTGGCTTGCGCACCACGTCACCCTGTTCTGGACACTGTTCGATCACCTTGTACGAGCTTCATCATGTTGCGCGGGGGCACAACGTAACAACTTTTGCGAACGGTTGTACCAACTGCTATGGACGCGTGGTATCGTTTGAGTGAGATGCTCATGGTCATGGACAGAGTAGTGGGCACGCTCTGCGAAGTTGGTGGCTTGAGCACCACGTTACCCTGTTCTGGACACTGTTCGATCACCTTGCGCGAGCTTCATCAGGTTGCACGGGGGTACAATGTAACTACTTGCGCCTGAGTACAACCTCGCATACCCTGACAAATTGTACAAACTGCTAGCTGACCAAATTTTCTCGAGCGCCGTGCTGCGCAGGATTCGAACAGATTTTCCTTGATATATATGTTGTCAGCTGTCAGGTAATGATGATGCTGTTATAGTTTTTCGAGGAGGTTGCTACGTGGCTCTCACGCAACCTGAGGTTGGCGTAACCTGAGATGAGCGCAACCTGATGTGGCGTAGCTTGATGTAGGCGCAACCTGATATGGCACAAACTATTGATACGATGCATTTTGATGAGATGACTTCATAGCTTAATTTTTAGCCACTATACCCACATTGCCATAGCGTGGTCAAGGTGATTCCAAACATCACCTTCACTCAGTAGGACATGTTACTGAAGAACAACTAGCACAATAGGCCCCTGTACTATACGGGGTGTGTTGGTGCCATTAAGGTCGATCGTATCCACATCGACCATGGCTCTTCTCTCAGCATAATCCCTCGGAGTTTACTCCAAACTTTGAAGATTCGGATGCATCGGCTGACCGCGTCGAACACTACAATCAGCAGTTTTAATGCTGGAAAGAGTGAGCCCTTGGGCAAGATTCGCCTGAAATACTAGATACGTGATCTCCAAACTGATGTGACTTGTTATGTCATTAATGCAGACATAAACTACAACATGTTGTTGGGATGACCATTGATCCATGATCGTACCCTCCACCTTCCATCAATGCATGAAGTATGTGTCCAGCGATGGGACTATCAAGGCTGAGTTTGCTGACATCTACCCATTTTAAGGTCTCAAAGCATACTATACTGACGCTGATCTGTACAAGTCAGTCCCTTTGGATGATGACGCTAATGATGCCGACGATAAGGCAGAAACTGCATCAGAAAGTGCAATTGTTGCTGAAGAACCTTTAAAGGTTCGATTAAGAGGGAAACCTTCCTAGACGCCAACACCTCTTATCATCAAACTTCAAGGAAAAGTACCTACTTACTCACCCCCGACGACGTCAATTGCCAACCAGAAGCCCATTCGAATAAAGCTTTCCCGAAGAGGCCCGAAGGCAACCTCAAAGTTTCAGGAATCCTCGGTTCCAGCACCCTTCATAGTCAAGCTGAAGCGGAGACCACTTCCACCTTCTCCCATGGCAGCCCCGGTTCTCACTGATGAGGAGTTAGGGGCCTATATATGTGCCAATGCTGAGGCGCATTCTCTAGATGATGTAATCCCTCGGAATAAAATTTCATATTTTATTAATAGAAAGTTGTTTTTGAATTACTCTTGTGTCCATTGGAACACCATGTATTTCTTAGACAATGCTCTGTATATGTTGTAAACCCAAGTGACAACTGCTAATCTGGCAAGCGGAGTTGTCTCTTCCCAAGATGCTTACTTTCTGGTTCCAACGAGGAAAAAAGATGTGGAACCTATCCTATTCAGTCGAGTAGAACATCCTTAGAGACTTACTCTTATAGAACCGGAGCCCGACAACGGCAGGATGCAGCTCCACCATTACACTGCTTAAGCCAAACACCTTATCCAGAAGATAGACTATGACTTGAACAATGACAGAGGACTTAACTATGGCAAAGGTCGATGCCTCCCCTTACGACTTCATGGTCCAAAGGGAAACTCCTAAAATTACTATCAGCATACTCGCCGAGGGTTGGGTTATGTTACACCTACAATAACTTCGGAGAGCTCCAAGATGGAGGTTGTGATGCATTCTCACTCCTCCGATTCCTCAACCTGGGACTCTGATACCAGTATCGATCAAGCCTTCAAGAAGATATTGTCCGTCAACATGGTTTCTGCAGATCCTCCAGTCGAGGACAAAGACCAGATGATCGAATTCTTCGAGGATGAACCTTGTGCTCAACGCCTAGGATCCCAATTAGAGTGGCATTTCGAATAGAGAGAACCTCCCACAGAAGACGAAGTCGTTCAAGTCGAACTGGAAGATGAGGCTTCCCCTAAACCCATCTTTATTAGCAAAAGCTTGACTGGAGAAGACAGAAAATCTCTGATATAGCTTATCGGAGAGTACATTGATGTCTTTGCTTGGAGCTATGAAGACATACCGGGTTTAGACCCACAAGTCACGATACACCGCCTCAACATCCAGCCCGGCGCTAAAGCTATTAAACAGCAACAGTGTCGCTTCCGTCCCAACGTCATGGATGCCATTGAGAAAGAAATCGATAAACTCATAGAAAGTGGTTTCATTCGCGAAGAGCAGCATCCGGATTGGGTGGCCAACATCGTTCCCATTACTAAGAAGAACAGGAAGATTTGAGCCTGCATAGACTTCAGGGATCTCAACTCGGCATGTCTAAAGGACGAGTTTTCCTTCATAATCACCGATATGATGATCGACAACACTTGTGGCTTCGAGCGTATGTCTTTTATAGACGGGTTCTCGGGCTACAACCAGATCAAAATGTTCCCTGAAGACGAAAAATACACTTCATTCTGGACTCCAAAAGGAATCTACTGTTACACATTGATGCCTTTCGGCTTGAAGAATACGGAAGCAACATACCAGCAGGCTATGAGTACCATATTTCGCGAACATCTTCGAAAAATGGTGGAATGTTATGTGGATGACATTGTCTTTAAGAGCCGGAAAAAATCCAGCCAACTGGACGACTTGAGGACTGTGTTCGACTTGATGCGGACACATCGACTGAAGATGAACCCAACCAAGTCTTTTTTGGGGGTTTCCAACAGCAAGTTCTTGGGCTTCATCATCACGGCCAAAGGTATTCATATAAACCCTGAGAAAACTAAGGCCATCCTGGACATGGCTCCCCCGAAGAATCTCCATGAGCTCCGGGGACTACAAGGATGCTTAGCCTATATCAGAAGATTCATAGCAAATCTCTCTGGATGTCACGACCCGCATCCGCTTTTTGAATACGAAACGTGTCCAAGCCCAGCCTACGCCGCAGTGTCGGTGGTAGTACGCTGTCTAAATACAAGTCACGTCCAACTAGAAACATATGGTAACTATATCTCATCCACAGGATAATCATGTCACAGTCAAGATCAATGAAAAGACATGAACTGAATAATAATGAATAAACTGAATATCAAGAATCACTGTCACGTCCGGTGGACACAAATCCACTACCAATAGACGAAAGAAAATAGAAGAATACATGGAGTAACTAACTGAAATAAAACTGCTAATCTAGACCACCTCAAGTGCAAGCGATGCGATCTGATGCTGGCTCAACTCTCTGGTCTGCTCCTAACTCAAGCTCGGCTAACCTGAAGAGATCATCAGGTCCTTAGAGGACTAGCAAGATACATAAAAACGAGCCTTTCTAACAGTTTATTATGCACGGAGGAAAATACAGAATAACCAAGTAAAACTGAGCAATGAATAAAGCACGAATCTATACACTGTCTACATATAATGAACTGCTGAACAAGGACTAGAGAACTCATGTCAAGATGTCAACGGATAACGCAATCGAATACTCAAACCCTCGTCCCTAATGTGGACTCGCAGGTTTGAACTACTAACCCTCGTCCCTAGCATGGACTCGCAGATTAGCATCTACTACTAACCCTCGTCCCTAGTGTGGACTCGCAGACTAGCATCACCCTCATCCCTAGTGTGGACTCGCAGGCGTAACCCTATACCACTAACCCTTGTCCCTAGCGTGGACTCGCAGGCTAGCATCTACTACTAATCCTCGTCCCTAGTGTGGACTCGCAGATTAGCATCACCCTCGTCCCTAGTGTGGACTCGCAGGCGTAACCCTATACCACTAACCCTCGTCCATAGCGTGGACTCGCAGGCTAGCATCTACTACTAATCCTCGTCCCTAGTGTGGACTCGCAGATTAGCATCACCCTCGTCCCTAGTGTAGACTCGCAGGCGTAACCCTATACCACTAACCCTCGTCCCTAGCGTGGACTCGCAGGCTAGCATCTACTACTAATCCTCGTCCCTAGTGTGGACTCGCAGATTAGCATCACCCTCGTCCCTAGTGTGGAGTCGCAGGTGTGGACCAATAACTACTAACCCTCGTCCCTATCGTGGACTCGCAGGTTAGCTTCAAGGTTCAAGACACGGAAGCACAACTCAATCAAGGCACGACCAATAAGACACAAGGCTAACTGTGAACACTGTCTAAAGCAATGATAAAAATATACCAGCTTGATAGAAAAGATACATGGCAATAATATGAGAAAACTGGATAAAATAATAGACAGTGCATGTAAATAAAGCTGTGTAGAAAGGCAAGGTATACTTGCCTTAGGTCCTGCACTGCTGGTACGGGTCAAAATCCGAATCAAGTCCAAGTATCCTGTTTATGAATTCATAATGATCAATACATGATATCTGTGGGAAAATAAGCCAACTTTATTAACTTGTTTGATGAGTGGCCTAGGTTGTCTATTTATCTTAGGCATGTAATCTCTAGTTTTAGTGTTTATTGAGGGGGGTCCTTTATTGGCCTGGCTTAATGTGGTACTGTTACTGCCTTGCAGGCATAAATAGAGGTTCCTGTCCCTGTTTGCATTTGTTGCCCATATCTGTAGTCATGACATTAGTCCTACCTCTTACCTGTTATAGGCTAACTAGTTCCTCAGATACCCTTATAATACTTAACTCAGAGATGTACATGAGTACTGTCCTATTGTTAGTAGGACATCTATCACGCAATAGTGCACACACACTGGACACAATTGAACACGCCTAACATTTCCAGCCCCATCTCTCCCATCTGTTAGTGAGACAAACTCTAATAAGTAGGCTGGCATCTTATCACTTGACCTGTACTATTATTTCCTTTTACTCTACTGTAGCTATATGGCAGGGAAAATGGTCACGCCAACAGCTAATCCTGGGTATCCTACATACCCCTTCCTGGTGGGGTTTGTTTTACAACAAGTCACATACCTAGTGCCACCCCAACCCTTTACTCCTTCTAGCAGTACATTTGTACACCCCACTAACAAGGATTTGAATCATGGTGATCACCTATATGCACATTCTAATTCAGGACAGTTGCACCTATATATACAATAATCTAACTCCTGATACCATGTTCTGCTACTGCACAATGGACTGGAGGATGGCAATGTCCATGAGTCTCTCAGGTGACCTGTGGTACACATCATGACCAATAGACATGTAGACGAAGAAAGAGGTTGTTTGTACTTTAAAGTACCAGCATTAAAGTCAAAGTCCCAAAGACAGGTTGTCAAGAGAACTTTCCTATTTGAAAGTGCAAGATACAAAATTGAGGGCTGTGTGTTGTCCCAGATACAGGTTTGACCCGTGACAACCTGTATTTTGGATGACTGGTTCCACTATCTGATCCAATGAGATGAACTGACAAAGGATGATGGTTGTTAAGATATCTTGAATGGTACAAACTCAAGATTATCCATGTCATAATTATCTCAAGTTCTTAACTAAGCTTGCTTACTTTAGTATCTTCTGTTAATGAATATCAATATTGTTAAAGTATTTGTCATATTGAAATCAGTAACTTCTCTGAAAGCTAAAGAAAGTCATTTCTTTTTACTCCCTTCTTCCACACAAAGCTCAAAGGGTAAATCTGATTGATTGTATAGAAACCTTTTAAATGAAACTAAAATAATATCCTCTACAAAGACCAAAATTAATCAAGAAAAGTCAATCCAAGATTCTAAACAAGAAATGCAAGAGGATTCTGATACGTGAGTATTCAGAGTGTCCAGAACCCAGTTGAGTCTGAACTCAAATCTGGACTCAAGAATAGAGTGGGTATGCTTGGAAAAACGAAGGTTTCAAGCCAAGGTAATACAGGGCTATGGAAAAGCCTAGTTTGGGAAGGCAGGAAAGGCCATATGTAGGATTTGAAATGCAATCGCATGAAGTGTTTTAGTGCAGGACACAATCAAAATCAATAAGGAAATGACCATATTCCAAAGGATAGTGATTAATTATCTTGAACCAAAAATACAGCTATGACAAACTCTCTACTGTTGTTTAAGAATAACATAATCCCCTGAATTAGTTGGATACCTAGGACAGTCCAAAACAGAACACACACTCCATGCTTCTATACCCTACTAACCTGGCACATGGCTCTTCTATACTTGCAATGCTCTGCACAAACAGTCCTATTGACATGGCTACATCATCACCATGTGGACAGAATGTCCAGTCACAAATTAACCATAATGACTAACATGGAACAAAAGTAGCCCAGGTTCAGGTTTATATATAGGTAGGTACCCTTACCTTTCTCTGGACTGGTACCAGAACCTGGTTAGACCCCACACTATAGCCAGTACTCGATGGATACAGGAGACACTACATCTCCTTCTCAACCTTAGGCCACCTAGGTTGTACTCTATGATGTTGCTGTGGACAGAAAATATAGGTTCACCATTATACACTCCTCTAAAATGTACTCAAATCATGTAGAACCATTCGATATGAGTCTTCTATCATCTCTTAGACATAACCACGAACACCTATACTACAATTGAACACAATATCGACTAACCCAGATTCAAGAATTATTTAATCTAGACGAAAGTAAAGGATAACTGATGAATGCAAGACTCGACTGTTCTTCTTGTTCCTTCTTCTTGCGATAGGGGAGTTGACTTCTAGGGTTTGCCGAGGGTGGCCACAATCCCCTCTTATATATAGGCTCTAATGCTCAATCATAATCTTGAGGAGATCAAGAGAAATTTGATTTGATCTTATCTGAGGGTTTGCCGAGGTTGATCTCCAGTTCAATTTGAATTTGAACACAGGGTCTTGATTTGAAGAGCTGTTGAGATTTTAAACTCAACCTTATTCACTCCAGTCCTTGCTAAAACTCTATTTTACCAATTGGTCCCTGTCAATATATATATATATATATATATATATATATTTATATATATATATATATATATATATATATATATATATATATCCTTTTGGACTTTCTATTGATATTTAGCATAACCAAATCATATGAAGCATAACAATTTGTATATGTGAGACAAATGAACGAATAACTAATTTAAATTTAAAAAAATACAGGAGAAAAATTGGTCAAGGGGTTGACAACTCTATCCCCCTTAAACAAATTTCGTCCTCGAAATTTAATGAACCGCGATCTATTAGAATGAAAAGTCTTGACTAAATTGCTATGACAGAAATTCAATCATAAAATATCAATTTAAAAAAGGTCTATCTATGCTAATGCTACTACTGCAAATCTCTACTGAAAAATCTTCGCCATATGCTCCTTGTGGTGTCGTCGCATCTTCCGTGATTATGGTAAAGGCTCGTCCTCCTTCTGCGGTCGGTGGAGTGTTCAGTGCAACGTTGTTCTTGTCTTGAGAGTCCAAAGAAACACTTTAGTCGTTGAAGAGAATTTCAAGCAGGATGCAATTCAAGGATTCAATGAAATCAAGGATTAGAGGCCAATAATGAGTCAAGACATGTGGATGAGATCCTAAGTGTCTAATCCTATTCGCAGGCTCACGACGGTACAGTGACGTAACCGAAGTGATTAACGTAGACCTGCATGGGCCACCAAAAAAACTTGTCACGACCAGCATCCGCTTTTCGGATACGAAACGTGTCCAAGCCCAGCCTACGCCGCAGTGTCGGCGGTAGTACGCTGTATAAATACAAGTCACGTCCAACTAGAAACATATGGTAACTATATCTCATCCACAGGATAATCATGTCACAGTCAAGATCAATGAAAAGACATGAACTGAATAATAATGAATAAACTAAATATCAAGAATCACTGTCACGTCCGGTGGACCCAAATCCACTACCAATAGACGGAAGAAAATAGAAGAATACATGGAGTAACTAACTGAAATAAAACTGCTAATCTAGACCACCTCAAGTGCAAGCGATACGATCTGATGCTGGCTCAACCCTCTGGTCTGCTCCTAACTCAAGCTCGGCTAACCTGAAGAGATCATCAGGTCCTCAGAGGACTAGCAAGATACATAAAAACGAGCCTTTCTAACAGTTTATTATGCATGGAGAAAAATACAGAATAACCAAGTAAAACTGAGCAATGAATAAAGTACGAATCTATACACTGTCTACATATAATGAACTGCTGAACAAGGACTAGAGAACTCATGTCAAGATGTCAATAGATAATGGAATCGAATACTCAAACCCTCGTCCCTAATGTGGACTCGCAGGTTTGAACTACTAACCCTCGTCCCTAGTGTGGACTCGCAGATTAGCATCTACTACTAACCCTCATCCCTAGTGTGGACTCGCAGGCTAGCATCACCCTCGTCCCTAGTGTGGACTCGCAGGCGTAACCCTATACCACTAACCCTCGTCCCTAGCGTGGACTCGCAGGCTAGCATCTACTACTAATCCTCGTCCCTAGTGTGGACTCGCAGATTAGCATCACCCTCGTCCCTAGTGTGGACTCGCAGATTAGCATCACCCTCGTCCCTAGTGTGGACTCGCAGGCGTAACCCTATACCACTAACCCTCGTCCCTAGCGTGGACTCGCAGGCTAGCATCTACTACTAATCCTCGTCCCTAGTGTGGACTCGCAGATTAGCATCACCCTCGTCCCTAGTGTGGACTCGCAGGTGTGGACCAATAACTACTAACCCTCGTCCCTATCGTGGACTCGCAGGTTAGCTTCAAGGTTCAAGACACGGAAGCACAACTCAATCAAGGTACGACCAATAAGACACAAGGCTAACTGTGAACACTGTCTAAAGCAATGATAAAAATATACCAGCTTCATAGAAAGGAACATGGCAATAATATGAGAAAACTGGATAAAATAATAGACAGTACATGTAAATAAAGCTGTGTAGAAAGGCAAGGTATACTTGCCTTAGGTCCTGCACTGCTGGTACGGGTCAAAATCCGAATCAAGTCCAAGTATCCTGTTTATGAATTCATAATGATCAATACATGATATTTGTGGGAAAATAAGCCAACTTTATTAACTTGTTTGACGAGTGGCCTAGGTTGTCTATTTATCTTAGGCATGTAATCTCCAGTTTTAGTGTTTATTGAGGGGGTCCTTTATTGGCCTGGCTTAATGTGGTACTGTTACTGCCTTGCAGGCATAAATAGAGGTTCCTGTCCCTGTTTGCATTTGTTGCCCATATCTGTAGTCATGACATTAGTCCTACCTCTTACCTGTTATAGGCTAACTGGTTCCTCGGATACCCTTATAACACTTAACTCAGAGATGTACATGAGTACTGTCCTATTGTTAGTAGGACATCTATCACGCAATAGTGCACACACACTGGGCACAATTGAACACTCCTAACATTTCCAGCCCCATCTCTCCCATCTGTTAGTGAGACAAACTCTAATAAGTAGGCTGGCATCTTATCACTTGACCTGTACTATTATTCCCTTTTACTCTACTGTAGCTATATGGCAGGGAAAATGGTCACGCCAACAGCTAATCCTGGGTATCCTACAAACCCCTTCCTGGTGGGGTTTGTTTTACAACAAGTCACATACCTAGTGCCACCCCAACCCTTTACTCCTTCTAGCAGTACATTTGTACACCCTACTAACAAGGATTTGAATTATGGTGATCACCTATATGCACATTCTAATTCAGGACAGTTGCACCTATATATACAATAATCTAACTCCTAATACCATGTTCTGCTACTGCACAATGGACTGGAGGATGGCAATGTCCATGAGTATCTCAGGTGACCTGTGGTACACATCATGACCAATAGACATGTAGACGAAGAAAGAGGTTGTTTGTACTTTAAAGTACCAGCATTAAAGTCAAAGTCCCAAAGACAGGTTGTCAAGAGAACTTTCCTATTTGAAAGTGCAAAATACAAAATTGAGGGTTGTGTGTTGTCCCAGATACAGGTTTGACCCGTGACAACCTGTATTTTGGATGACTGGTTCCACTATCTGATCCAATGAGATGAACTGACAAAGGATGATGGTTGTTAAGATATCTTGAATGGTACAAACTCAAGATTATCCATGTCATAATTATCTCAAGTTCTTAACTAAGCTTGCTTACTTTAGTATCTTCTGTTAATGAATATCAATATTGTTAAAGTATTTGTCATATTGAAATCAGTAACTTCTCTGAAAGCTAAAGAAAGTCATTTCTTTTTACTCCCTTCTTCCACACAAAGCTCAAAGGGTAAATCTGATTGATCGTGTAGAAACCTTTTAAATGAAACTAAAACAATATCCTCTACCAAGACCAAAATTAATCAAGAAAAGTCAATCCAACATTCTAAACAAGAAATGCAAGAGGATTCTGATACGTGAGTATTCAGAGTGTCCAGAACCCAGTTGAGTCTGAACTCAAATCTGGACTCAAGAACAGAGTGGGTATGCTTGGAAAAATGAAGGTTTCAAGACAAGGTAATGCAGGGCTATGGGAAAGCCTAGTTTGGGAAGGCAGGAAAGGCCATATGTAGGATTTGAAATGCAATTGCATGAAGTGTTTTAGTGCAGGACACAATCAAAATCAATAAGGAAATGACCACATTCCAAAGGATAGTGATTAATTATCTTGAACCAAAAATACAGCTATGACAAACTCTCTACTGTTGTTTAAGAATAACATAATCCCCTGAATTAGTTGGATACCTAGGACAGTCTCCAAAACAGAACACACACTCCATGCTTCTATACCCTACTAACCTGGCACATGGCTCTTCTATACTTGCAATGCTCTGCACAAACAGTCCTATTGACATGGCTACATCATCACCATGTGGACAGAATGTCCAGTCACAAATCAACCATAATGACTAACATGGAACAAAAGTAGCCCAGGTTCAGGTTTATATATAGGTAGGTACCCTTACCTTTCTCTGGACTGGTACCAGAACCTGGTTAGACCCCACACTATAGCCAGTACTCGATGGATACAGGAGACACTACATCTCCTTCTCAACCTTAGGCCACCTAGGTTGTACTCTATGATGTTGCTGTGGACAGAAAATATAGGTTCACCATTATACACTCCTCTAAAATGTACTCAAATCATGTAGAACCATTCGATATGAGTCTTCTATCATCTTTTAGACATAACCACGAACACCTATACTACAATTGAACACAATATCGACTAACCCAGATTCAAGAATTATTTAATCTAGACGAAAGTGAAGGATATCTGATGAATGCAAGACTCGACTGTTCTTCTTGTTCCTTCTTCTTGCGATAGGGGAGTTGACTTCTAGGGTTTGCCGAGGGTGGCCACAATCCCCTCTTATATATAGGCTCTAATGCTCAATCATAATCTTGAGGAGATCAAGAGAAATTTGATTTGATCTTATCTGAGGGTTTGCCGAGGTTGATCTCCAGTTCAATTTGAATTTGAACACAGGGTCTTGATTTGAAGAGCTGTTGAGATTTTAAACTCAACCTTATTCACTCCAGTCCTTGCTAAAACTCTATTTTACCAATTGGTCCTTGTCAATATATATATATATATATATATATATATATATCCTTTTGGACTTTCTATTGATATTTAGCATAACCAAATCATATGAAGCATAACAATTTGTATATGTGAGACAAATGAACGAATAACTAATTTAAATTTAAAAAAATACAGGAGAAAAATTGGTCAAAGGGTTGACACTGGACAGTGCCAACCCTTCACCAAACTAATAAAGAAAGGGGTTTCTTATGTCTAGACAAAAGAATACTAGCACGCGTTCGACGACATGAAGAAGTACCTCACTAGTCCTCCAGTACTGGTAGCACCGGTCATGGGGAGTCCCTTTCTGTAATACGTCCGAGATATGGATCATTCTCTTGGTGCTTTGCTAGCCCAGAGAAGCAATAGAGGCCACGAATAGGCAATCTACTATCTGAGTAGGACCATGATTGGTGTCGAGCATTGCTATAATCCTATTGAGAATGAGTGTCTCGCTCTAGTCTTCGCCATTCAAAAGAGACGATATTATGTGGCTGGACAGACAATTCATGTCATCTCCCGAGTTAAGCCCCTCAGAGTTCTCATGACCAAGCCAGAGGAGCTAAACTCTCGATTAGCCACATAGGCAATCCTTTTGACTCCTTATGACATGGTGTTCGTCCCACAAAAGGCAGTTATAGGGGTAGCGTAGCCGATTTCTTGGCGGCACATCCTATACCAAAAATATCAAAGCTCTACGATGTCATTCCTGACGAGGTCTTAGAGTCAAACGCGGTCTCAGATAATCCCGTCTGGCGGATGTTCTTTGATGGTGCTTCAAGAACAGGACCTAAGGGCAAAATTATCGCAGGGGTCGGAATGGTCCTCATCACTCCTGACGGTCTGGTCATCCACTGCGCATATTCTCTCATGGAGTCATGCACCAATAATGTTACTGAGTACAATACTCTTATCATCGGGCTCCAGCTCGTTAAACAATTAGGGGTCGACTACCTCAAGGCCTACGGTGACTCGAAACTGATTATCAATCAGGTTCGACGACAATATGAGATCCGACATGAAGATCTGATCCCTTACCATCAGGCGGCAATCGATATCATTTCCACCTTCATAGGGTTCTTTATAGAACATGTACCTCGATTGCAAAACTTGGAGGCCGACGTCCTTGTCGGTCTGGCCACTACTCTGGCAACTCCTGTCGGAACCCAGTACTCCGTCGCAGTGATGGGTCGGGAGCTAGTCTGCCCAAAGAACAATCTACATATGTGTATGAGTTACTCTGTACAGGTAGACACTAATGTTGATGTACGGCACTGGCGATTCCCGTTCATAGACTACGCAGTCTATAGAATCCTACCCGAAATCCCGAAGGAAGCCACTTCAATCAAGAGATGTTCGCTCCAGTTCTTTTATGACACAGCTACTAAAATGTTGTACCATCGTTCATACGATGGACTTCCCTTGCGGTGTCTATCTAAGACAAAAGCACAAGAAGTACTCCAAGAGGCACATAATGGCACCTGCGAAGCTCATCAGCCTAGTCCTAAGTTACAGGATCGACTACGTCGTATGGGTTATTATCGGCCGACCATGATGGCAGATGCCGTAGAATATGCTAAGAAGTGTCGGGTATGTCAGTTGTATGCTGACTTTATCCATCAAACTTCTGAGTTTCTACACCCCACTACGGCCTCTTGGTCGTTCGAAGCATGGGGAATAGATATCAGCGGGCCGATCAGCCCTTTGTCCTTCAAAGGACACCGGTTCATCCTCGCCATCACTGACTACTTTTTCAAGTGGGTGAAAGCAGTGCCACTAGCTGAGGTGAAAACTTTGAACGTGATCAGCTTTGTTAAGCATCACGTCATCTACCATTTTCGAGTTTTTCGAAGAATTATCCACGACAATGGCCCTCAGTTCGTAAGCTATGCATTCCATCGGTTCTGTGATAAGAATTGGATACATAATGTAGCATCAACAACTTACAATCCTGCAGCAAATGGACTAGCCGAAGCTTTCAATAAAACAATTATTAAGTTGCTCAAGAAAGTTGTATCTTCCAATAAGCGCGACTGGAACGAGAAGCTCGGCGAGTGTCTATGGTCTTACAGTACGACCATTCGGACACCTACTGGCAATATACCGTTCTCACTTATCTACTAAAGCAAGGCGGTACTTCCTCTGGAAATCCAGATTCTGTCCCTACGGGTGGCTATAACCAATCAACTGACAGTCGAAGACAATCAACACCGTCGGCTGCAGGAGCTGGAAGCGTTGGACGAGAAGCGCTTGCTGGCTTAACAACGTATCGAACTCTATCAAGCTCGGATTTTTGGGGCCTTCAACAAAAAGGTCCGGGAGAGGACATTCCAAGTTGGTGACCTCGCCTTATCAGCTTGAAGACCGATGGTGATGGCTCACAAAACTGTTGGAAAGTTCGAGCCAAAGTGGGAAGGACCGTTCGTCATAGTGACGGTCTACTCTAATGGTGCTTACCGGTTGACAAAACCTAACGGCGATTTGCTAATAATGTCGGTCAATTGTAAATTCCTTAAGAAATACTATGTCTGAGGCATAAATCGACAAATATTTCCATATCCCCTGTGAATGTTTATGGGTTCTATTAACAAGTTCATCCCTTTTCTATTTTCCCAGTAGAAAACATTCCATGTCCATATTACCTCTGAGCTATTTTTTACACCCCAATGAAGTTCATGCCCACCATGTCCATATTACCTCTGAGTAGACATCTCTTCCATGACAAACCCCGTATTGTCATAATTATCTATAGAACATTTCCTGTCCATATTACCTCTGAGTTATTTTATACACCCGTGGAATCTATCATTGCCATATCCATATAACCTCTGAGTAAGAAAAATTCTACCACAAAAATTCTGTATTTACCATGTCCATATTACGTCTGAGTAAACACCCAATTCCCCAGCGGAGTTACCTCCATCCCATCATGTTATATTACCTCGTAGGAAATTGTCATTATTGTACATAATGCTCATAGTAAATGGGCAAGTAAAAAAGCAAAACTAAAAGTGTTCATTCATGAAAAAGAAAACTTTGTCGTTCTACACTACAAAAGCAAAAAGTAAGGAAAAAAAAGGCGAAAGGCATTAGCATTGCGACGACCTCAGTCGACTCCTCAAAAGAGCAACCTGGGGCCCGACCAACTCTTTGGCTCAACACTCTGCCTCTTATCGTCGGGCGGCCTTATCCTCGAGCTGGGACAGGTTCTGTCATGCAAGGTCTAGCTCCGTCTGATGAATGCCAATGCTTTCCCTCTTCCGAGCTAGGGTCTCAGATTGTTGGCGAAGGATCTCCTGTTGGTCTCTTGACTTCTACAGCTTACTCTCGACAAAGGCCAACGTTTCTTCCAGCTGTCGAATCAGGTCCGGAAGGATCTCGTACTGTTTCTCTAAGGTTGTTCGACGGCAGACTTGAACTTCTTCGACATTGTTCGCCTCTTCAATCTCTATTTCGATCTCGACAAGCCTGATAGTCAGAGCCTGACACCTCCGTTCGTGCTGGAAAAGTTCAGCAGCCATCTTCTCTAATTCTACGTCCTCCAGAGATGAAAGGCTGTGCTGAAGACCCTGAAGCTCTAAAACTGTGGCTTCTAATTCTGTCAGGAGAGCCTCTATCGTATTTGTTTTTGCTTCGTACACCTGATATTCATTCAATGTCGCTAGCTAGACTCTTACAGTGGACCGAACCCGCCTAAGCGTTTGGTTATGCTGCAGGACACCCTCTAAACCACGCTTAAAAGATTGGTGAATGGTGCCCAGGATGAGGTTGGCGTAGTAGGCATTGACAGCCATAGCCATTGGGGTCAACGGGGATGCCGAGATTGAAGGCCCCGGAGTAGCGACGACAGCCAATACATGACTTAGTATTGGAGCCGAAGCAGGTGATGCCATAACTGGAACTGAAACCGACGATAAAGCAAAGACGATACGTGTCGACATTGTCTGATGCATAGCCAGCTCTTCAACAGACTCCCTTGCCGGTTCTTCAACAATTTGATGGAACTGTGGATTCCCAGAACCCTTCCTTTGGTCTGCGTATTGATCGATAGAAAGTTAAACAGATCAAATACGTGTTCTAACCCTTCATAAGTGGAAAACTAGGGTTCACGAATTATACCTGCGGCGGAAAGGAGACAAGTAATTCCTGGCAATCTCGAGCGGACGATCCTAAGACCTTCTGCACATATTCCTTCCTCGAGTTGGACGTCGTGTGGGCGACGATCTCCCAACCTTTTCTTCTCCTTGGCAGCACTCTCTTTCTCTCCTTACGTGAATTACGAATTTAGATAATTTTTTTGATTTATAATCATTAATCTGGCGGCCAGAGAATAGAGGATATATATAGGCTACGGCAGGGACCATGAGGAGAAATTAGGGTTAGGCCTCCTAACGGATCTGGATATCCCGTGTTCAGCCCGAACACACAATCCAGGCCCATTAACAATAGCTCGGTCCACTAATGAGCTATTGTTGCACTACCTCCCTAATCCCAAATTATGTTTGTGGGCTCCTTTTATTATATGCTCGTTTGGCTCCCCCATGTTAAGATATCGTATGTCCGTCGATCAAATTAAGTTACTGACAACTATATTGATTCGACATCTTTTATCCTTAAGTAGTACCGCTCAACTTTATTTGTCATATCGGATATAATCCACCTGCAGGGTTTATATGACAATCCTTATGAGCTCCATAAGAGGACATCATCAACCCGATGTATCGGGACATGGATTCCATTTATAATCAACAGCCCATCATACATACAATGTTATTACCCAATTCATAGAGGTTGTTGATCCATAATGAATCTCACTCTTTTATGAGTCAAAGTAATATACATTGCATATACATGTCCGTTATTATATCCGGATTAAGAGTACAAGCATCCATAATAACAGAGGTGTTTGTTATCTTATGTAGTCAGTACAAAAAGAACAACCTCAAGTGGTCCTGTTCAATACACACAAAGTGTACTAGTGTAAACCTATAGTCAAGATAGACTAATACCATATTACACTACAACCTTTCCAATAGATTGTCCAAGTCCATCTAGGTTGTGAACTATTTATATACTCCATAAGAAACTGATAATATGATCTTCTGTGTGACACCACAAACCATATTATCTATAATATAGAATATCAGACATTTGCATTAACACTTGCAACAAATACAATATGCAAACATTTGCCCATATGATTCTCATTCAAAATTTAAGGAAATAAGGTTACTACAAAAGTGATGCTTTTAGTATATAACCCTAACACAATTTTCGTGACTGACCTCTGGAAAGCCTCATGGACTGGCGCTTGAATAATCTCCGTGACCGATGTTTCAACGGTCGTTGCGACCAACTCCTCAGTAGTCTTGTTAACCGGTTCTTTAGCAGTCGACTCGTCAGCGGTCTCCTCGACCAAATCTCTAGCAGCTGGCTCGATAGTAGTTTCTTCGAGCAGCTCTGTAGTGACTGAATTGAGGGACACTTCAGCAACCAGTTCCTCGGCGGTCTTCTCGATCGATGCTTCCACAGTCTCTTTGATCGAGCTGTCAATGGTGTCTTCAACAGGCTCATCAACATCCTCATTGGTTGCCAACTCAGTGGCCACCTCGGCTAGAGCCTCAGTAATCGGCTCGTCAGCAACCTTCTCGACGTGCTCTTTCATGGTCTCATCGGTCGTCTCTCCAAGGATCTTTTCAGCCAACTCTTCAATAGCCTCCTAGGCCACTTTTTGAATGACCTCATCGACTAACTGCTCGATGGTCATCTTTACCGGCTCTACAATAGCTCGGTCGGCTAACTCCTCGACAGCTTTCGTCATCAACCTTTCCACAGTCTCTTCGACCAGCCTTTGGGGAAAATCCCTGAGGCTTGCAAAAGGAAATTCCTCAGCCGCATGATCCTTCTTACCTCTCGATATATTTGGGTCATCTTCAGCCACTTCTTTAGTATAAGAAGGAGGTACAGTTGTGGTGTCCCGAGCAATGCCTTCAATATCCTCAGTTGGTCGGTCCATCGTGGATACAGATTCTAGAATCATGCCTTTCGTCACCACAAGATCGATCCCGGGTATCTCCACAGGCTCATCCATAATTGGCTCCAGGAAAGCTTCTCGCCGAGGTGAAGTTGCTGGTTCCGAAAGCCCTGAGTCTCGTACTCGAAAGGAGCGAGAGGAGAAGCATCTTCCGAGTCAGTAGCCTCAGCAGCTGAGGTTGTCGGGTTCTCATCCGGAACACTAACCTTTTCGGTCCTCACAATTATAGGTGTACTAAGATTTGAAGGACCTACGATGGAGGCAATCCTTTCTTTCCTTCTTGAAGAAGGACGTTCGACGAACAAAGGGATGGTTACTCTAACCGCCAGACGCAGCAGCTCCCTCTAGGACACCTCCAGGGCAGGTTCCTCAGAAAGTTCTTTGAGTATCTCTGACCAGCTAGACTCGTTCTTCTTCTTTGCCTATATAGGCAAAACAGCGATAAACGGAAAGTCTGAGATAAGAAACCAAATAAAAGGAACCGAAATGTACCTGCAAGGAGGGTTCAGCAGCCAGAGTGCTATGGCATAGCAAAGACCATCGTGAGGGACAGCACCATCTAGGTACAGCCCATTTGGTTCTCTTGGCAGGAGGTGAACTCGCCTCTGAAGCAGCTCGACGTTTCAACGGTTCACTCAAGGGCGCTTCGTCCTCTCTTCTCTCCCGAAAGGTACTAGAATAGTCCGAGGATCTACTATCCGACGATGCGAGCCCTCGAAGGCTCTCGAGGGCTAACCGAGGTGCCTCAAACTTTATCCCCTCAATCAAGCTTCACTCTCGTTTGTAGTCCAATGAGAAGTTGTGAGTAATGCAGTAAAACTTCATGACGGAATATAATATACGAGTTTCTCCATACAACACGAAGATCATAAACTTCGTTCCGATGCATCCGGTATAGTAATAACACCATGCTCGGGCGCCATCCAGCAGACTCCCTTCATAACCGAGGTAGGAGCTTGGATTATCCATTATTATCTGGTTGTAGCCGAACTGTTGCACAAACCGAATCGGCAGATAGGGCTCCAGATACACCCGGTACTGATTCTGGTACATCAAGTGTGAATGACGGACGGATTGCAGCCAATGGAAAGCACCGAGAGTCAGATCACTGTCCACTTTGCCTTGGTCTATTAGTTCGTCGTCTGCAAGGTAACCCCTGTAAGAGGGCGAAACCCCATTGAAGTCGTAGCCATCTAAGCGGCTCAACATCAACCTATAGATGGGAACGCCATGATGGAGCCATTTTGCCCGATGATAGTAGCATAGCGTCACATCTCCCTCCTTATAACTATCAATGGTGTTAGGGACTATCAAACTTGGGCGGTGTAATGCTATACCAAGCCATCAAATAATGATAAGGGAGCTCAATCCGAGGGAATTCATCCTCTCCCCTACAAAAGTCTATTATCCTCTTCGAGAGTTCTTGCAGGCCTCGCAAGTTATTGTATACCATAGCCGGGAGCAAAGCTAGCGAATGCTTAAAGGCCAGTTTCACAGCTGGCAGAATGAGTTCCTGGGTGACCTGCACCACGAATCCCGAGCCTCCAAGAACTATGGCTTTTCGCAGCCATATCATCAGTTAAGCAGCCAGCGCCGCTTTCGGGCTCAGAGCAGTCATGTTTTGACAAAAATAGCTATAAACAGTAGATGTTTTCCTTCGACATCTACTGAGGGAGCGGAGACCCCCGCTACGGCCATCAAATCTTCTACCTCGTTAGTGGTATATTCCCTGGGCATGGAAAAGTGGGCCGTTCCTGGCTCCGACGAGTGCTTTTCGAAGATATAATCCTTCCAAGCTTTGATATGGGGCGGAGCCTTCGCTCTGTCTTGGGGAACGCACACTCGATGACGACAAAGCAATTCTTTGTATACGGCTATTATTTTAGGATATTTGTTCTCCATCACTAAAAACTCCTCTTTGCAAGGAGTATATTTCTCATACGACTCGTCCCCCATGGCAGCTTCTAGATGTCATGCATCTCATGGAGGGCCAACCCCATCAATTCGGGCGGAGTAAAATAGTCCTGGTATGGTGGTTATACATCTCCAGCAAGGCCATGAACAGGGGCTGATTGATTTCTATACCATGTTCGGTAGCCCTGATGGCACGACGCAAGCCCGTACCTTCGGATCCTCCTTGAAGCTACCCAACACCTACTGGGTTAGTTTGCGCCATTCATCCCTAGGATGCATCCAGCCTTCGACCTGGAAAGCCTTTTTCGGATACGTGCTTCCCGTCGCTAGAAGCCGATTGGCAAAAAGAGAAGCACGAAATGGATGTACCTCTGTGGTAAAATCACTGAGCAGATGACCAGAGAGCAACACGCGCAATGTGTACAATAGACCATCGTGTGCACTCTTAAAAGTATCCTTTCTTTTAGAGTTCCTATCCACCTAGATATGTCCTGTCATTAAACCCCCTTGCTTCGGGGTCAGCTCCCATTTCATGAGACACTTTTCGGCAAAGCAAAAGAAAACCAAGAGCGGAAGGTGCCGGTTGACTAACGGAACATACAAGGAGAGACTGTCATTCTTGAAGTACCAAGTCTCATTTATCTCCAAGAGATCGGTCTCTTCCAGAATCAGCTGATTGCCAAAAAGGAACCGAGGTTTTAGCATCTCGACGGCATCAGAAGGGAGAGATAACTTGCCTCGATCCATCATACAACGAAAATATACATGTTGTTGATCCTGTATCATAGTTAGTCGCTCTGTTGGTTGACCTTGGGCGATAAACATTTTGGCAAGATTAACGAGCGCTTCGTTGACATTGATACCTACGGCACAGACCGCTGAATCAAAAAGGATATCCCCGAAGAGAGGCGTGGACATGAAAACTACACATAAACAAAATATGTTAGGAAAACGCAAGTATCTTCTACTACTAAGGCGGTGCCTAGTGGCACTGCGCCTCAGTAGAAAAGCATCTGTTCATTCACTGCACAAGCATCCGCACAGGCAGTACAAAAGTTGTACTGAACGTCCGCACAGACAATTCATAAATTGTACTGCGCACAGACGTTGCTAGTGACTCTGCGCATTTGCAGAAACCTCGGCACATTTTATAGTCATTACTTCATAAAAGTAGCGACTACGCGCAACGGTTGATAGAGCTTTAGCACATCTTCGGGACACCACTCCGAAGAATGGCGCCCCATACGCATCAACCGAAAAGAGCTTTAGCACATCTTTGAGACACTACTCCGAAGAGTGAACGCTCATGTGCATCAGCAAAATAGAGTATAGGACACCTACTCGCAACCGGCGGTCGCATGTCTCTGTGAACTCCGATGCCCATGACCGGAGCATTATCGACATCGATGGCTTCCGAGACTGGTTGCTTCCCTCTAGCCTGGCTCATGCTCGCCGCGGCCCCTCTAGTCTGTCTCGTTCTCGCCATATCCCCACCGACCTGTCACGGGCTCACCACGGCCCCTCTGGCCTTTCTCGTGTTCGTTACAGCCCCTCTGGGAGTTTTTGGAGTTCTCGATCGCTTGGAAGCCATGGCGGGATGACTAGGATTTTGAGAAAGAAGAAGACTGGAAAGAAAAACTTCTTCGGAAGGAGAACACAGGTGGCAGAAAAGGTTCTCTCTCTCCGAGCAAAACTCTATTTATAGAGCAAGGCCACGTCAGCAGTTAAAGACAAAACTCTTCGTATTCGAAGAAACTCTTCGAACGTCGTAGGAGATCGTGATGTCTTTTAAGTCCTAAAAACAAGGAGTTATCGTTACTTTTTTGTTGAAACGATGGCTCGAAAGTATTTAATGCTGACAGCTAAAATAACGCCAACATGTCAGTGACCCGCTATGCATTCTCGATGACACGTGTCATTTCATGCTTCTATTCAAAGTGTTCCAAACTTGTTTAAGTTTGAAAACTTTAAAGGGGGTCATGTAGAAGCATCAAAATAGCAGAGGTGGTACGGAAGCATAGAAGACAACAGTTGCTTCATAGAAGCGCAGAAGACAACAGTCGTTTCACATACTTCACAGAACCGCAGGGGACACACAAAGACAAGTGTATAAAAGAAAGTTCTTTATTAAAATCAAATTTACAAAAGATCTTTTACAGACTCTTCATGATTACATATAAAGACTAAACCCTAAAGCACGGCATACAAAGTATGCAAAGCGCACAGACCCCAAAACGTACAGCAACGTCAGAGCGAATCACTTCCTGATCAGGACTAGCCACTTCCTAGTCAGACACGGAGGAACTCCAATATGGCTAATGAAGCAGCTATTGGCCCGAACAAAAATGTAGCTCCTGCTCGCAATACTGCTTGTGGCTATTCCAATATAACAGGGATACCGTCGCTATTGAGTAGGGCAGAGCACAGTCTGTGGCGCTTCGGGTTGGCAATAAATCCAAACCTGGTAGCTTGGACCTCGAAGACCTCCAAGATGTTGTTCAGGGTCGAAATCTTTATGCCAAACGCTCAAGTACATCTCGAAACTCAGTAGTGGTTCTTCTACAAAACCACAGCTTCTTTGAACGAAGAGATCTACAACCAACAATCGACTTATGCAAGGCCCATGGTCGTTCAAAGCTAAGTCAGGGTCGAGCATAACAGGAAAATGACAAGAAACTGTGAGCAAAGTGTTAACCGAAAGCTACTCTTTATATATATGCTGTGTGGTCCAACCCACAGACCATGTGGCGGTCGGTTAAAGGACTCCGGAGTAATGGAATGAACCTAGGACTCAGCACAATGAATCTCATTTAATAGATTCATTTGATTAAGCCTTGTTACCGCTTCTCGAGCCCCCAAACAGCAGTAATTAAAGAGGATGTTGACTTAGCCAGTTAAGGGCGCTCATTTATTTTTCTTAGGAGAAAATAACTTCGATAGAACTCGCTCCTTCGGTTCAACCAAGAAGCACAGAAGCGTAGCCCCTTCAGATCAACACAGAAGTGCAGCCCCTTCGGTTCAACCCAAAAATGTAGCTCCTTCAAATCTAATCCAGAAGCACAGCCTATTCAATGACTCCTTCATTTGACACTTTATTGCCTTGGCACAGTCTTCTCGTTGCCCTAAAGTGCAGTGACTTCGTTGTCTCGGCACAGTCTCCTCGTCGCCCAAAAGTGAAATGACTTCGTTGCCTCAGCATAGTCTACTCGTCACCCAAAAGTACAGTGACTTCGTTGCCTCAGCACAGTCTCCTCGTCGTCCTAAAGTACAATGCCTTCATTGTCTCAGCACAGACTCCTCATTGTAATAAAGTATAGTGACTTTGTTGCCTCAGCACAGTCTCCTTATTGCCCAAAAGTATAGTGACTTCGTTGCCCCAGCACAGTCTCCTCGTCGCCCTAAAGCGCAGTGACTTCGTTGTCTCAGTACAGTCTCCTTGTTGCCACAACTCGTTGCCCTAAAAGCACAGTGACTTCGTTGCCTCAGCACAGTCTCCTCGTCGCCCTAAAGTACAGTGACTTTGTTGCCTCAGCATAGTCTCCTCGTCTTCCAAAAGCGTAGTGACTTTGTTGCCTAAGCACGGTCTCCTCGTCGCCCTAAAGCACAGTAACTTCGTTGCCTCAGTATAGTCAACTTGTAGCCCTAAGCACAGTAACTTCGTTGCCTCGGCATAGTCTCCTCGTCACCCAAAAAGTGCAGTGACATTGAAACCTTACCAGAAGCGCAGCTCGTATAGACGCACGATTCTATAAGGTAGCATTGTTCCACATGGCCACTATGGCATCTATATCTTTTCAGATATGTTCCAATCAATTTGTTTAGACCGTCGCTCCTAAGATTAGAATATAGTTTGGTTCTGTTGATATGAGCAATATCTGATCGATTTATTTAAATCGTTGCGCTTAAGATAGGAACAGAGTTTGGTTCTGTTGACAAGGGCAATATCCAATCGGTTTGTTTAAACCGCTGTCCCTAAGATAGGGACAAAATTCGACTCTATGGATAGGAACAAAACCCACTCGGCTTCATCCAATCAAGATTATCGAGCCATAAGCAAACGCTATGTGTTATTTATTGGGTTATGTTATTTACCACCCGAGATCTTGATAGAAGAAAATCTCAGCATCTGCCACATGTCATCTTAGTAGCAGCCCTCACCGTGCGGTTATAACAAATTCTCTTATATCTCTACGCGCAGCGCTTCTGAGCACCCAGAAAGAACCCTATGCACATCACATATGTGCTGACCTATAAACAGAAGGAGTTGGCCTTCATTAGAAAGGTCGACATCTTCCTGATTAGCAACACCGAGTACCACTCTCGAGCATCAGAAAGTCAGAGCAAGTTCAAGTTATCGTCAAATCGTCAACGGAGTAAAGGAGCCGCTGTAGTGCTCAATCTCCACCATCATACTTTCCTAGAAAATTATGTACTTAACCTTCTGTTTAGGAGTCATTTTTGTACTTTTTATATGTTTGAATACAAAAAATTCGTTCAACTTTTGTCATGGCAAACATTATACATGCCAGCTACGTATCGAGAGGACTCAAGTTCAGCTCGAGTATAAATAAGCTGTCTAGTTGTTCTAAATCAACTATATCTCAATCTATTAAATAATGTTAAAATGACGAATCAAGTGCACTAAGGTTGATCAGACCGTAATACACTGATTCTAGAATAGATAAATATATTAGAGTGGATCCCCAATAATACATTTTTCATGAGCAAGCTAGAAGAAAATTAAACTTGTAAAAGACTAGGCTATAATAACAGCATGAGTCTAATAAGGATAAAATATAGATAAGGAAGAGAATGATAAAAACAACAACTAATATACCTGAAGTCTTGGTGTAGCAACCATCATCCATCAATGTATCATACCTCCATCTAATATATGGAGAGATCATCAGGTCCTAAGGGGACTAGCAAGATACATATAAACATGTCAAATGTAACAATAGATAAACATCAACTAAAAAAAGAAAAGAAATAAACCCAAAGGAAGGACGACATCTAAGAAATACTATGAAGTGAACGACATCTAAGAGGGTGGCATGCCATGAGAACAACAGTATTAGTCGTAGCTACAGATAAATCGGGTAATAGAAACTGTAGTCCGGTGCGGCACTAACAGTCATATCACAGGTCTCTATCACAACCCGATAAGGTACTAACGATTGAGGGACAAGTGAACAAATCTCTATCGCATCACAACGAGGCACTAACGAGTAAAGATTTGTTCACAGTAGCCTACGCCTAGTAACGTATCCTCGCCTAGGGAACTAAGGAATCAAGTCAAGTAATACAGAAAAATAGGTTCAGATCAAGTCCAAGTCAATCAATCCATGTCAAGCCAAGTCAAGGAAACATGACGTAGAACTGATAACTCTATCATAAGACACGGTGAACACAAAGAAGACCAATAAACAAGCAATAAAATAATAATATCCTATACATGCACGTAAATCTAGAAAATAATAATGACATTAACATAAGAAATATGTAATCAAATAAGACTGAATAGAAACAACAATATGGAAATTTATAAAACCAACTGTACAATTTGCCAAGGTATACTTGCCTAGTGGTAGTAAAATATCTCGCAAACAACTCGTCAAATCAAAGAGCCACGAAATCTGAACTCCGCAAACGTCTCCGCATGCTGAAACAGACATCAGCAACGTTTTTGTTGTAATAAAAATATCGAAATTCGAATACCCACAAGTCCAATTCTATACACATGAGCAAAACAATAATTTTGGGCCAAATTAGTGTACCATCGTTGGACCTGTTTTGTACTAAAAATATGCCAGAACCTTTGGTCTCTAAAATCGACAAATTATATACCTACGAGTTCAATTTTTAGGTACGAACTCAATGGTATGTCCAGATTTGGATTCCGATGAGCCATGCACAAAATCGCCCATTGAAATATATATATATATATATATATATATATATATATATATATATATATATATATATATATATATATATATATATATATATATACATATAAAAAAAATATATATATATATACATATAAAAAAATATATATATATATATATGTATATATATATATATATATATATATATATATATATATAAATATATATATATATATATACATATATATATATATATAATATATATATATATCGTACTGGAAGAAGGGGAGATTACTGGGCGAACTTGGGCGGACGTAGCTGATGAAGAAGACGCTCGTACATTGGCAGAGTCCAATGTCCGGGAAAAAGAAAGGGATACACTCAAGCCCCCCAACTCGATCCGTAAGAAGAAGGATCCTCCCCTGCCGTCAGACAGAGTCCTCCGGTCAGTTATCGCAAGCTCCTCATCCAGCCCAAATCTTAATGTTTAAGTTCTTAATTTGGAATGTTCGGGGTATTGCCAACAAGATGACTCTTAAAAGAATCAGAAATCTAGCCAGAATTAACAAAGTTCACCTCATTACTATTATTGAACCCAAGGTTTCGCCTAACAAACTGACATCATTTCAACTCAAGCTGGGATGCTCTCATGGAGTCACCAACGAGAAGGGGAATATATGGATCTTCACTAGAGGAGGTTCGACTATGCATTTGGTGGACTCCTTTGATCAAGCAGTAACTATTCGATACTCCATTGATTTCCTGCCTACCAAAACCCTTGTCTCGATCGTTCATGGTGACAATACTAAGGAAGGCAGGGTTATAATGTGGGATAGATTACAATTCTTACAATCTCAATATAATCTCCCCTGGGCAGTTGGAGGAGATTTTAATGTAGTCAGAAACAGTACAGAAAAGACTGGTGGCTTGCCTCCTAGCTCCCAAGCTATGAATGACTTTAATAATTTCTTGATGACTACGGGATTAACTGAACTTCCATATACAGGTAGCTCATTTACTTGGATGAAATCAGATGGAGATAGGCAGGGCTCTCGGCTTGATCGCATGTTGTTGGACAAAGACTGGCTTTCCCTACTGCCCCTTTCGATGGAAGATCATCTTAACAGAGATGAATCGGATCATACGCCATTGCTTATTACTTTCAAATCTGCAAATGCGTGGGTCCGTAAGCCTTTTGTTTCTTGGACTTCTGGACCACTCATGAGGAGTTTAGCAAGGTGGTTGAGACAGCTTGGACCTCTGTTCATAATGCTAATTCTCTTGTTAGTGTATCGAAGAAATTGGTAGCTTCTCGCAAAGCTTTATCTACCTAGAGTAGGGCAACATTTGGGGACATTTTTCAACAGGTCAGGATGTCTGAAGATGCAGTGTTGGCTGC
>JANAVB010019794.1:5599380-5614380 GCA_029216955.1 Iris pallida
AGACGTGTTTAATGAGGACCATCTTTCCGCTAGGGGACAAGGTCGTATTGTGCCATCCCGTGATGTTGTTCTTGATTTTGTTCACCAGACCATAGAAGATGCCCGAATTAGATTTGCCATATACCAGAGGGCATCGCAGATAGGAGAACGAAAGGTACACGGTAGAGAAGGAGGTCAGGTTGGCGAGAGTAGCCAAGTGGTTCCTGTCAGCTTTGTGATGGGTGTAGATGACGCTTTTGTCGGGGTTGACATGTTGACCGGAGCATCTTGTATATTTTTCGAGAGTACTTTTGACCACCTCCACCGACCTGATATCACCGGACGAGAAGATGAGGATGTCATCGGCGTACGCTAGATGAGTAATTAAGGGGCAGCCAGTGGTGGTATGATAGTGGTAGAATCTGGAGATATTTGGCATGTTATTCAGGTTTCTGCTGAGAGCTTCGGCCGCTATGATGAAAATGGTGGAGGAAAGAGGGTCTCCCTGAAGAACCCCGCGGCTAGACTAGAAGAAGCCGTCGGCCTGCCCGTTGATGATGGTGGAGAACCAAAAGTTGTTGATGGATCTGAATATGATGTCTATCAAAAATGTTGAGAACCTGAAAGCCTTGAAGACCCATATCATGAATTACCAGTACAGCCGGTCGTAGGCTTTCTCCATGTCGAGTTTGATGGCCACTTTACCACCCCTGAACGACAATTTCATGCACGTTATTATTTCTTGTGCGAGGAGGATGTTGTCGGTGATATTTCTCCCGGGGACAAAATCGCTTTGTTCCTCAGAGATTATCTTTGGAAGGGGAGTAGCCATCGGGTCGCGATGATCTTGGAGATTATTTTATTGGTGAAAGTGCATAGGCTGATTGGTCTAAAATCTCTAAAGGACTCCGGGTTATCTTTTTTTAGGATGAGGATAAGGTTGGCTCGAGAGATGGATTTGGGATAGCTCGTGCCTTGAAAAAAAGCAACTGCGGTCGTAAGAAAGTTCGAATCAATGATGTCCCAGCAGGATCGTTAGAAGACTCCGGAGAACCTATCAGGGTCGGGTGCGCTGTGGTCGTCAAGGGCCCACACAGCGGACTTGATCTCCACCGAGGATGGGGGGTCAGAAGCTGAGCATTGTCACACTCGTTGATCAGATTGGGGACCTTAGCAAGGAATTCGTCGTCTTTAACGATGGTGTCTTTGGAGAATAATTTGGTGTAGAAATTAGCAGCAGTGGCCTGGATGCTTTGCTGGTCTTTGAGTAAGGTGTCGTTATCGTCGGATATTTGGTGCAGGTTCAGTTGGTTTCTGCAGCCTTTAACGCAAACGTGGAAGAAGCTGGAGTTTTGTCGCCCTCTGCCTCCCAGGTTAATCTGGCTTTCCGTTTCTAAAATTCAGTCTCTACTTTTAATCGAGACTTGAGGAGGGCTTTGGTTAGGTTTAGCTCAGCGCGAGCTTCCTCAGAGGGGTCCAAGGAGAACCGAATCTCGGCCCGAGTGACATCATCTTCCATATTCTTTATTTCTTGGAAGATGTTACCGAAGGCAAGTTTGCTCCAGGTGGAGAGCGCGCCTCTGGTTGCCTGTAGTTTGGTAGCCACGTTGGCAAGGGGGTCGGGATGGCTTGTTGAGATCCAGGTAGATGCCACTATGCTTCTGAATTGATGGTGGTAGCTCCAGAAGTCTAAGAATCGAAAGGGTTTCTTGATGCTGTTGGATTTGCTGCTTATCTCAATGAGGAGAGGGGAGTGGTCGGATTCTGGGGAGTTGAGGTGAGATAGGTTGGAGATGAGATCCATGTCGGACCAGAGGTTGTCGATCAAGGCCCGATCTAGGTGAAAGTATTGTCTTCGGGCTCCTTCCTGCTTGTTGTACCATATGAAGGCGTTCCCGGAGAAGGAGAGGGAGGACATGTTGGCGTTGAAGATGAAGGCGTTGAAGTCGGCTATGGCCGGCTGGGGGGGCACCTCCCGGATTTTTCTTCCCTGCACGAGATCGTGTTGAAGTCTCCTAGGCAGAGCCACGGAGGGTTGTTAAGGAGGAGGTACGTATTCGACAGGGTGTCCCAGAGCAGCTTGTGTTCGGTGAGATCACAGCTACCGTAGACCACGAAGAGGAGGGATCGGGATGGGAGAGTGGGGTGTTCCAACCAGCAGGAGAGCGCCTGTTTGGAGTCCTGGACGATGCCGAACTTACATTCGGCGGAGAAGAGGATCCATATGTCGTGGCACTCGACAACAGCGGACGAGAACTCGAGTTGAAGCAGGATGGATTTGACTTTTCTTTGAGGGAGTTTGGGTTCGATGATAATTAAGATGTCAACCCGGTAGGTTTTCTTGAGGCTAATTAATCTCCTCAAGGTGGACTTATTAGCCAGTCCTCTAACATTCCATGAGAGGATGTTAAGCATCGGACAGGGCGCGAGGGGGGAGGGTGTTGAGCTTTGTGGCTGATCGAGTGGTCATGGTCTTGGGCTCTTGGGTGTGTTTTTTCTTCTTGTTTTGGCAGGTTTTGGGAGCTATCGAGGTAGCTACTGTGATGGTTTCTGTTGTCTCAACCATGGCGTTATAGGAGCTGCCTACTTTCCTCGATTGTGGTGAGGCGTCGTCTGATTGTAATTCAGATAATTCGTAGAGAGGGTTGTTGGGATCGAAGAATCCGGCATCCTTGGCTTGTTGGAGTCTGTCTGTGTGAACGAGGCCGAACGCGTCTAGCACGTCTGAAGGGACGCTCCCGTCATTGGAGGAAGGAACACCATTCTCTGCTAGGGACGGGTTTAAGATCGAAGCTATCTGGTTCTTTGCCTCGCTGACCAGAGAGGTGACACCGTCCAGTTGTTGGGCTGATGCTTGTTCCCTAACGGCGGTAGGGGTCTTATCAGGCTGTTGGCTCGCTTGGACGACATCTAGCGAGGGGGGTGAGTATATCGAACCTGTTGTTGAGGGAGATGGCCGGTGGATTGATAGGAGCGTTGGCTTTAGCCGACGGGGTGGGGCTGGGGGAGCCGTCGCTGCCGTCGAAGTGGGAATGAGAGTTGGGGAGGGAAAGAATAGGGATAGGAAAAAAGAGTTGGGTTGCTTTGGGGGGTTGCAGCTTGGGGGACGCTTTATTTCTAAGCTACGGGTGTGCTTGTAGAAGCATGAAAATTTTAACAATAAAGCCTTATGCGCCTAAGCCAACGATGACATATGCGCCCAAGTGAACTCGCATGCGCCCAAGTGAACTCGCATGCGCCCAAGTCACACTGTGAAGCTCTATGTGCCCAAATCACCCTGTGAAGCTCTATGTGCCCAAGTCATCCTGTGAAGCTATATGCGCCCAAGACACCCTGTGAAGGAGGGTGCATAGCCTGAAACAGGGCTATGCGCCCAAGCCTGACTCGGTCAAAGCCATGATCAAAATGTGCACTGAAGCGCATGGCTATGTCAGTCTCCACGAGCAGTCGTGCACCGAAGCATGCGGCCACGTCAACACCACGACCAGCCTACGATCTCTCAGCCTACATGCGCCTACACCCTATGCACCTAAGGCAGGATTATGTGCCCACATGAAAACCAGTATGTTTTCCCACGTGGGCGCATAACATCATTCCAGCTCAAGAACGACAACAAAAAGGGGTCTTATCCCTCTTCAAAACAGAGAACGGAGAGCATTTTCAAGAGCCAAATTGCTGCACTTCTTGCCAGTGAGCCAAGAGTTAGCAATTTTCTTAGGTTTTCTCCCACTTTTGTAATCGGAGTGTCAATGGAGTAAAGGAGCAACTGTCACTTGATCTCCATTGTCCCATTCTCCAGAATTCTTTTTTGTACTCGGGGATCCTCAGCGCAGGATCTTTCAGACGTACTCGATTTGTGGTGCCTTGTGCCAATAAAGAAAAGACAGTGTTTTTCTTCTTTTTGTGTGTGTCCATAAAAATGGTGACTCTGGTGGGGAATACCTTTTCCTCTGACGAGAAGGTGGTGACGTAATCCGATACCGACAAAGTGGGGAGCACTCAGAAGATGTTGATCGTAAAGTTTGATCAGCAGGCGTTCGAAGAGATGCTCTCGAGGGATGGCTCTACTCCCTCAAAATCAGCAAAGCCAAACAAGTCTCACAAGACTTGGCTTCCGAAGGCTCGCTGTGCATATCCTACTAGTATCATAGTAGATATGCAACTGGAGGACTCTGTCACATGGGCGCATGACCCTGCCACAGAAGCTCCCCAAATGGAGAAGGCTCACACCGTTCCGGGCTCTACTAGTCCAGTGACTTCTTTCCTGCACAACCAACAACAGAGTATTCGACGCTCGAGACTTGGCAAAGGAAAGCACTACGATGCCAAGAATCGGAGTGTTCGACACTCTGGGAAAACCTATAGAGGCTCACAAACGAAGGAGGCAAAGTTGGGAAAAAACAACACTGCTCCACCGAGCATGCGCCCAAGGGGATGTTTGGGCATATTACTCCAATCAAAAGGCCTCTATCTTCAACAGATTGGGCATCCAGGATCATGCGCCCAAGTCTATGTTCCCAGGCTAACTGGATCCATACTATGAGCCCACATCAAAGAGGCTCAGATACGCTGCCAAGAAGCATGCGCCCAAAGCCAGTCTCCAAGGCCTATGCGCCCACAGCAAAAAGATATGCCCCAACGCGTATAGCATGGGGCTGTCTTCAAGGACATCACAGTAGATGTGGGGGTTGCCCCTGCACGTGAACTAAGTCTGGATGCGCTAACTCTCCTTACGAACCTGCATACAAAGCTCGGCGATGCATGCAACATGGGTTGTAAGGCAAAACTCCCTTCTACTGACTTACGTGACATGATAAATCATAAGCGTAAGGTTATGAAGGACATAACAATTCATAGTGCACATCCGTGCACCAGTATTGTCATCAACTGTTGCTACTCCAAAGCAACAAGAGTGCCTCAGTGACAGTCCGTGTTTCGACGGCTGCATTTCTCTGACGATGAAAAGTTGCTGTGTGTCTCATCCAACATGGCTTTATGGGGTCCCCCTTACGGAAGCCCCAATCAAAGATGGTAGACCACGAATCCAACTGTCTCTCTCAGTTCTGCAAGAAGAATGAGAAGAAGTCTACCAACAGATGGCCAGTAGGCTGTCACATCTGAAGGAGTCTATATGGGTACTCGGTCAAAGGCGAGATTCCGTATGGATGACGAAGACTCCCAAGCTGGGGGTAGTATTCCTTCAGAGTCTGAAACGGATGACCTTCACACTGGAGGTAGCCTTCTAGAGGACGACGATCCCTCCGAGTCTGATGGCGACTATCTACCTTCTCTACCTGAAGATGAGGGACTTGTCAATTCAGAGACAGACAGTATCAGCACCAGTTGTACTGTTTTCTTTGTTCATCCTCACATGTTATCTACATACATGGCAGACGGAGAAAGACCTGAAGAAGCCAGTGATCAGACCAGCAAACGGCTAGAGGGTCTTAAAACAGCATTCGCCAAGATCACTGATATGCTTACCAGTATCATGGCGGTCCAAGCTGCTGGGGCTGTTCCTCCACCTCAACAGAATGTCTCGGCTCATACTAGTTCAGCTCATAACAACAACCCTCCTTTACTATAAAAGGAGTATCATTCTGTTGTGCCTCTCCCAAATCTTATAAATACTGGGGGTGGTCCTTCGCCAACAATGCCTGACAACCGTTCAGCAGCCATTTCCCAACACCTACTTAATTAACATGATGCAATTGAATCCCTGGTCACCCGTCTTGACACTATCTCACACAAAGACGAGCTTCAAAAGATGGGGATATCTCAACCTTATCCCCCTGAGTGGGAGAATGCTACTTGCCCACCTAACTACAAGCTGTTGACGTTAAATTCATTCGACGGGTTGACTTCTCCTCGTCAACACATGACATACTTCAACATGCAGACTCTACACTTACCCAGGGATGATCCATTCTTGTCAAAACTATTTATTAACACCTTGCCGGGGGTAGCCTTCGAATGGTTCTGCAGTCTGCCTGACGGTTGTGTCAATTCATTTAAAGACTTGGAGAGGTTGTTCCTCAACAGGTTTTACGAGAGTAGCATACATGTTAGTATTTCCACCCTCATCGAGGCCAAGCAAAGGAGGACTGAGTCTGTCATCGCCTTCATCGAACGCTTCAGACGGCTAGCACTGAAGATGCCCTTCGGCATACCAGACTCAGAACTTATGGATACTTGTCGACATAACTTCCTTCCTATGGTAAAGTTTTGTCTAGGCATACATAAGTATAATACATGGCCCACTTTCATTGGGGCCGCTGATGCTGCTGAAAATGACGTTCCTAATCTGAAACTACTGGGGTTGAAAACACCTAAATCTGAAGACATGGGCAAGCATCCTCAAACTATCCCTATCCGTAGGGGTAAAGGAAAAGAAGTCCTGAAGGTCGACACTTCCAAGGGTGCTTCCAATTCTCATGGCACCTCCGACAAGCCTAAGGAGACATTCTCCTTTGACGAAGACGATGTCATCACCATCTTTCACACATTGACGAAGGGTAATAAGCTGACATTGCCTCCACCACAACGTCCTGCAGAGGCGAACCAACTCAACGATCCTAAGTACTGTCTCTATCATCAGTACGTGCATCATTCCACCAAGGACTGTATCGTCCTGAAGAAGAAGATACAACAGCTCATCGATAGCCAAGTGATCAACCTCGAAGATGAAGACAAGGTCCTATCTTCTAACATGATCTCTCTTCAGTTTGGTGACTTTCCTCCCACAGAAGTCCCAGACGGCGTGATCCCGTTCCCCAAGGCAATAATGGAAGTCATCAACCTAGCGCCAGCTCGCAACTCAACCCTGGTGCCACTTACGACTGAACGTGGTGAGATCATGTGGGTCCATCCGGACCTTGTGCAAGAGATGACCCAGGGGGTGGTATATCCCAAAGCAAAAGGGGGCAAGAAATACAAGTCATGCCATATGGTGTCTTCTCCCATCTACGAGGTTCTATCTGGCGAGACGCGATTGGGGAAGACTTATCTTTGGACATACGATCTTGCACAAGAAGAAGCAGTACCTTCTCAAGCTTCTGCTACCCCCACAAGCTCAGAAGTCGGTCCGTTTAAGCCTTCAACTACCGACAAAGCCAAGCAGAAGGAGACGCAGTTTGACAAGTCTCTGGTGGTGCCAGCTCCCGAAGGCATGGACCGGCCCTAAAACTTTGACATACTGGCACAGCTGGCCAATACACCTGCCAGGTTGTCTCTGTTCGATCTATTGCGACTCTCCAAAGAAATACGGAAGGCCTTAAGCGAGGCATTACTACATGCCGACTCTTATCTCTCTGAAGTCAAAGCCCCCGCTGAAGACCCTATCTCATGTCCCCACTGCCACAGTACTATGGAAGTGGTGCCCAACATTACCTTTTCACAGGAGGACATGCTACTCAAAAATAATCGTCATGATAGACCCCTGTACTATACAGGATATATCAGGGCGATCAAGGTGGACCGCATGCACATCGATCTAGGATCCTCCCTCAGCATTATTCCTAGAAGTTTACTTCAAATTCCGGAAATCCTTTTACACAAGCTATCTACAACCAATACAACTATCATGGATTTCAATGCTGGTCGAAGTCACCCGCTGGGTAAGATCCGTCTCAAGTGCCAGATCGGTGATCTCCGAACGGAGGTTTCCTACTATGTGATCGATCCTAATGTATCCTACAACGTCTTGTTGGGATGTCCATGGATACACGAGAACAGGATCGTTTCTTTCACACTTCACCAGTGCTTCAAGTACGTCAATAGTGACGGTTCCGTGAAGACGGAGTTTGCCGATGTCGATCCTTTTAAGGGCATCGAAGCCTACTATGGAGATTCAGTACTTTACCAATCTCAGTCCCCCAAGGATGATGTCAACGAAGCTGACAACGAAGCTGAAGCAAGTTTATCCTCCAATGATGGTCCCCTAATTATCCAAGT
This sequence comes from Iris pallida, assembly GCA_029216955.1. Lineage (NCBI taxonomy): Eukaryota > Viridiplantae > Streptophyta > Magnoliopsida > Asparagales > Iridaceae > Iris > Iris pallida. The sequence goes on from JANAVB010019794.1 coordinate 5,607,313, forward strand.
CAAAGGACGTACTACTCCAAAAAGTACTCCGAAGCCTCTCACAATCTGGGTTAAAAAGAAGAGCCCTGACAAGGTCAAACCATTGACCATCACTCTCCGCAAGAACCCTGACAAGGTTAAACCTCAAGAGGAACCTGCCGAAGTCCGTCCTTTCAATCCTGAAGAATTACCCTACGTGGTGAACTTGGCCAAGACTGTGGCTCCTCTTCCAGTTGATGATCCTCTCAATGAGTATATCAATACTCATATTAATGTACCTTCAGTGGATGATGTTATCCCTGAAGAAGAACTTGCGTATTTTCTTAGTAAAGGTTTATCTTTGAATTACTCCGATGTCTATCAAACTGTAAACCACTACATAGATACGATATATGCTCTAGAGCACGGCATAGGACCATACCTCTGCATGCTGGTCACGATGTCTCAACCTGTGGGAAAAAGTTTACCCAGAAGATATCCACTACTTCATCGTTCCAGCCAGAAAGAAGGATGAAGAACTAATCATCTTCGGTCGAATAATTGGCGAAAGAAAGTTCGTTCCGGACTCTACTTCTCCCAAGCACAACACAGAAGCTGACTATGACTCTGGGAAATGCAACTTTTTCGGTATAGTTGGCAGGCCAAGAATATCATCCAGAACATGGGATATGACATCAAAAGCAACCAAGGGCTAAATTACGGCTGGGGACGACGGTTGCCAATACGACACTTTGCTCCTCCCGGCAAATCCGATAACTACTATCAGCGAAACGGTGTTGGTTTGGGTTATGTTACTCCTCCAACAACTCCCGAAAGATGAGATGATGAAGTAGATCGTTGTTCTCATTCTTTTGATTCCTGCTTCTAGGACTCAGACTCCAGCATTGGCGACATGTTCAAAGCAACTCTGTCCGTCAACATGGTTTTCGTTGACCAAATTACGGACGATGTCCAATCAATCGAGCTTGAACAATAGACTCAAAAGATGGATACTATATGGGAGCTGTACTTCGAACAACATGAACCACCTACCGAAGACGAAGTCGTCCAAGTCAATTTAGGAGATGAATCATATTTTAAACCAATCTACATCAGCAAAAGTCTATCTGGCGATGAACGCCATTCTCTTATACAGCTTGTAAGAGAATACATCGACGTCTTTGTATGGAGCTATAAATACATGCCAGGCCTGGACCCTAAAGTTGTTGTGCACCGCCTGAATATTTCGTCTAAAGCTAAGCCAGTGAAGCAGCAATAACGACGATTTCGACCAGATGTCATAGAGGCCATCAAGAATGAAGTCAAGAAGCTCAATGCCAGTGGATTCATTCGCGAAGAATAACATCCTGACTGGGTTGCCAACATTGTTCCAGTCATAAAAAGAACGGTAAAGTTTGAATCTATATCGATTACCGTGATTTGAACTCTGTATGCCCGAAAGATGAGTTTTCTCTACCGATTACCGACGTAATGATCGACAATACTTGCGGCTTCGAGCGGATGTCTTTCATGGATGGGTTCTCAGGCTACAACTAGATCAAGATGTTCCCCGATGACGAGAAGCACACATCTTTTTGAACACCGTTGGGGGTATACTACTATACGGTGATGCCCTCCGGATTGAAGAATGCAGAGGCGACATACCAGCGAGCCATGAACACAATTTTTTGCGATCGCTATACAGTGATGCACTTCGGATTGAAGAATGCAGCGGCGATATACCAGCGAGCCATGAACACATTTTTTTATGATTATTTGCACAAAACTGTGGAGTGCTATGTAGACGATATCGCAGTTAAAAGTCGTCTCAAGGGCAACCACCTCCAAACTTGAGAACGGTGTTCGAACTAATGCGTGCACACCAACTCAAGATGAATCCAACCAAGTCTTTTCTGGGAGTCTCCAGCGGCAAGTTCGTTGGTTTTGTCATCACTTCAAAGGGTATACATCTTGACCCGGAGAAAATGAAGGCTATCCTCGATATGCATCCTCCAAGAACCTCAAAGAGCTACGCAGACTACAAGGAAGGCTAACATACATCAGACGATTCATTTCGAACCTTTCTGGAAGGTGTCAACCATACACTCATCTCATGAAGAAAGGCATATCTTTCGTCTGGACTGAACAATGTCAATGCACATTCGATGACATAAGAAGTATCTCACAAACCCCTCAGTATTGGTAGCTCCAATAATGGGGAAGCCTTTCTTACAATATGTCCACGCTATGGACCATTCTCTTGGCGCCCTATTAGTTCAAAAGAATGAAGGCGGCCATGAACAGGCAATCTACTACCACAGCCGTACAATGGTGGGTGCCGAACACAGATACACACCAGTGGAGAAGGAATACCGTGCACTGGTATTTGTCATCCAGAAGACACACCACTATGTGTCCGGACAGACTATCCACATCATATCCAAAGTCAATCCTCTCAGAATACTCATGACTAAACCGGGTTCTCTCAATTCCCGTTTAGCTACATGGGCAATGCTGTTGACTCCATACGATATGCTCTTCGTTCCTCAGAAGGAAGTAAAAGGCTAAGCATTAGCTGATTTTCTAGCAGCTCATCGGGTGCCAGAATTTTCCAAACTCTATGACGAAATCTCCGATGAAGTAGTGGAGTCTAACACTGCAATTGAAGAAATCCTTATTTGGTGAATGTTCTTTGACGGTGCATCAAGAACAGGACCAAAAGAAAATATTATGATCGGAGTTGGTGTCGTGCTCGTGTCACCTGATCATCTGGTTATTCATCATGCATATTCTCTCATGGAACCATGCATCAACAACGTGGCCGAATATAATGCCCTATTAATCGACCTGCAACTGGTAAAACAACTGGGAGTTGACTATCTAGAAGCCTACGGTGATTCCAAGCTAATAGTTAGTCAGGTCCGAGGGGATTATGAAGTTCGTCACAAAAAAATACTATGTGTAACCTTTTTTACATAATCTTCACATATGTTCAGTCATGTAAATGTACAGTACGATGTTTATGTGATTCAAAAATTATCTAACTATTATCCGTATTTTAAGAGTCTTGAATATGAATTGGATAATAGGTCCTCAAAATATTTCCCCAGTGGAATCATTCTCATTTTTGACTCTGTCCGAACTCGATTTGACAAAAACAAGTCACGTCCCTATTTCCTCTGAATTGTGTTCCGATAATTATTTTCCAGAGGAATGATTAAGAAATGTTTTGCTATGTCCATATAACCTCTGAGCAAAGCATTCATCAAGGATAATCACGTCCATACTACCTCTGAATTATCCACTCCCACCTAACGTTATATATCTTTCCACGTCCATACTATCTCTTGTCAGATATAGAACATCCTCTGCTATTACGTCCATATTACCACTACTAGCAGCTTCGTTCAACTTATTATCTATATTCAAAAAAAACTTGAATATAAAACGGATAATAGGTCAACATCAAAATTCTCCAGCGGAATACCCACCAGAAATATCCTTGCTACGTCCACATTACCTCTAGTTCTGATATTTCACAAAACCATATTTACCTTGAAAAGATTATTTATTCTTTACTTGAACGTCTATGAAAAGACGAAAAAAAGGTACAAGAGCCGTGATGGCTGAAAAAAATGAGTTACAAAGAATCTAAGGGATACATAGGCGATTGATGTTGTCCTTTAGAACCGCGATTTCGGCTTCAGACTTCGCGGTAGCTCGACGGCGCGCCTCTTCTTGGCGAGCAGCTTCATCCACGAAAAGGATCAGACTCAGATGCTCTCTCTCCAACTTCGCCAGCTGTTCTTCTAAATGGGCAGAAGTGGTGACGGTCATGGTAGCCTGAGACAAATAATCCTCCTGCTTAGAAGTTGCCGCCCTCAAGTCGGCTTCCAGTTGGATGATCTCGTTCTGGATCTGCGCAATATGATTATACTTCTCGGTGATCTGCACAGCCAGTTTATTCTTCGAGGCAGCACGTGCCTCACTTGCAGCGTTGAACTGGTCATACTGGTTAGCCATTCGCCGATCTCTTGAACGAGGGCGTCCTTCCTTGCCTGGAAAGTGGCCTTCTCCTCCGCAAGAGCCGTGATCAAAACCTCGTCTTCTGCACGAAACAGTGACGTCGGGCTCCGCTGCTTGGTATCCTGGAACCTGGCCACCTGACCCTCCAGGTCATTCAGAACTTTTCTCAGAGTATTGGCCCGCTCTTTATAACCGACAATGCTCTCGAGGGCCGCCACTTGGCATTCGGCAACAGCCTTCACAGGGCCAAAGGTAGCATTCCGATTCAGGACTTCAAAAAGCTTCACTTTCAGCACAGAGTAGAAAGCTTTGACGACTTCCTGGGCCATCTCCTCATCTTCAGTGGAGGTTGTCGGGAAGGAGGCTTGGAAAGTTTCTTCCACTCCAGGAAGGGATACCTGACAAGAAGCCAAACCTGACAAAGAAAAATATATATATACATCAGTAACCAAAAAAGAGGAAGGAAAATGTGAAAGAGTTATAATTTCGTACCTTCGGCTTGCTCAACTCCAGCTTGGGCTACGCCATCAGTCTTGGCTTTTGGGAAACCAAGAGCAGGCCCAGACTGTTAAAGAAGAACAATATCAAGGCCCTGAGCGGCGTCATGCCTGATTTTTTCCACAATCCCAGCTGGACCAGGAGCAAATTCAGCAACAGCCCCCTCAACTGGCTGTTCAACCTCTCCTTCTATAGCCGATACCGGCTTACTAACGGGTCCCTCTGTACCAGCAAAATTGGAGGAGCCGGGAACAACTTCTGTCCCTTCCCCAATGGCAGGGACTATCTTCGTGAGGAGTTCCTTCCCCTTGTCTACAAGGGAACATACAGTCATGGTCAGCCTCACGAGGAGCACACAAAATTGAAGTCAAAAAATCTCATCTGAAGAGAGGTACAAAGGTAACGTACCCACAAGAGGATGAGCCGATTGGACCTGGTTCTCGTCCAACTCTTTCATCGTAACTCCTATTGCAGACATATCCCCCACAGATATGTCGTAGGAGAGACTGATCTTCTGATCGCCGTCATGGCCTGGGCCTTCGCCCTGATCACCCCCGTCGCTCAAGTCTTACAACTGAAGAAGATCCGCCTTCATCCATCGGTCAAAGACGAGTAGGGGACACTGTCGTCACGTCTACCTCCTCAGACAAGGAGGCACCTACCTCAGCTACAAATTTTGGGTCCTGTGCAAAGGACAAACGCAAGGGTGAGAAAGCTTCTAAAGGCTTGACCAGAACGGCTATGGAGTCTAGGAAGGGATCTACCTCCCGAATGGCAACGGCCTGCAACGTCGTCTGCCGAGAAGACCTTCTGGGAGGAGGCGAGCCGGCACCCACGTCCGCAACCTTCTTCCTCCCCCGGGAAACAACTACCTTCTTCCTTTTTTGTCATGGCACCAGCTCGGTGGAAGCCTTCCTCTTATAAGGAACGGTAGAAAGAGGTTCATCAGTATCCTCTCTCCAAGGCACTGTAACGATAGGCTCTTCAACAACAACTCTCTGTTGCGGTGCTACAGCTTGTTCATCTGTGGGCACGGCGCGTTCTTTTCTTTCCATTGTACGCGCTCTTCCTATATCAGCAAGGATAGGGGCAAGCTTGGTCCCCGATATAAAACTATGCTCATGGTCATATCGAGAAGAAAGGGTATTGACCTGAATATAGAACTTAACGGCAGCAAAGAGCATGTGGGTGTCGGGTTTATCTTCGGGCAAGGTAAAAACTGTCCCCGTACAACCAGCATTGTAGTAACCCCATACACGTGCCCCGTCGATCAGACTCCCTATCGACTGGAGATGAGGACTGGGATTGTCACGACCCGCACCCGCTTTTTCGGATACGAGACGTGTCCAAGCCAGCCTACGCTGCAGAGTCGACGGTTAGAACGCTGTCAAGCCCGCAAGAAATAAATGCTCAAATATAAACATTTGCTGCTCATTCACATTTCTAATTTATTACAACATTTATAATTAAAAAAACAAAGTTTTACAATTAAAGAAATTGATACAATTGCTTTCTATTCTACGTTGTCCTCAGCAATACCCAAGTCTTCCCAATGCTAACAGTGATCGCGGCTAAACCTGAAAAATGTTGGTTATCCAGTCAGGATTGGAACAAGTACACAAACTGACGGCAATGCAAAACACAACAGAATTAACAAGACATGAAAATAGCATATGAGATATGAAAGCTGTAAGAAAACTGATGACATAGCACGATAGAGAAGTAAACAAGAAAAAACTAATAAAAGACATCTATCTAGGTGGTGTGAAATATCTGTTTCGACATGTGGACGGCTGGGGGTAAATAAGGCACACTGCACATGTCGTGCGCAGCGGCTAGCATTCACGAGAGATAATGGGATAGTTCTGGGTAGTCCACATGTTTACTAAGATATTTCCCCTTCCGACTACTCCGTGTGACGAGCGTGTCAACAACCAGCAAGATATATGTATAGACATGAAATAAAAAGACTACTATGAATCGAAAAGCAATCAGAAAGTGCACTTGCCTGAGATCCTTAGCTGGAGAAACCAAAATACCATACCACTCAATGAGCCACAATCAGTCAACACATGCAAAAGTCTCCGGATGCTGAAAAAAATAGTACTAACGTTCTCAGAATAGTCAAATTAGCTAGGATTGCTTGTCCTTAAGTCCAATTCTGGACACAGGGGCAAACGGTAATTTCGGGCAAAAACGATATCCGCCGTTGGACCCGTTTTGCACCAAAAAGCATGCCAGAGTCAACGGTCTCTAAAGTCGTCAAACTACATGTCTACGGATCCGGTTTTCCGATACGAACCCAACCGTATGTCCAAAGTTGGATTCCGGCGGGCCGTGCACAAAATCGCCCGTTGAGTGGGACCGTGGGGCCCGCAAAATGGTGATTTTATCAACGGTCTCAGAATCGGACCAAACTTGGCATACAGGACCAGAAAAATGATACGGTCATGTTGGCGCAAGTTTCGTCTCGATTAGACGAGCGTGCACAAAGTAATTAGAGAATTTGCAAAGTGCACGATACGGTAAATTTTGACGGATACGCATCAAATTTGTCACGCACACGCAACCAATTTGAATTCCGTC
>JANAVB010019794.1:5616880-5639941 GCA_029216955.1 Iris pallida
AAATTAAAAAATTATAAATCCACTATTACCACAATATCCTCGAATTTTTAATTTCTTCGAACTATTTATATCCTTCTCCTAGCCATTTTAAACGAATCATCGAGGACTTCTACCCACCTTTGGTCACCCTACTCCTCAATGGTATGTCCCTAAAACTTTTTAATCTTCCAACTACTTGCTAAAATGGATATCTACTGCTTTTGGCCTCTATAATCTTCTCCTATCTATCAAATAACCCAAAATATAACAGACAACCAATTTACACAAGTAGCTAAGAATATTGGTAAATTCTAATAAGTAAGACCATTCGTCACTCTACAATAGGAAGGACAGAAAGATAGGGAAAATAATCGAGAGCGATTATGAAGCCCCCAAAGCGGTAGAGGGTATCCAATGATGTAGACAGAAGAAAAGTTTATAAGCCTTTGTCTTATTTTCTAAATTATGCTACTCTAGTCCAGTTACTTGCTAAATCGAAGAACTCTTCGTTACTTGGAGTGGCCTGCAATTCATGCAATACAGAAATTTTGTTCGCAAAATTCTAATTCAAACAAGGTTCCATAACGGAAAAAAATTTGAGAAATCAAGATTGTGGTCTTAATGGTTCTTTATTTGGGCATAGTCGTTGGTTGGATGAATATTGGGTTTCAATCTATATGGACTAGACAAGATTTCAACGATAAAAACTCTTCCTACTAGATTAGGGTAACCTAGAATAGGGTTCCTTCCAAATGGTTGAGCTAGTTGCTAGTTGGTTAGCTAGGTCCATAACTCCAAATGCACCTTCAGTGACTTTTGCGTTTAAGTAGCACATGAGGCCTCAATTGGATGGCACACCAGTGGCATGTCCGTAATGGGCTTCGAGTAGATCACTACCATATATTGGGTCGAAGGAATGGGATCGTGGTTGAGGCCCTAATAGAAGTTGGAAAGTATACCGGTACTATGGTAAAGGTTATTGCTAGTCTATTTAACCTGAAAGTCGTAGCACAAAGATAGAGTACAAGGGGACGAGTTTGAGTGGGACATGATATACCTAGATGAAGATGGACTCGTCTAGATTTTGCATATGAGATTTGTTGAGAGGTAACAATTGATCTCGTGCTCCGAATATAAATGACACGGTCGGGGACACTAATGATCTAAATGGAAAGTGGAAGTCTCTGGAGCACTAATTATCGTCCTAAGGAAAATTATCCTAATCAATCGATAATTCTCGTATATCCCAAAAATTTTAGAAGTCTTACAGTCTACCCACCTTAGAGGCTAGGATATGGTGGCAAGGTTCCTGTCACAGGGCTGGCCGATGGTAGCTACACTTGTGCATACAACTATCATAACCATGGGAATACTCTGTATCTATCTATCAGTTACGAGCTTTCGCCTTTCCAATCAGTGAAAGACAAAACGATAAAGAATTCAAGAGAGATGTCACTAAATACAATTACGTGATTCCAAGGCGAATGTAAAATTCAAGAAGGGTTATCAAGGCAGTCGCGGATGAGATCCTAGAAACATCTACATCTCAATCCACGTAGGGTAATTAGATGAAGAGCGAACCAAATGCATCATGGTTGATCAGACCCTAATACAATGATTCTGATTAAACAATATGTTAGCGGGCGTCCCCAATAAACATATATGTCTTGAGTCAAGCTCGATAAAAGAGGAAGCTTGCAAAAACTATGCTGTAATAGCAGCATGGGTCAAGATAGTCAAAATATAAGTAGGCGAGATTTTTGGAAAGGGGCATGAGTAATTTGAGTTTTGAGAGAATCAAAACCTTCCTGGTGTCATTGCTTATATAGTCATCCTAATATCTTCCTATCAATAAGGCCTTGGTCGACTAATAAGTTATGGAACTCTAAATTCTATATTCTAGGTAAATCCTTGGTTCCGTGATTCAGAGGTGATATGCTACCAGGTACTCTACTCTATATTGGCACAAGGATATCTAAGATCTAAAAGAGGTCAATCGAGAAATAGCTTGATGGAACTGGGGATTCCCAGGACCCTTCCTTTGGTGTGCGTATTGATCGATAGAAAGTTAAACAGATCTATACGTGTTCTAACCCTTCATAGGCGGAAACTAGGGTTCACGAATTATACCTGCGGCGAAAAAGAGACAAGTAATTCCTGGCAATCTCGAGCGGACGACCCCAAGATCTTCTGCACGTATTCTTTCTTCGAGTTGGACGTCGTGTGGGCGACGATCTCCCAACCTTTTCTTCTCCTTGGCAGCACTCTCTTTCTCTCCTTACGTGAATCACGAATTTAGAGAAAATTTTAGATTTCTGATCAGTAATCTGGCGGCCAGAGAATAGAGGATATATATAGGCTACGGCAGGGACCATGAGGAGAAATTAGGGTTAGGCCTCCTAACGATCTGGATATCCCGTGTTCAGCCCGAACACACAATCTAGGCCCATTAACAATAGCTCGGTCCACTAATGAGCTATTGTTGCACTACCTCCCTAATCCCAAATTATGTTTGTGGGCTCCTTTTATTATATGCTCGTTTGGCTCCCCATGTTAAGATATCGTATGTCCATCGATCAATTAAGTTACTGACAACTATATTGATTCGACATCTTTTATCCTTAAGTAGTACCGCTCAACTTTATTTGTCATGTCGGATATAATCCACCTGCAGGGTTTACATGACAATCCTTATGAGCTCCTTAAGAGGACATCATTAACCCGATGTATCGGGACATGGATTCCATTTATAATCAACAGCCATCATACATACAATGTTATTACCCATTCATAGAGGTTGTTGATCCATAATGAATCTCACTCTTTTATGAGTTAAATTAATGTACATTGCATATACATGTCCGTTATTATATCCGGATTAAGAGTACAAGCATCCATAAAACAGAGGTGTTTGTTCTCTTATGTAGTCAGTACAAAGAGAACAACCTCAAGTGGTCCTGTTCAATACACACAAAGTGTACTAGTGTAAACCTATAGTCAAGATAGACTAATACCAGATTACACTACAACCTTTCCAATAGATTGTCCAAGTCCATCTAGGTTGTGAACTATTTATATACTTCATAGGAAACTGATAATATGATCTTCTGTGTGACACCACACACCATATATCTATAATATAGAATATCAGACATTTGTATTAACACTTGTAACAAATATAATATGCAAACATTTGGCCATATGATTCTCATTCAAAATTTAAAGAAATAAGGTTACTACAAAGTGATGCTTTTAGTATATAACCCTACAATCTTCCACTTATACTCAAAGCATTGCTTTTCAGTATACTGTTACAAATCTCCCACTTATACTTAAAGCCATGTTGCTACACATCTGAGTCCTATTCCCTCAACATGACTGTCAAAAGCCTTAGCTGGTAAGCTCTTTGTAAAGGGATCAGCTAGGTTGTCGGCTGATGCTATCTTGATCACAGAACCTTTTCCTTTCTTTACGAAATCTCGTATCAGGTGGTACTTGCGCTCAATGTGTTTTCCTGTCTTATGGGCTCGTGGTTCCTTCGAGTTTGCAACTGCACCACTATTATCACAATAAAGTGTAATAGACTTAGGCAAACTAGGTACCATATCCAAGTCCAACAAAAAGTTTCTGAGCCAAACCGCTTCTTTGGCTGCCTCAGAGGCTGCCACATACTCGGCTTCTATGGTGGAATCAGCAATATATTTTTGCTTGATACTCCTCCACACAATGGCTCCACCTCCAAAGTAAACACATAACCTGAGGTAGATTTCCTGGAATCCCTATCTGACTGAAAATCTGAGTCTGTGTACCCCAAGGGAGCTAAACTATCTGCCTGGTAAACTAGCATATACTCTTTAGTCCTTTTCAGGTACTTCAAAATATGCTTTACGGCAGTCCAGTGCTCTTGTCCTGGGTTAGACTGATATCTGCTGACCATGCCTACGGCAAAGCAGATGTCTGGTCTCGTACATAGCATTGCATACATTAAGCTTCCTACTGCTGAAGCATAAGGAACTGCCTTCATGTTCTCTATCTCTTTAGGTGTCCTCGGACACTGCTCATTTGATAGAGCAATTCCATGTCTAAAAGGTAAGAAACCTTTCTTAGAATTTTACATACTATAACGAGTTAGTACAGTATCGATATAGGAAGCTTGGGATAAGCCCAACATCCTTTTCTTGTGATCTCGTAGAACTTTGATCCCAAGGATGTGGCCTACTTATCCCAAGTCTTTCATATCAAACTGTTTGGATAACTATACCCTTACATCAGATAATACCTTCACATTGTTTCCAATGAGCAAGATGTCATCCACATAAAGTACTAGGAACACCACCACGTTTCCGTCACACTTTCTGTATACACATGATTCATCCTGACATTGATCAAATCTATAGGATTTTATCACCTGATCAAAACAGATGTTCCAAGATCTGGAAGCTTGCTTAAGTCCATAAATGGACTTTTTGACCTTATAAACAAGATGCTCCTGGCCCTTTTCAATGAACCCGTCTGGTTGCTTCATATAGATGTCCTCCTCAAGACTTCCATTAAGGAAAGCTGTCTTGACATCCATTTGCCAAATCTCATAATCGAGATGAGCTGCAATAGATAAAAGAATCCGAATAGAGTTAAGCATGGCTACAGGAGAAAAGGTTTCCTCATAATCAATACCCTCTCTTTGAGTAAAACCTTTGCTACAAGCCGAGCTTTAAAGGTTTCAACCTTACCGTCTGATCCTCTTTTTCTCTTATAGACCCACTTGCATCCAATGGCTTTTACACCAACGGGTGGTTCTACAAGCTCCCAGACCTGATTAGAATCCATAGATTCTATTTCAGATATCATTGCTTTTTGCCAAGACTCTGCATCTTTATCTTGGAGTGCTTCATTGTAGGTACAGGGATCATAATCTTGTTCCTCAGGGACGAAGTCTGACGACTCTCCCAAGAACATATATCTATCAGGTTGTATCACACCCTCCCACTACGACGAGGCACTATCGGTTGTGGTGTAACATTTGTGATACGTTGTGCAGTTATTTGTGGTTCATCCTCTTGTACTGTTGGTACTGAAGTACTTGGTGTCTCACGTCTCAGTTCTTCTAGAACAACTTACTGTGGGTTTATGGTTCATCACATAGTCTTCCTCTAAGAATCGAGCATTGGTGCTAACAATGACATTCTGATCCTTAGGACTATAAAATAAACCTTTTCGTTCCTCTTGGATAGCCTACAAACAAGCGTACTTCTGTACGAGATTCCAACTTATCTGCTTTTCCATTCAGCACATGTGCTGGACTACCCCAAATGCGAACATGTTTCAGACTAGGCTTACGCCCAATCCACAGCTCGTGGGAGTAAGAGGTACTGACTTAGAAGGAACCAAGTTCAAAATATAAGCTGCAGTCTCTAAGGCATATCCCCAAAACGAATCTGGCAAATCCGAATAACTCATCATTGATCTAACCATCTCCATAATAGTTCTATTCCTTCTTTCGGCTACACCATTCTGTTGGGGCGTTCCAGGTGCAGTCAATTGGGATGCAATCCCAGCCTCTGATAAAATAATCCCTAAACTCTCCAAAGAGGTACTCGCCACCACGATCTGATCATAATGACTTGATACTTTTCTATGACGTTTTTCCGTTTCAGCCTTGTACTCTTTGAATTTTTCAAAGCACTCAGACTTACGGCGCATCAAATAAATGTCCATACCTTGAATAATCGTCAATAAATGTGAAAAAATATTCAAAGACACCTCTAGCTTGGATAGTCATGGGTCCACACAAATCAGAATGAACCAATTCCAACACATCTTTGGCCCTATACCCCTTTGCCATAAAAGGCCTTTTGGTCATTTTACCTTCCAAGCAGGATTTACAGACTGGTAGTGCCTCCACTTCCAATGAACTCAAAGGTCCATCTTCAACCAGTCTTTGAATCCTTCTTAGGTTAATATGCCCCAATCGTAAATGCCAAAGATATGTTTGGTTCATACAAGAAGGTTCTTTTCTGTTATTTAAGTTAGATGACATATTATTCATTTCCATAAGTTGTATTGGGGAGAAATAGGATTAATGACATACAAATTATCAACCAATGCACCAGAACAGATAAAATGTGTATTCTTTCTAATAACAATATTGTCATTAAAATAAACTGAATATCCATCCTTAACTAACATAGAAACAGAAACTAAATTCTTTCTAAGTGAAGGTGCATAAAGACAATCTCTCAATGTCAAAGACTTATTCTACTAAAAGATAAAGTAATATCTCCTAATGCAACGACCGATACTTTTGTAGCATCACCCATGAACAAGCATATCTCCATCACTGAGCCGTCTAGTTTCCTGGAACCCCTGCAATGTATTACAGACATGATTAGTGGCTCCTGTATCTACATACCAGGTGCCGGTATAACACCGCTAAACATGTTTCAACTACTAGTAAATGAGATATACCTTCTTTGTTCCCTTTTGAGAAGTGGACAATCAGTCTTCAATGTCCTGACCCTTTGCACTTGAAACATTTGCCTTTCGGCTTTTTCATCGCGCCTTGAGGTCCCATGCCCTTCTTTACTGAGTTTGCCTATTTTTGAATGTTATTCTTCTTCTTACCGCCTTTTGGCTTAGAAGTAGAAGCCTTTTCAGAAACAAAAACATGACCACTCTGTCTAAAGAGAGATTCAGCATCCTGTAGCTCTTTTGCAAGTTCTGCCAAACTATACAATCTTTTGTTCATGTTGTAATTAAGGCAGAAATTGTCAAAACATTTAGGCAGAGTCCCGAGAATGATATCGACCTGGGTTTCCCCATCGATTTCAGCTCCAAGGATCTCTATCTCATTCAGATGACCCATCATCTTGAGAACATGATCCCTTACTGGTGTGCCCTCCGCCATTTTTGTATTCATCAAACATTTCATAGCAAACTGCCTAGCTGCTCTACTCTGATGTCCGAAGAGTTCCTTGAGGTTATACACCATGTCATAAGCTGTGGCCATGGCCTGATGAATATTGCAGTACATTTGACATAGATGCCAGAATGTAACACGTGCCATCTCATCGCCTTTTTTCACTTCTTATAAGCCTCTTTGACCTCTTCATCAGAGTTAGCATCAGGCTTAGGTGGGCATTCCTCACAGTACATATTGTACTCTCATCTGACAATCCAAAGTAACAAGTCCATACGTTTCCAGTCAATATACTTAGGTCCAGTAAGTTTGTTTTCTTTAAGAATTACCATAAGTGGACTGAAAGAACCCATTTTTGAAATCCTGAGAATCACATAAATAAAATTATGTAGGGCAAAAAAACTTTTTGAATTACTAAATATTGATTCCCTCAAAACAATAATAAGAAATTCACCAACACCTTGAACACCATGATTTAGCATGCCACGATAGTGTGGACGTATACAATTCAACTTTGTTCAAGTAGATTTTTCTTATTAATTTTACTATCATGTCAATATAACTTTATGACAATAAAATTAATATGCTAGTCTTGCTCTGGTCATAATAATAGCAGTGACTCCGATGGGGAGGATACCATTGTTTATATCTAAGTGTATACCATTACTTAATACTAAGTCCATTACCTTGTAATGAGTCCTTCAGATGGAGAAGTGAACACATACTAGGTAACTTTCTACAATTATCCCTAAGGAAGTTTGTACTGGTGATCCATAATTATACTCATCCGATATGGAGGAAAGCACTAAAGCCAACACGCAAGTATAATTACATCACCTACAAACCAGTAATGGAGACCATAGGATTTATACTAAATAAAAATCCTCTCCCACTTAGTTATTTAACAATGAGGGTTTTTCTACTAGTTGATATTATGTCCATGTTGTCCATTATTAATGTAGGCTTGGTTTTTTAAAAAAAACAACCACACAATAATAAACATGCATAATTAGAAAAAGCAAAATGACAAAAAATAAGAGAAAATATCCAACTATTATCGTCATCTTTGCTGCTCCGTCCTCAACTATCCGAATCCAAAATCTGGCACTGCGCAGATCTATACGGGGTTCGACCTGCCCGGTCAGGTCTTGGGGTTCGGGGCAGCGCCCCGAATTTTTTTTTTAAGGTTTTGGCTGTCGATTCCTTCATCGAAAATCATCTGTCTGTCTCTAGATTGCTCAAAAATAGCATCTCGTCCGACGTCAGAAACAGCACCACCGCCATCACGATTGATCAAAAATAATTAAAATTACATCAATCCTATGCCTCCCGAAGGAGACACATAATCTAGATTGAAAATTAAATTAATAAGCACGATCAACCCTCGTGATTTTAATTACATCCACAGCAACAACACATCCACGACATGTCCGTGGTTTAAACAATACAATCAAAAAACATGTATTGGACCATAATAGTTGGATCTAAGATGCCTGCAAAACTGAGTTAGAACAGATCTACATCTACCGACTATTACATAGCGCAAGTTTTATTGGACAACATGGACGTATCAATCAATACGTAGATCCAAAGTGGCTCTGATACCAATTGATGGAACTGGGGATTCCCAGGACCCTTCTTTTGGTGTGCGTATTGATCGATAGAAAGTTAAACAGATCTAATACGTGTTCTAACCCTTCATAGGCGGAAACTAGGGTTCACGAATTATACCTGCGGCGGAAAAGAGACAAGTAATTCCTGGCAATCTCGAGCGGACGACCCCAAGATCTTCTGCACGTATTCCTTTCTCGAGTTGGACGTCGTGGGCGACGATCTCCCAACCTTTTCTTCTCCTTGGCAGCACTCTCTCTCCTTACGTGAATCACGATTTAGAGAAAATTTTAGATTTCTGATCAGTAATCTGGCGGCCAGAGAATAGAGGATATATTATATAGGCTACGGCAGGGACCATGAGGAGAAATTAGGGTTAGGCCTCCTAACGGATCTGGATATCCCGTGTTCAGCCCGAACACACAATCCAGGCCCATTAACAATAGCTCGGTCCACTAATGAGCTATTATTGCACTACCTCTCTAATCCCAAATTATGTTTGTGGGCTCCTTTTATTATATGCTCGTTTGGCTCCCCATGTTAAGATATCGTATGTCCATCGATCAATTAAGTTACTGACAACTATATTGATTCGACATCTTTTATCCTTAAGTAGTACCGCTCAACTTTATTTGTCATGTCGGATATAATCCACCTGCAGGGTTTACATGACAATCCTTATGAGCTCCTTAAGAGGACATCATCAACCCGATGTATCGGGACATAGATTTCATTTATAATACAGCCCATCATACATACAATGTTATTACCCAATTCATAGAGGTTGTTGATCCATAATGAATCTCACTCTTTTATGAGTCAAAGTAATGTACATTGCATATAAATGTCCATTATTATATCCGGATTAAGAGTACAAGCATCCATAATAACAGAGGTGTTTGTTCTCTTATGTAGTCAGTACAAAGAGAACAACCTCAAGTGGTCCTGTTCAATACACACAAAGTGTACTAGTGTAAACCTATAGTCAAGATAGACTAATACCAGATTACACTACAACCTTTTCAATAGATTGTCCAAGTCCATCTAGGTTGTAAACTGTTTATATACTCCATAGGAAACTGATAATATGATCTTCTGGTGACACCACACACCATATTATCTATATAGAATATCAGACATTTGCATTAACACTTGCAACAAATACAATATGCAAACATTTGTCCATATGATTCTCATTCAAAATTTAAAGAAATAAGGTTACAAAAGTGATGCTTTTAGTATATAACCCTAACATAGCTCTAGCATGTTCCATAACCTACAATTCCTCGAAATGATTTCAATTCTGTGGGTTGTGACTCGCAAGTGCGCTGCTGGCCGCAGTGAACCCACATTCTCCACTCTCAAATAATTGACGACAGTGCGCTGCTGTCTAACCATCGCAGTCGTTAAATTACTCTAACTATATTCCTAAAGACTTCAAGGAGTTGTCAGGGTTTCAAACTAGTTGACTATGATAGAAGGTGTAACATCTGCCTATAAGTCTCAATCCTTAAGGTAAAAGGCTGGTCGAAAAGAAAATATCTGAAGACAAATAAAATAAGAACATCCAAATCTTGATTTCATAAATATTTCAAATGGTTGAGGGGAAAACCTTGAACCAATCCTATATCGAGATTTGTATATGAAAAGCAGAATCAGAAATTATAAACCAGTTACTTACAGCAAATAGAATTTAAAGTAGGCAATTCTAATTCGATATAAAATTTATATCTAATAAAGCAAAAGAAAAATTGAACAGTTAATCAAGATTAAAGCCTTAGTTATAGGAAAGCCTAACTTACCAGGTGGATAGTATACCCACGTTGGATCATCATCATATCAAGAGCAATAGTGTACCTATAGGGATCTAGCAAGTTATCTAAATTGCGTAGCCTATCTAATAACCTTAACTACCCAATGGTCAATTTAAATAAGGGACTCCTAGTCCTAGTCATTATCTTAAATCATTTTAGTCCTAATTGTGAATGAGCATTTCCTGGGTGCAGGCTCGCAATAGTACAACTAATGTACCATCACGAGTTCGTAGTCTTTTGTGAAGACTGACCTGCATGGGCCACCACAAAAACTTGTCACGACCCGCACCCGCTTTTTCGGATACGAGACGTGTCCAAGCCAGCCTACGCCGCAGAGTCGACGGGTAGAACGCTGTCAAGCCCGCAAAAATAAATGCTCAAATATAAACATTTGCTGCTCATTCACATTTCTAATTTATTACAACATTTACAACATTTATAATTAAAAAAAAGTTTTACAATTAAAGAAATTGATACAATTGCTTTCTATTCTAGGTTGTCCTCAGCAATACCCAAGTCTTTCAAATGCTAACAGTGATCGCGGCTAACCTGAAAAATGTGGTTATCCAGTCAGGATTGGAACAAGTACACAAACCGACGATAATGCAAAACACAACAGAATTAACAAGACATGAAAATAGCATATGAGATATGAAAGCTGTAAGAAAACTGATGACATAGCACGATAGAGAAGTAAACAAGGAAAACTAATAAAAGACATTTATCTAGGTGGTGTGAAATATCTGTTTCGACATGTGGATGGCTAGGGGTAAATAAGGCACACTGCACGTGTCGTGCGCAGTGGCTAGCATTCACGAGAGACAATGGATAGTTCTGGGTTGTCCACATGTTTACTAAGATATTTCTCCTCCCGACTACTTCGTGTGACGAGCGTGTCAACAACAGCAAGATATATGTATAGACATGAAATAAAAAGACTACTATGAATCGAAAAGCAATCAGAAAGTGCACTTGCCTGAGGTCCTTAGCTGGAAAAACCAAAATACCATACCACTCAATGAGCCACAATCAGTCAACACATGCAGAAGTCTCCGGATGCTGAAAAAATAGTACTAACGTTCTCAGATAGTCAAATTAGCTAGGATTGCCTATCCTTAAGTCCAATTCTGGACACAGGGGCAAAACAGTAATTTCGGGCAAAAACGATGTCCGCCATTGGACCCGTTTTGTACCGAAAAGCGTGCCAGAGTCAACGGTCTCTAAAGTCATCAAACTACATGTCTACGGATCCAGTTTTCCGATACAAACCCAACCGTATGTCCAAAGTTGGATTCCGGCGGGCCGTGCACAAAATCGCCCGTTGAGTGGGACCGTGGGGCCTACAAAATGGTGATTTTATCAACGGTCTCAGAATCGGACCAAACTTGGCATGCAGGACCAGAAAAATAATATGGTCCTGTTGGCGCAAGTTTCGTCTCGATCTGACGAGTGTGCACAAAGTAATTAGAGAATTTGCAAAGTGCACGATACGATAAATTTTGACGAATACGCATCAAATTTGTCGCGCACACGCGACCAATTTGAATTCCGTCAAAGCTCACGACCACGAAGCCGTTACGCAGCTTTTGATGCTTTCGGTTCGTGACCATGTCGTCCGGATTGGCGTGACGCAATTATATTATTTTTGAAACAGTTTTTTTTTGGTTTTCAAACTGGATTTTCTTACTGTATAAATAACAAAAAATTAAACAAGGAGTGGGGTTTCCATCTCGGTTAGGTTGTTATTGAATCTGTTCTAATGGATTTTTAAGACTGTTATTGATTTGGCAAATAATCGCCTTCCAAACAGGGCATTGGGACTGGATTCATGTCCTGTCTTGGGGCAGGTTTTTCCTCGACTTTGAGTCGTTTTCCGGGAACCCTAGGGCGGCTAATATCAAAATAACTGAAGGGACTAGGAGTTGGTTATGTCGGGATCATACCAGAAAACGGTTCGCAACGATGCCGAGCGTGGAGGAGGAATTCCCATCGCGAACTTGCCTTCGTTGCAGCAACTGCTGCTGTTGCTGCGGTCGCCCTCCGCGCACGTGCGCGCATTTTCCGGCAGCTCGGTCGATCGACGGCCCTGTAGGGCGCGCGGCCATGCCCTGGCTGTGGGAGGTCGCCGGGGCTGTGGTGTCGGCGCAGCTTTGGCGGCGTGGGGTTAGGTTTAGAGAATTTTCAACAGTCGATCTCCTCATATCTCGTCGAGTATAAGTATTGCTACAGGCTCGGTTTGGGTATTACGGGGTGGGGCTCGGGACTCTGGGTCGAGGGGTGTTGGGGTGTTTAGGCTGCGGGCTCAAATCTTCGGGGTTCGGTTGTATTAAGCAGGGTGGAAGGGACTCAGCGAGCGCTGAGCTAACCGAGAAGCCGCTCGGTTTTGGGAAGAGCCTGGGGGCTCTGCTTGTTGTGTGGAGAGTTGTTACTGGGCCGGGTTTGGGATGTGGGGGAGAGCACTAGCTGGACTGGCTGTATGTAGATGTGGGGTCTGTTGACTCTTAGTTGGGTTGCGATTTAAGGTTGCTCGGCTGAGCTCCTATTGGGCCGGGCTGGCCTAAGTATATATGCGATAATAATAATAATAATAAATAATAATAATAAGAATAATAATAATATAATAATAATAATAATATAATACTCTTATTCCTTTTATAAATTAAGTCTCTATATAACAAAGTAAATGTACACATATATTTTAATACACTCTAGATAAATACCAAAAAATTTATATAATAATCTAAAGCTTAATCCATGTCTACCATAATTCTTTAGCAATATATATATTTATACATATATACCTATATGTATTCCAACCACATATATTCATATAGATATTTATGTATACATCTACGTATACATCTATCTATAATATATATATATATATATATATATATATATATATATATATATATATATATATATATATATATATATATTAGATATACACTATTTATATATATTTATATACAAACACTTATATACGTTATAATATATATTTATATATATATAGTATATCCATACACGCGTATATATATATATATATATATATATAATATATATATATATAATATATATATATATATGTGTGGTGTGTGTGTGTGTGTGTGTTGTGTGTGTATACATAACTTCCATGTATACACACGTAGCTAATGTATATTATATATACATAACTTCCATGCATACCTACCATTACAACAATAAATATCACACAGCCAAAATATATCCTAATAATATATTTTCATAATATAGTATCTTATTTATAGAAATATATACACTCTAATATATAATATATAATATAATATATATATATATAGATATATATATATATATATATATATATACATACAAATCGCCAAAAATATATATATATATATACATATCACTATAATAAATGATTTAATACATACAAATCTCCAATTCCTAAATATATACAAATAATTGCATTTATCAAACATGTCTACAAGGTCGTGTTTGGTCCCACTACATGCCTACAGGGCTTGGATTTGACTTGAGTCCAATCTGGTCAGGTTCGGTACAACCGGGTTTCCTAAAACTCAATAATATAATTAAAAATAAATAAAATCTTCTGCACTGTTAAGTCGTAACTTGGTCTGGTTTTCTTAGTTAGGACGTCTCTATGGCTCGGTCTTCCTACCATGGCTAATACACTAGTCAAGGCACACTACTGCACTACTCTGCCATAATTCTTAGCCGTCTTGTACTCCAATTCTCAACCATGGCTAAAATTATTTGCCGTAATAATTAACCAAATAATATTTATAAAACAAGTTTAAAATCACCATTTAAATTAAATAAATAAAATAAAAAATATTTTCAAAATTTTGGGAAGGGGAGCTACAGGGATTGCCCAAGATAAGCTGACTGTAGCTGAATTGTCGTGCAAAGCGGCTCGGTAAATAGGTTCCAGGAAAGTGTGGTTCCTGTTCCTGAACACTAGATGGGAACGCCTATATGGATTGGAGCCAACGAAATGCCCCAATGGAAAGGCTAGTGGTGAGTGCCCCCTCATCTACTAGGGTATCTCCTGTGCGGCCACTACCAGACGGAGGCGATACTCTGAAGAATTTATAATTCTATAGAAAACTCAAAGCCCTCCTACAAACAGGTACCCCTGTAACGGTCCAATCCGTGTCTCTGAACCTCCGAAGGAAGGCATCTCTCGCCAAAGAGTCTGTCATCAGCCCGACGTTCAATTTGGGATAATTGTAGTACCAGCCACCCCATCAGATAGTAGAAGGTAACTCATTAGCAAAGTCCTTCCTAACATCGGATGTTATCGCGTTCACAACAAAATATCGCAAACCCCGTTGGATGGCACAGACCATCGATGGAAGCAGAGCAAGGGGCATCCAAAGGCCAGCTTTACAGCCGAAAGTATCATACCCCGGCTGATTCTCTCAATAGACCCTGAACCACCAGGGACTATGCAGTCACGAAGCCATATCATCAGAAAAGCAGCCAGCATCGCCTTTTCTGACATCTTGAACTTGGCTTGTCTGAAAAAATAATAAATCAAGAAATTTCCCTCAGATTATCACTATCTTCGCATCTACAGCTCCGTGGTCTATCATCAGCTGATCTATCTCAGAGATCGTCAAGGGCGTGCGAGACGAGAAGGAGGACTGGGCCACCCCTTCTCTGGTGTGAAAATATAATTGGTCCAGGCCCTTGTATGCAGGAGGGACCCCTCGGTCTTACCCTTCTTCGTAATCGGTGACAAATAAAAAGTGACAGAGTAACTCTTTGTACACTCCGTCATATCAGGGTTCTCCTTCTCCAAATCCAAGATCACTGCATCACTGGGGACGTATTCTGCATATGGCTCCGTCCTCCAGGGAAGTTTGGATACCGCCTGCATCTCGTGAAAAGCTAAACCCATCCCCCGCCCGGAGTGAAGAAGGTGCATGTATGATGGTGTACGCTCTGCCAAGGAGACAAACATCGGCTAGTTAACCTTAATACCATATTGGGTGGCCCTGACAGCGTAAGAAGACCGACAGCTTTTAGGGTGGCCTCGTAAGTCGAGAGCACATCAAGTAAGGTCACTCCGAACAGAACACAATGCCTCCAGCCTTCCATCCGCATCTTTCCTCCCGGATATAACTCCTTCTTCGACAGCATCAAGTTGGAGAGAGTCTCAGCAGCATAGGGATGAAGATCAGTCAGGACATCGTTCAGTATAACACCGATTGTAGCCCCCTCATGGAGTAGGACATGGAACCCTTAACACACTTGAACGTGTCCTTCTTCCAGTCACCAGAGTCAAACTGGATCCTGCCAGAAACAACCCCAGGCTGTTCAGGAGTCAGGTCTTATTTTATTTGCCTCTACACAACCAGATCAGCAAACACTGACAGAGGGTATTGGCGCTTCATCGACGACAGCCCTATTCTTTGGTCATTTAACGTAACTACTAAAGGATCTTCCATACATATCAGTGTCATCCTTGAATCCTACGCTGTCACCTAACAGGAAGTACGGCTTCTTCCAACAGTATGACCCTCCGAGCTTCTCATCATTAATCATCTACTTTTGAAAGGTTTTGTCCTGTTCAATTATGGCGATCGTCCGTTCCGTAGGTTGGTCACGACTGATCTTGGCCTGAATATTGCTGACCATGTTGGTTATAAGGCTTGTGCCGAGAACGTGGCAAGCAGAACCAAAAAGGATACCGCCAAGCTCTGGGACAAACATGTTTACTGCAAGGACAAAAGAGAATATCAGACTCAGAAACTGTATAAAAAACTAAGTGCTGAAGGGCTCTTATGCGCCCAAAGGGCTATGCACCCAAGACAAACATGTGGGCGCATAAACGTACAACAGTACGTGGGCACATAACATGCAAACAGCATGTGGGCACATAACATGGCAACATATTGGCGTATAGCACACCATAGTGTTGGTGCATAACTTTTGTGGGCGCACAAGAATGCTCACAGAAGTTTGTTGCCTTAGGCGCATGCGCGTAGGCAGAAGAAAAGTCTGAGCGTCACAAATTAATGCTCAAGAATTTGTTTTTGAGGCATGGCCTCACCCAAAATCGGATCCTGGACTGGTGAGGACACTGCCGCAGGAGGAGAGCCACTCGGCGCAGCCCCCTTGCCTTTCGTAGATCTCTTGGCGACCTTGGGAGACATGGTTCATAAAGAAAGGAGACGAAGAGTCTTTTTGAAAGTTCTAAGAGAGGAGAATAATGAAGTTTCTTTCTCATTCAGAGCCTATTTATCGGCATGGGCCACTTCCTATGTGCCCATTATTTCCTATGCGCCTATTGTGCAGTATGCGCCCACAATGGCCTATGCGCCCACGTGAAGATCCATCCTCTTACACACTATGTGACTGCCACTTGCTGACGTGGATGACGAATAAAGGATGGACCTCTTCAAATTCACCCCGATGAATCTGTCAGTTCAGATTTTTGAGGAAGATCTCAATAGTCGTCTCTCTGACAGGCTGGCCAAACGCTATGTGCCCAAAGAGAGAGGCATGCTATTCGTCCACTGCATTACGAAGACGGTCCATGCTTCTTTCAAAGTATTTCGAACTCGTTCAAGTATCAAAAACTTTGAAGGGGGTCTTGTAGAAGCATGAAAATTTTGGTAATAAAGCCTTATGCGCCCAAGCCAACGAGGACATATGCGCCCAAGTGAACTCGCATGCGCCCAAGTCACCCTGTGAAGCTCTATGCGCCTAAGTCACCAGTGAAGCTCTATGCGCCCAAGCCATCCTGTGAAGCTATATGCGCCCAAGCCACCCTGTGAAGGAGGGCGCATAGCCTGAAATAGGGCTATGCCCAAGCTTGACTCAGTCAAAGCCATGATCAAAACGTGCATCGAAGCACACGACCACGTCAGTCTCCACGAGCAGTCGTGCACTGAAGCATGCTGCCACGTCAACACAACGACCAGCCCACAATCTCGCAGCCTACAAGCGCCTACACCCTATGCGTCCAAGGCAGGACTATGCGCCCACATGAAAACCAGTGTATTTTCTCACGTGGGCGCATAACATCATTCCAGCTCAAGAACGACTATAAAAAGGGGTCTCATCCCTCTTCAAAACAGAGAACGGAGAGCATTTTCAAGAGCCAAATTGCTGTACTTCTTGCCAGTGAGTCGAAAGTTAGCAATTTTCTTAGGTTTTTTCCTACTTTTGTATTCGAAGTGTCAACAGAGTAAAGGAGCAACTGTTGCTCGATCTCCATCATCCTATTCCCCATAATTCTTTTTTATACTCGGAGATCCTCAGCACAGGATCTCTCAGGCATACTTGATTTGTGGTGCCTTGTACCAATAAAGAAAAGACAACATTTCTTTTTCTTTTTGTGTGTGTCCACAGTGCTCTGACACAATACTTTGTCAGATGTCCTCTGAGCTGGCAGCGCTGGCAGAAGATAATGATCTTATCATAAACCAGCAGCTGAAGATGTGTCTGTTCCCTGAGATCGATCTGAAGAAGCGTGGGAGGTTTAGAAGACAAGTCGAGCTCCATGCAGATCTTCGCGTAGTACCCTTTGGAAAGATTACGGGTTTCTTCAGTGATGGCCACGAGGGTCCCGATGGAGCTGGCAATTCTTCGGAGAGCAGCGGGGGCGAAGCAAACAAGGGAGAGGTTTGGGAGTGTGATCCATGTGGAGATAATCTATGAGTCAACTTTGGGGTTGAATCCATGGGACCATTTGGCTATCTTGGCAAAGTGGGCCCCAGTCTGGTGGTACCTTTAGCCCAGAATACGGAGTAGTCCGAGTCGAAAGAGAGATAGAAAGGCAGGTGTTTATGGTCCAGCAGGGCGACCTTGTAAGCAGAGGAGAGTCCCCAGCCTACGATAGCTTCTTGAGATATGGTGATCTTCGTGCACCGGAGGGGAATTTCAGCACGAAAGTCTTCGCGAAGCAGGCAGAGAGTGAGGTGATCTCCGCTAATGAGAATGGAATACAGATGTTCTGGCCCTCGAAGGGGCACGGGAGGTCGATGTCCAGCAGCTCGACGTCCTCGAAAGGAAAGGGAGTTGAGTTATACTGTCTGGCCGTAGGATCTCTACGAAAGAGGGGCCCCTGGGGGGGCAGGAGCACTACCGGGGGGTTGGGGTCCAGGAGCACTATCGGAGGGCTGGGGCAGAAAGGGGAGTGGGGGGATGAGGGAGACGATGCGACTATGGCACCAGGCGACGAAAAAGGTCCAACTGAAGGACTTCCATCCTGGGTCGGAGGTGCATAACTTCCGAAGACAGGCGCATGCGGCCACGGGAGGTGCAGGGGTGCGCATGCGACGGAAGGGGGGAGGGTAGGCACCTGGCATCCTGCAGAGAGAAGGGGCTGGGGGGGGCGACCTGCGTCCATGGAAAGGGGGTTGGGTGCAGAGCCAAGGCCACCCTCTGGGTGGACGCACGCTCATAAGCGGGATGGGGCTCATAGACATTCCACAACTGAGGTGGAATAAAACCAGCCATGGAGGTAGAAGGCGCATAGCCGTCAGCTGAGGAAGGGGAAGGAGACGCATGATCCACCGAAGGTCAGACGGGAGATGGCGCATGCATCGAGCCGCCAGCTAAGGAAGGTAGCGCATGACCATCTCCATGTCGGACTGATGGGTGCGTATGGCCAACCCCTAGATGGGAAAGGATGGGCGCATAGCTGCGCCCTGAAGAGAGCGCATAGCTTCTCTTGTTAGGTATAGGCGCATGGATCCTCGAGATCCCGCCAACAGTGAGGATGGAGGGTGATTTGAATTTGAATTTGAATTCGAATCCAGCTGGTGGGAGATTCCCGATCCCGAGGTGACGCGAAAGGAAACTACCTAACCATGTGGGCTGATCAGGAGGGGGGTATTGCGTCAGGACGTAGCGGTGGAGGGCCACCGGAGGGGGGGAGCGAGTCCTGGGGGGGCCGGTGCTCCGTGACAGCTGTCAGCAAAGGCCGTTCCACAGATCGGAGTGGAGCCCTCGACTATGGCTAGGGCTGTGGGAGGCGGCCAACGGAGCTTCGGGTCCACCGTGGCATAGACGAGCGGGCATCGGAGTTTCGGGGCCACCGGATGGCGGCGAGCCCGACGAGGGATAGCTGATCATCAGTCTAGGCGAGGGGGTGCGCGTCGGTCCGCCGACGGATGACGGGCCTCGGCTGAGCGCGAGGGAGGCACCGGGAGAGATAGGGATGAGGGGGGCAGAGGTTCGCCGAGGCCAGCCTGCGCTGGCGATGCCAACGGGCGGGGGAGGGGGGATACGTAAAAGACGAAGGGGGGAGCGCTCGAGAGGAGCTCATGCGGGGGTATGTAAAATATATATATATATAATTAATAAAAACTATTTTATTGAAAACTAAGGGGAGCTCAAGAAGAGCAATACAGGGGCAGGGCTAGAAAACACAAAAGGGCCCTGATTTGCAAGGAAATAAAAATAACATGCAGAAAACGATATTTCAGAATTTTTGGGAACCAAAATTTTGAAAAACTACTGTGTTCCAAAATATTTCAAAATTTTGAAAATCAAAATTTTGAAATGTTCAAAATTCAAAATTCCGCGTCACGTGGGAGGGTTGAACGGGAACGAATCCCGAAAGGGTGGTGTGGGCGCAGAGCCCTAGGTGGACACTCTATCCGAGGGGGTGAGGGGGCGACCTGCACGAGGGTAGGTGGACGCGCGACTCGAGGAGCCTCGGGCCCCTCCAGCGCGGTGCCCGGAAGCGGGCTCCGACGGGCCGAGAAGGGGGGCTCCGACAAGGGAGGCCCTTCCGACGGGCGAGGCGGGGTGGTGGTCTGGCAGCAGGCGGAGGAACCAGCCCGGGGAGATAGCCGGAGGGGGGCCAGGCGAGGTGGCGAGACAGCCGGAGGGGATCGGGCGAGGCGGCGAGGGAGATGAAGGGGGCAGCTCGAACACCAGGGGGAGAGGGAGCAGGGGGCTCGACCTCCGAGGAGAGCCGATCACCGACGAGGGAGGGGGCCTTCCGGCATGAGGCGGATGGAGCGCCGGAGGCCAGAGCAGTGGGGAAGAGCGGCTCGAGGAGGGGAAGACGGGGGCGACGTCTCCGCCGGACGCCCGTCTGACGTCGAATAGGGGGAGGTCGAGCACGAGGGCCGCGCCGCACGGCCACCAGGGCCCACGATGGGGGGTTCACACCAGGGAAAGAGCAAAAATGCCAGGAGGGGCGAAGGCTGGGAAGGAAGAAACCGGCACTAGGGGGAAGCGAAGGGGGGCCAGCCCAGGGCCGCCGGGGCTCAGCGGGGGGCTGAGGGAGGACGAGGCTGAGTTAGGCTACCGCAGGGAGCAGATGGCCTGAGAGAGGGGAGGACATCACCGCGGGGAGGGACGAGGGGGGTTGGGTGACCACCAGCGTCGGGTCGAAGTCCGACGGGGGAGCGGGCGGGATGAGGGGGAGGAGCCCCGGGGACCCTGAGACGGGGGCGGGAAGGAAGGGGAAGACCGCTCCTGCAGCGGCTGGGTCGGGCGCAAGGGGCCACGGCGGAGGGGGGGCGCTGCCGAAGGGGGGACTGCGCAACGTGATGAGCGGTGAAGGAAGGGGGCACCGGAACGGGAGGGGTGCCCGCCGGGCGAGGCGATCCCGGCGGGGGCACCTGGGGCGACGTCGAGGGGGGTTGAGTGGGTAAAACCCCCACGGCGAGAAGAAGAAGCCGACAAGGGGGAAGCCCCCCACTGGGGAGGCGGCCAGGCGACCGACCAACCTCTGAAGGGATGCCGGAGGGAGGCAAATGGTCCGCTACATGGAGGGAGGCCTGGGGCCGGGCCGAGGAGGCCGGCCGGCCATGCCTGCCAACCGAACTCTGAGAGCTCCATATGTGTGTGGTGTGTGTGTGTATATATATATATATATATATATATATAATATCTATATATATATATATATATAATATAATATATATATAGTATTAGGCTATTGTAAATATAATCATATATGTACAAAATTGTATTTAAACCTATTTTATTAAACCATGGCCACCTAATATGTCTCTACAAAGTGGGGTTGAGTACGTTAGGGTCCAAATATATTTCTAGTCAAAACAAATCCGAGAAGTCAACCGATAAGCCTCTTGTGTCATTCACAAATAAATAGCACATGGGAAGTCGGTTGAGTGGCACACCCTTGGCATGTGTGTCGTAGGCTCAAATTGGATCAAAATCTATATTGGGTCAACTTATTTTGATCTATATCGAGTTCCGAACTCAAGTTGAAAGTTAGGTTTAGAATAACGGTCAACGGTCGAATGGCCTAAATTTATCCGAAGTTGTGTGAAGTCAAAAGAATGTTAGAGGACAGGTTTGGATGAGATATGACATATCAAATTGAAGACTTATCAAAACTTATGAGGGTCGTTTCAAAATATTGGCATTTCTTGTGATCCAAAAATCAAAGCTACAAAAAATACACTTATAATCATAATTAGTATTAAAATATACTTTAATAAATATTAAATTATATAAAATAAATGATAAAAATAATTCCCAAAAATTAGGGTCCTTACAGCATGGGAGTCGGCCTTGGGTGTGGTGTCTAACCCACCTAGGAGGAGGAGTAGAAGCTTAGGCTTGGTTGCTAGAGACTCTAGGCAAGTACATCTTGCTCAAAAGTAATATGACCATGATTTAATTTTGGTTTTCTATAGAAACTAAATTATCTATAATATGCTTCTCTAAATTGTTAACTTCTTTAGAATATAGCATTTTTTATTTTGATCGGTGGTATTGCGTAGATCTGAGTTTCTAGATAGAATTTTTGAGTATTTGAAATATACATCTATCAAATTTTAAAATTAGTAAAAACTAATGCTTCCATATTGTAGGAAATTCAATTCTATGCTATTTGACTTTTGAAAATCAGAATTTTGATTTAAAATGAGGTTTTTATAGCTGAAACAAGTTTTGTCATTTTCTAAGTTTCTGTCGCTGTCATAAAACGGTATACCGATGGCATATCTGTGTATACCGACGGAATATAGTTTTATACCCCAAAAACTTTATCTTTTGGCGGAATACCGTCGGTATACTACAGTATAACGTTGGTATACCAATTTGGTTGTTTTTGTCTGATTTGAGCTATTTTTGTCCATTTTGCCCATTTTTGTCCGTTTTTGCTACTTTCTTGATTGAAATGATGTCTTATCATGCTCTAGTGTTGTTGTGTAGTTAGAAAGTGATTGTACACCCTATATACAAGACACATACTTATGTTCATGTATTATTCTATGTCAAGATTCTAGATAGTAGCTTGTAGTAGCACACTCCTGTACTGATTTCTTATTGACTTCTAGATTCAGATTTGAATGTATGTTCTTTATTGATACCGTGGATTTAACTTATTATATGTTTAATCTATTTGCATCTTGGCAATGGACAATCGAGTATGAGTATTGTCTATTGTATCGCGTGAAATGTGTATTAAGAACATTTATCAGAGATATCTTGCAAATGACCCAAACCATGACTCATCAATTTAGGATGATTTCGAGTGTTTATGACTTAAGAATAGAAAATGAATTATAGGTAATTGACTAGTAAACTCATATATCATGGGAGGGGAGGACACTTCATGCTACCGCGACTCGGGTCACTATGTGCCCCCACAGGGGCAGGTATAACCCTGATTGGCGTGGGCTCCTGACCAATATTGATTGAGTGTTGATAACACTATTGATATTTTTTAGTACATGTTTATTTACTATTGATAGAGATTTTTGGTTGATTTTTGGTTGTTGTATTTTTTTCTTT
>JANAVB010019794.1:5639954-5679954 GCA_029216955.1 Iris pallida
CATCTCCTTCTACCTTAGGCCACCTAGGTTGTACTCTATGATGTTGCTGTGGACAGAAAATATAGGTTCACCATTATACACTCCTCTAAAATGTACTCAAATCATGTAGAACCATTCGATATGAGTCTTCTATCATCTCTTAGACATAACCACGAACACCTATACTACAATTGAACACAATATCGACTAACCCAGATTCAAGAATTATTTAATCTAGACGAAAGTAAAGGATACCTGATGAATGCAAGACTCGACTGTTCTTCTTGTTCCTTCTTCTTGCGATAGGGGAGTTGACTTCTAGGGTTTGCCGAGGGTGGCCACAATCCCCTCTTATATATAGGCTCTAATGCTCAATCATAATCTTGAGGAGATCAAGAGAAATTTGATTTGATCTTATCTGAGGGTTTGCCGAGGTTGATCTCCAGTTCAATTTGAATTTGAACACAGGGTCTTGATTTGAAGAGCTGTTGAGATTTTAAACTCAACCTTATTCACTCCAGTCCTTGCTAAAACTCTATTTTACCAATTGGTCCCTGTCAATATATATATATATATGTATATATATATATATTATATATATATATATATATATATATATATATATCCTTTTGGACTTTCTATTGATATTTAGCATAACCAAATCATATGAAGCATAACAATTTGTATATGTGAGACAAATGAACGAATAACTAATTTAAATTTAAAAAAATACAGGAGAAAAATTGGTCAAGGGGTTGACAACTCTATCCCCCTTAAACAAATTTCGTCCTCGAAATTTAATGAACCGCGATCTATTAGAATGAAAAGTCTTGACTAAATTGCTATGACAGAAATTCAATCATAAAATATCAATTTAAAAAAGGTCTATCTATGCTAATGCTACTACTGCAAATCTCTACTGAAAAATCTCCGCCATATGCTCCTTGTGGTGTCGTCGCATCTTCCGTGATTATGGTAAAGGCTCGTCCTCCTTCTGCGGTCGGTGGAGTGTTCAGTGCAACGTTGTTCTTGTCTTGAGAGTCCAAAGAAACACTTTAGTCGTTGAAGAGAATTTCAAGCAGGATGCAATTCAAGGATTCAATGAAATCAAGGATTAGAGGCCAATAATGAGTCAAGACATGTGGATGAGATCCTAAGTGTCTAATCCTATTCGCAGGCTCACGACGGTACAGTGACGTAACCGAAGTGATTAACGTAGACTGCATGGGCCACCAAAAAAACTTGTCACGACCAGCATCCGCTTTTCGGATACGAAACGTGTCCAAGCCCAGCCTACACCGCAGTGTCGGCGGTAGTACGCTGTCTAAATACAAGTCACGTCCAACTAGAAACATATGGTAACTATATCTCATCCACAGGATAATCATGTCACAGTCAAGATCAATGAAAAGACATGAACTGAATAATAATGAATAAACTGAATATCAAGAATCACTGTCACGTCCGGTGGACCCAAATCCACTACCAATAGACGGAAGAAAATAGAAGAATACATGGAGTAACTAACTGAAATAAAACTGCTAATCTAGACCACCTCAAGTGCAAGCGATACGATCTGATGCTGGCTCAACCCTCTGGTCTGCTCCTAACTCAAGCTCGGCTAACCTGAAGAGATCATCAGGTCCTCAGAGGACTAGCAAGATACATAAAAACGAGCCTTTCTAACAGTTTATTATGCATGGAGGAAAATACAGAAAACCAAGTAAAACTGAGCAATGAATAAAGTACGAATCTATACACTGTCTACATATAATGAACTGCTGAACAAGGACTAGAGAACTCATGTCAAGATGTCAACGGATAATGGAATCGAATACTCAAACCCTCGTCCCTAATGTGGACTCGCAGGTTTGAACTACTAACCCTCGTCCCTAGTGTGGACTCGCAGATTAGCATCTACTACTAACCCTCATCCCTAGTGTGGACTCGCAGGCTAGCATCACCCTCGTCCCTAGTGTGGACTCGCAGGCGTAACCCTATACCACTAACCCTCGTCCCTAGCGTGGACTCGCAGGCTAGCATCTACTACTAATCCTCGTCCCTAGTGTGGACTCGCAGATTAGCATCACCCTCGTCCCTAGTGTGGACTCGCAGATTAGCATCACCCTCGTCCCTAGTGTGGACTCGCAGGCGTAACCCTATACCACTAACCCTCGTCCCTAGCGTGGACTCGCAGGCTAGCATCTACTACTAATCCTCGTCCCTAGTGTGGACTCGCAGATTAGCATCACCCTCGTCCCTAGTGTGGACTCGCAGGTGTGGACCAATAACTACTAACCCTCGTCCCTATCGTGGACTCGCAGGTTAGCTTCAAGGTTCAAGACACGGAAGCACAACTCAATCAAGGTACGACCAATAAGACACAAGGCTAACTGTGAACACTGTCTAAAGCAATGATAAAAATATACCAGCTTGATAGAAAGGAACATGGCAATAATATGAGAAAACTGGATAAAATAATAGACAGTGCATGTAAATAAAGCTGTGTAGAAAGGCAAGGTATACTTGCCTTAGGTCCTGCACTGCTGGTACGGGTCAAAATCCGAATCAAGTCCAAGTATCCTGTTTATGAATTCATAATGATCAATACATGATATTTGTGGGAAAATAAGCCAACTTTATTAACTTGTTTGACGAGTGGCCTAGGTTGTCTATTTATCTTAGGCATGTAATCTCCAGTTTTAGTGTTTATTGAGGGGGTCCTTTATTGGCCTGGCTTAATGTGGTACTGTTACTGCCTTGCAGGCATAAATAGAGGTTCCTGTCCCTGTTTGCATTTGTTGCCCATATCTGTAGTCATGACATTAGTCCTACCTCTTACCTGTTATAGGCTAACTGGTTCCTCGGATACCCTTATAACACTTAACTCAGAGATGTACATGAGTACTGTCCTATTGTTAGTAGGACATCTATCACGCAATAGTGCACACACACTGGGCACAATTGAACACTCCTAACATTTCCAGCCCCATCTCTCCCATCTGTTAGTGAGACAAACTCTAATAAGTAGGCTGGCATCTTATCACTTGACCTGTACTATTATTCCCTTTTACTCTACTGTAGCTATATGGCAGGGAAAATGGTCACGCTAACAGCTAATCCTGGGTATCCTACATACCCCTTCCTGGTGGGGTTTGTTTTACAACAAGTCACATACCTAGTGCCACCCCAACCCTTCACTCCTTCTAGCAGTACATTTGTACACCCCACTAACAAGGATTTGAATTATGGTGATCACCTATATGCACATTCTAATTCAGGACAGTTGCACCTATATATACAATAATCTAACACCTAATACCATGTTCTGCTACTGCACAATAGACTGGAGGATGGCAATGTCCATGAGTATCTCAGGTGACCTGTGGTACACATCATGACCAATAGACATGTAGACGAAGAAAGAGGTTGTTTGTACTTTAAAGTACCAGCATTAAAGTCAAAGTCCCAAAGACAGGTTGTCAAGAGAACTTTCCTATTTGAAAGTGCAAGATACAAAATTGAGGTGTATTTTGGATGACTGGTTCCACTATCTGATCCAATGAGATGAACTGACAAAGGATGATGGTTGTTAAGATATCTTGAATGGTACAAACTCAAGATTATCCATGTCATAATTATCTCAAGTTCTTAACTAAGCTTGCTTACTTTAGTATCTTCTGTTAATGAATATCAATATTGTTAAAGTATTTGTCATATTGAAATCAGTAACTTCTCTGAAAGCTAAAGAAAGTCATTTCTTTTTACTCCCTTCTTCCACACAAAGCTCAAAGGGTAAATCTGATTGATCGTGTAGAAACCTTTTAAATGAAACTAAAACAATATCCTCTACCAAGACCAAAATTAATCAAGAAAAGTCAATCCAACATTCTAAACAAGAAATGCAAGAGGATTCTGATACGTGAGTATTCAGAGTGTCCAGAACCCAGTTGAGTCTGAACTCAAATCTGGACTCAAGAACAGAGTGGGTATGCTTGGAAAAACGAAGGTTTCAAGACAAGGTAATGCAGGGCTATGGGAAAGCCTAGTTTGGGAAGGCAGGAAAGGCCATATGTAGGATTTGAAATGCAATTGCATGAAGTGTTTTAGTGCAGGACACAATCAAAATCAATAAGGAAATGACCACATTCCAAAGGATAGTGATTAATTATCTTGAACCAAAAATACAGCTATGACAAACTCTCTACTGTTGTTTAAGAATAACATAATCCCCTGAATTAGTTGGATACCTAGGACAGTCTCCAAAACAGAACACACACTCCATGCTTCTATACCCTACTAACCTGGCACATGGCTCTTCTATACTTGCAATGCTCTGCACAAACAGTCCTATTGACATGGCTACATCATCACCATGTGGACAGAATGTCCAGTCACAAATCAACCATAATGACTAACATGGAACAAAAGTAGCCCAGGTTCAGGTTTATATATAGGTAGGTACCCTTACCTTTCTCTGGACTGGTACCAGAACCTGGTTAGACCCCACACTATAGCCAGTACTCGATGGATACAGGAGACACTACATCTCCTTCTCAACCTTAGGCCACCTAGGTTGTACTCTATGATGTTGCTGTGGACAGAAAATATAGGTTCACCATTATACACTCCTCTAAAATGTACTCAAATCATGTAGAACCATTCGATATGAGTCTTCTATCATCTTAGACATAACCACGAACACCTATACTACAATTGAACACAATATCGACTAACCCAGATTCAAGAATTATTTAATCTAGACGAAAGTGAAGGATATCTGATGAATGCAAGACTCGACTGTTCTTCTTGTTCCTTCTTCTTGCGATAGGGGAGTTGACTTCTAGGGTTTGCCGAGGGTGGCCACAATCCCCTCTTATATATAGGCTCTAATGCTCAATCATAATCTTGA
This sequence comes from Iris pallida, assembly GCA_029216955.1. Taxonomy (NCBI): domain Eukaryota; kingdom Viridiplantae; phylum Streptophyta; class Magnoliopsida; order Asparagales; family Iridaceae; genus Iris; species Iris pallida. Next base: position 5,644,846 of record JANAVB010019794.1, read on the forward strand.
GGAGATCAAGAGAAATTTGATTTGATCTTATCTGAGGGTTTGCCGAGGTTGATCTCCAGTTCAATTTGAATTTGAACACAGGGTCTTGATTTGAAGAGCTGTTGAGATTTTAAACTCAACCTTATTCACTCTAGTCCTTGCTAAAACCTATTTTACCAATTGGTCCTTGTCATATATATATATATATATCCTTTTGGACTTTCTATTGATATTTAGCATAACCAAATCATATGAAGCATAACAATTTGTATATGTGAGACAAATGAACGAATAACTAATTTAAATTTAAAAAAATACAGGAGAAAAATTGGTCAAAGGGTTGACACTGGACAGTGCCAACCCTTCACCAAACTAATAAAGAAAGGGGTTTCTTATGTCTAGACAAAAGAATACTAGCACGCGTTCGACGACATGAAGAAGTACCTCACTAGTCCTCCAGTACTGGTAGCACCGGTCATGGGGAGTCCCTTTCTGTAATACGTCCGAGATATGGATCATTCTCTTGGTGCTTTGCTAGCCCAGAGAAGCAATAGAGGCCACGAATAGGCAATCTACTATCTGAGTAGGACCATGATTGGTGTCGAGCATTGCTATAATCCTATTGAGAATGAGTGTCTCGCTCTAGTCTTCGCCATTCAAAAGAGACGATATTATGTGGCTGGACAGACAATTCATGTCATCTCCCGAGTTAAGCCCCTCAGAGTTCTCATGACCAAGCCAGAGGAGCTAAACTCTCGATTAGCCACATAGGCAATCCTTTTGACTCCTTATGACATGGTGTTCGTCCCACAAAAGGCAGTTATAGGGGTAGCGTAGCCGATTTCTTGGCGGCACATCCTATACCAAAAATATCAAAGCTCTACGATGTCATTCCTGACGAGGTCTTAGAGTCAAACGCGGTCTCAGATAATCCCGTCTGGCGGATGTTCTTTGATGGTGCTTCAAGAACAGGACCTAAGGGCAAAATTATCGCAGGGGTCGGAATGGTCCTCATCACTCCTGACGGTCTGGTCATCCACTGCGCATATTCTCTCATGGAGTCATGCACCAATAATGTTACTGAGTACAATACTCTTATCATCGGGCTCCAGCTCGTTAAACAATTAGGGGTCGACTACCTCAAGGCCTACGGTGACTCGAAACTGATTATCAATCAGGTTCGACGACAATATGAGATCCGACATGAAGATCTGATCCCTTACCATCAGGCGGCAATCGATATCATTTCCACCTTCATAGGGTTCTTTATAGAACATGTATCTCGATTGCAAAACTTGGAGGCCGACGTCCTTGTCGGTCTGGCCACTACTCTGGCAACTCCTGTCGGAACCCAGTACTCCGTCGCAGTGATGGGTCGGGAGCTAGTCTGCCCAAAGAACAATCTACATATGTGTATGAGTTACTCTGTACAGGTAGACACTAATGTTGATGTACGGCACTGGCGATTCCCGTTCATAGACTACGCAGTCTATAGAATCCTACCCGAAATCCCGAAGGAAGCCACTTCAATCAAGAGATGTTCGCTCCAGTTCTTTTATGACACAGCTACTAAAATTTGTACCATCGTTCATACGATGGACTTCCCTTGCGGTGTCTATCTAAGACAAAAGCACAAGAAGTACTCCAAGAGGCACATAATGGCACCTGCGAAGCTCATCAGCCTAGTCCTAAGTTACAGGATCGACTACGTCGTATGGGTTATTATCGGCCGACCATGATGGCAGATGCCGTAGAATATGCTAAGAAGTGTCGGGTATGTCAGTTGTATGCTGACTTTATCCATCAAACTTCTGAGTTTCTACACCCCACTACGGCCTCTTGGTCGTTCGAAGCATGGGGAATAGATATCAGCGGGCCGATCAGCCCTTTGTCCTTCAAAGGACACCGGTTCATCCTCGCCATCACTGACTACTTTTTCAAGTGGGTGAAAGCAGTGCCACTAGCTGAGGTGAAAACTTTGAACGTGATCAGCTTTGTTAAGCATCACGTCATCTACCATTTTCGAGTTTTTCGAAGAATTATCCACGACAATGGCCCTCAGTTCGTAAGCTATGCATTCCATCGGTTCTGTGATAAGAATTGGATACATAATGTAGCATCAACAACTTACAATCCTGCAGCAAATGGACTAGCCGAAGCTTTCAATAAAACAATTATTAAGTTGCTCAAGAAAGTTGTATCTTCCAATAAGCGCGACTGGAACGAGAAGCTCGGCGAGTGTCTATGGTCTTACAGTACGACCATTCGGACACCTACTGGCAATATACCGTTCTCACTTATCTACTAAAGCAAGGCGGTACTTCCTCTGGAAATCCAGATTCTGTCCCTACGGGTGGCTATAACCAATCAACTGACAGTCGAAGACAATCAACACCGTCGGCTGCAGGAGCTGGAAGCGTTGGACGAGAAGCGCTTGCTGGCTTAACAACGTATCGAACTCTATCAAGCTCGGATTTTTGGGGCCTTCAACAAAAAGGTCCGGGAGAGGACATTCCAAGTTGGTGACCTCGCCTTATCAGCTTGAAGACCGATGGTGATGGCTCACAAAACTGTTGGAAAGTTCGAGCCAAAGTGGGAAGGACCGTTCGTCATAGTGACGGTCTACTCTAATGGTGCTTACCGGTTGACAAAACCTAACGGCGATTTGCTAATAATGTCGGTCAATTGTAAATTCCTTAAGAAATACTATGTCTGAGGCATAAATCGACAAATATTTCCATATCCCCTGTGAATGTTTATGGGTTCTATTAACAAGTTCATCCCTTTTCTATTTTCCCAGTAGAAAACATTCCATGTCCATATTACCTCTGAGCTATTTTTTACACCCCAATGAAGTTCATGCCCACCATGTCCATATTACCTCTGAGTAGACATCTCTTCCATGACAAACCCCGTATTGTCATAATTATCTATAGAACATTTCCTGTCCATATTACCTCTGAGTTATTTATACACCCGTGGAATCTATCATTGCCATATCCATATAACCTCTGAGTAAGAAAAATTCTACCACAAAAATTCTGTATTTACCATGTCCATATTACGTCTGAGTAAACACCCAATTCCCCAGCGGAGTTACCTCCATCCCATCATGTTATATTACCTCTTAGGAAATTGTCATTATTGTACATAATGCTCATAGTAAATGGGCAAGTAAAAAAGCAAAACTAAAAGTGTTCATTCATGAAAAAGAAAACTTTGTCGTTCTACACTACAAAAGCAAAAAGTAAGGAAAAAAAAGGCGAAAGGCATTAGCATTGCGACGACCTCAGTCGACTCCTCAAAAGAGCAACCTGGGGCCCGACCAACTCTTTGGCTCAACACTCTGCCTCTTATCGTCGGGCGGCCTTATCCTCGAGCTGGGACAGGTTCTGTCATGCAAGGTCTAGCTCCGTCTGATGAATGCCAATGCTTTCCTCTTCCGAGCTAGGGTCTCAGATTGTTGGCGAAGGATCTCCTGTTGGTCTCTTGACTTCTACAGCTTACTCTCGACAAAGGCCAACGTTTCTTCCAGCTGTCGAATCAGGTCCGGAAGGATCTCGTACTGTTTCTCTAAGGTTGTTCGACGGCAGACTTGAACTTCTTCGACATTGTTCGCCTCTTCAATCTCTATTTCGATCTCGACAAGCCTGATAGTCAGAGCCTGACACCTCCGTTCGTGCTGGAAAAGTTCAGCAGCCATCTTCTCTAATTCTACGTCCTCCAGAGATGAAAGGCTGTGCTGAAGACCCTGAAGCTCTAAAACTGTGGCTTCTAATTCTGTCAGGAGAGCCTCTATCGTATTTGTTTTTGCTTCGTACACCTGATATTCATTCAATGTCGCTAGCTAGACTCTTACAGTGGACCGAACCCGCCTAAGCGTTTGGTTATGCTGCAGGACACCCTCTAAACCACGCTTAAAAGATTGGTGAATGGTGCCCAGGATGAGGTTGGCGTAGTAGGCATTGACAGCCATAGCCATTGGGGTCAACGGGGATGCCGAGATTGAAGGCCCCGGAGTAGCGACGACAGCCAATACATGACTTAGTATTGGAGCCGAAGCAGGTGATGCCATAACTGGAACTGAAACCGACGATAAAGCAAAGACGATACGTGTCGACATTGTTGATGCATAGCCAGCTCTTCAACAGACTCCCTTGCCGGTTCTTCAACAATTTGATGGAACTGTGGATTCCCAGAACCCTTCCTTTGGTCTGCGTATTGATCGATAGAAAGTTAAACAGATCAAATACGTGTTCTAACCCTTCATAAGGGAAAACTAGGGTTCACGAATTATACCTGCGGCGGAAAGGAGACAAGTAATTCCTGGCAATCTCGAGCGGACGATCCTAAGACCTTCTGCACGTATTCCTTCCTCGAGTTGGACGTCGTGTGGGCGACGATCTCCCAACCTTTTCTTCTCCTTGGCAGCACTCTCTTTCTCTCCTTACGTGAATTACGAATTTAGATAATTTTTTTGATTTATAATCATTAATCTGGCGGCCAGAGAATAGAGGATATATATAGGCTACGGCAGGGACCATGAGGAGAAATTAGGGTTAGGCCTCCTAACGGATCTGGATATCCCGTGTTCAGCCCGAACACACAATCCAGGCCCATTAACAATAGCTCGGTCCACTAATGAGCTATTGTTGCACTACCTCCCTAATCCCAAATTATGTTTGTGGGCTCCTTTTATTATATGCTCGTTTGGCTCCCCATGTTAAGATATCGTATGTCCGTCGATCAAATTAAGTTACTGACAACTATATTGATTCGACATCTTTTATCCTTAAGTAGTACCGCTCAACTTTATTTGTCATATCGGATATAATCCACCTGCAGGGTTTATATGACAATCCTTATGAGCTCCATAAGAGGACATCATCAACCCGATGTATCGGGACATGGATTCCATTTATAATCAACAGCCCATCATACATACAATGTTATTACCCAATTCATAGAGGTTGTTGATCCATAATGAATCTCACTCTTTTATGAGTCAAAGTAATATACATTGCATATACATGTCCGTTATTATATCCGGATTAAGAGTACAAGCATCCATAATAACAGAGGTGTTTGTTATCTTATGTAGTCAGTACAAAAAGAACAACCTCAAGTGGTCCTGTTCAATACACACAAAGTGTACTAGTGTAAACCTATAGTCAAGATAGACTAATACCATATTACACTACAACCTTTCCAATAGATGTAAGTCCATCTAGGTTGTGAACTATTTATATACTCCATAAGAAACTGATAATATGATCTTCTGTGTGACACCACAAACCATATTATCTATAATATAGAATATCAGACATTTGCATTAACACTTGCAACAAATACAATATGCAAACATTTGCCCATATGATTCTCATTCAAAATTTAAGGAAATAAGGTTACTACAAAAGTGATGCTTTTAGTATATAACCCTAACACAATTTTCGTGACTGACCTCTGGAAAGCCTCATGGACTGGCGCTTGAATAATCTCCGTGACCGATGTTTCAACGGTCGTTGCGACCAACTCCTCAGTAGTCTTGTTAACCGGTTCTTTAGCAGTCGACTCGTCAGCGGTCTCCTCGACCAAATCTCTAGCAGCTGGCTCGATAGTAGTTTCTTCGAGCAGCTCTGTAGTGACTGAATTGAGGGACACTTCAGCAACCAGTTCCTCGGCGGTCTTCTCGATCGATGCTTCCACATCTCTTTGAAGCTGTCAATGGTGTCTTCAACAGGCTCATCAACATCCTCATGGTTGCCAACTCAGTGGCCACCTCGGCTAGAGCCTCAGTAATCGGCTCGTCAGCAACCTTCTCGACGTGCTCTTTCATGGTCTCATCGGTCGTCTCTCCAAGGATCTTTTCAGCCAACTCTTCAATAGCCTCCTAGGCCACTTTTTGAATGACCTCATCGACTAACTGCTCGATGGTCATCTTTACCGGCTCTACAATAGCTCGGTCGGCTAACTCCTCGACAGCTTTCGTCATCAACCTTTCCACAGTCTCTTCGACCAGCCTTTGGGGAAAATCCCTGAGGCTTGCAAAAGGAAATTCCTCAGCCGCATGATCCTTCTTACCTCTCGATATATTTGGGTCATCTTCAGCCACTTCTTTAGTATAAGAAGGAGGTACAGTTGTGGTGTCCCGAGCAATGCCTTCAATATCCTCAGTTGGTCGGTCCATCGTGGATACAGATTCTAGAATCATGCCTTTCGTACCACAAGATCGATCCCGGGTATCTCCACAGGCTCATCCATAATTGGCTCCAGGAAAGCTTCTCGCCGAGGTGAAGTTGCTGGTTCCGAAAGCCCTGAGTCTCGTACTCGAAAGGAGCGAGAGGAGAAGCATCTTCCGAGTCAGTAGCCTCAGCAGCTGAGGTTGTCGGGTTCTCATCCGGAACACTAACCTTTTCGGTCCTCACAATTATAGGTGTACTAAGATTTGAAGGACCTACGATGGAGGCAATCCTTTCTTTCCTTCTTGAAGAAGGACGTTCGACGAACAAAGGGATGGTTACTCTAACCGCCAGACGCAGCAGCTCCCTCTAGGACACCTCCAGGGCAGGTTCCTCAGAAAGTTCTTTGAGTATCTCTGACCAGCTAGACTCGTTCTTCTTCTTTGCCTATATAGGCAAAACAGCGATAAACGGAAAGTCTGAGATAAGAAACCAAATAAAAGGAACCGAAATGTACCTGCAAGGAGGGTTCAGCAGCCAGAGTGCTATGGCATAGCAAAGACCATCGTGAGGGACAGCACCATCTAGGTACAGCCCATTTGGTTCTCTTGGCAGGAGGTGAACTCGCCTCTGAAGCAGCTCGACGTTTCAACGGTTCACTCAAGGGCGCTTCGTCCTCTCTTCTCTCCCGAAAGGTACTAGAATAGTCCGAGGATCTACTATCCGACGACGCGAGCCCTCGAAGGCTCTCGAGGGCTAACCGAGGTGCCTCAAACTTTATCCCCTCAATCAAGCTTCACTCTCGTTTGTAGTCCAATGAGAAGTTGTGAGTAATGTAGTAAAACTTCATGACGGAATATAATATACGAGTTTCTCCATACAACACGAAGATCATAAACTTCGTTCCGATGCATCCGGTATAGTAATAACACCATGCTCGGGCGCCATCCAGCAGACTCCCTTCATAACCGAGGTAGGAGCTTGGATTATCCATTATTATCTGGTTGTAGCCGAACTGTTGCACAAACCGAATCGGCAGATAGGGCTCCAGATACACCCGGTACTGATTCTGGTACATCAAGTGTGAATGACGGACGGATTGCAGCCAATGGAAAGTACCGAGAGTCAGATCACTGTCCACTTTGCCTTGGTCTATTAGTTCGTCGTCTGCAAGGTAACCCCTGTAAGAGGGCGAAACCCCATTGAAGTCGTAGCCATCTAAGCGGCTCAACATCAACCTATAGATGGGAACGCCATGATGAAGCCATTTTGCCCGATGATAGTAGCATAGCGTCACATCTCCCTCCTTATAACTATCAATGGTGTTAGGGACTATCAAACTTGGGCGGTGTAATGCTATACCAAGCCATCAAATAATGATAAGGGAGCTCAATCCGAGGGAATTCATCCTCTCCCCTACAAAAGTCTATTATCCTCTTCGAGAGTTCTTGCAGGCCTCGCAAGTTATTGTATACCATAGCCGGGAGCAAAGCTAGCGAATGCTTAAAGGCCAGTTTCACAGCTGGCAGAATGAGTTCCTGGGTGACCTGCACCACGAATCCCGAGCCTCCAAGAACTATGGCTTTTCGCAGCCATATCATCAGTTAAGCAGCCAGCGCCGCTTTCGGGCTCAGAGCAGTCATGTTTTGACAAAAATAGCTATAAACAGTAGATGTTTTCCTTCGACATCTACTGAGGGAGCGGAGACCCCCGCTACGGCCATCAAATCTTCTACCTCGTTAGTGGTATATTCCCTGGGCATGGAAAAGTGGGCCGTTCCTGGCTCCGACGAGTGCTTTTCGAAGATATAATCCTTCCAAGCTTTGATATGGGGCGGAGCCTTCGCTCTGTCTTGGGGAACGCATACTCGATGACGACAAAGCAATTCTTTGTATACGGCTATTATTTTAGGATATTTGTTCTCCATTACTAAAAACTCCTCTTTGCAAGGAGTATATTTCTCATACGACTCGTCCCCCATGGCAGCTTCTAGATGTCATGCATCTCATGGAGGGCCAACCCCATCAATTCGGGCAGAGTAAAATAGTCCTGGTATGGTGGTTATACATCTCCAGCAAGGCCATGAACAGGGGCTGATTGATTTCTATACCATGTTCGGTAGCCCTGATGGCACGACGCAAGCCCGTACCTTCGGATCCTCCTTGAAGCTACCCAACACCTACTGGGTTAGTTTGCGCCATTCATCCCTAGGATGCATCCAGCCTTCGACCTGGAAAGCCTTTTTCGGATACGTGCTTCCCGTCGCTAGAAGCCGATTGGCAAAAAGAGAAGCACGAAATGGATGTACCTCTGTGGTAAAATCACTGAGCAGATGACCAGAGAGCAACACGCGCAATGTGTACAATAGACCATCGTGTGCACTCTTAAAAGTATCCTTTCTTTTAGAGTTCCTATCCACCTAGATATGTCCTGTCATTAAACCCCCTTGCTTCGGGGTCAGCTCCCATTTCATGAGACACTTTTCGGCAAAGCAAAAGAAAACCAAGAGCGGAAGGTGCCGGTTGACTAACGGAACATACAAGGAGAGACTGTCATTCTTGAAGTACCAAGTCTCATTTATCTCCAAGAGATCGGTCTCTTCCAGAATCAGCTGATTGCCAAAAAGGAACCGAGGTTTTAGCATCTCGACGGCATCAGAAGGGAGAGATAACTTGCCTCGATCCATCATACAACGAAAATATACATGTTGTTGATCCTGTATCATAGTTAGTCGCTCTGTTGGTTGACCTTGGGCGATAACATTTTGGCAAGATTAACGAGCGCTTCGTTGACATTGATACCTACGGCACAGACCGCTGAATCAAAAAGGATATCCCCGAAGAGAGGCGTGGACATGAAAACTACACATAAACAAAATATGTTAGGAAAATGCAAGTATCTTCTACTACTAAGGCGGTGCCTAGTGGCACTGCGCCTCAGTAGAAAAGCATCTGTTCATTCACTGCACAAGCATCCGCACAGGCAGTACAAAAGTTTGTACTGAACGTCCGCACAGACAATTCATAAATTGTACTGCGCACAGACGTTGCTAGTGACTCTGCGCATTTGCAGAAACCTCGGCACATTTTATAGTCATTACTTCATAAAAGTAGCGACTACGCGCAACGGTTGATAGAGCTTTAGCACATCTTCGGGACACCACTCCGAAGAATGGCGCCCCATACGCATCAACCGAAAAGAGCTTTAGCACATCTTTGAGACACTACTCCGAAGAGTGAACGCTCATGTGCATCAGCAAAATAGAGTATAGGACACCTACTCGCAACCGGCGGTCGCATGTCTCTGTGAACTCCGATGCCCATGACCGGAGCATTATCGACATCGATGGCTTCCGAGACTGGTTGCTTCCCTCTAGCCTGGCTCATGCTCGCCGCGGCCCCTCTAGTCTGTCTCGTTCTCGCCATATCCCCACCGACCTGTCACGGGCTCACCACGGCCCCTCTGGCCTTTCTCGTGTTCGTTACAGCCCCTCTGGGAGTTTTTGGAGTTCTCGATCGCTTGGAAGCCATGGCGGGATGACTAGGGTTTTGAGAAAGAAGAAGACTGGAAAGAAAAACTTCTTCGGAAGGAGAACACAAGTGGCAGAAAAGGTTCTCTCTCTCCGAGCAAAACTCTATTTATAGAGCAAGGCCACGTCAGCAGATAAAGACAAAACTCTTCGTATTCGAAGAAACTCTTCGAACGTCGTAGGAGATCGTGATGTCTTTTAAGTCCTAAAAACAAGGAGTTATCGTTACTTTTTTGTTGAAACGATGGCTCGAAAGTATTTAATGCTGACAGCTAAAATAACGCCAACATGTCAGTGACCCGCTATGCATTCTCGATGACACGTGTCATTTCATGCTTCTATTCAAAGTGTTCCAAACTTGTTTAAGTTTGAAAACTTTAAAGGGGGTCATGTAGAAGCATCAAAATAGCAGAGGTGGTACGGAAGCATAGAAGACAACAGTTGCTTCATAGAAGCGCAGAAGACAACAGTCGTTTCACATACTTCACAGAACCGCAGGGGACACACAAAGACAAGTGTATAAAAGAAAGTTCTTTATTAAAATCAAATTTACAAAAGATCTTTTACAGACTCTTCATGATTACATATAAAGACTAAACCCTAAAGCACGGCATACAAAGTATGCAAAGCGTACAGACCCCAAAACGTACAGCAACGTCAGAGCGAATCACTTCCTGATCAGGACTAGCCACTTCCTAGTCAGACACGGAGGAACTCCAATATGGCTAATGAAGCAGCTATTGGCCCGAACAAAAATGTAGCTCCTGCTCGCAATACTGCTTGTGGCTATTCCAATATAACAGGGATACCGTCGCTATTGAGCAGGGCAGAGCACAGTCTGTGGCGCTTCGGGTTGGCAATAAATCCAAACCTGGTAGCTTGGACCTCGAAGACCTCCAAGATGTTGTTCAGGTTCGAAATCTTTATGCCAAACGCTCAAGTACATCTCGAAACTCAGTAGTGGTTCTTCTACAAAACCACAGCTTCTTTGAACGAAGAGATCTACAACCAACAATCGACTTATGCAAGGCCCATGGTCATTCAAAGCTAAGTCAGGGTCGAGCATAACAGGAAAATGACAAGAAACTGTGAGCAAAGTGTTAACCGAAAGCTACTCTTTATATATATGCTGTGTGGTCCAACCCACAGACCATGTGGCGGTCGGTTAAAGGACTCCGGAGTAATGGAATGAACCTAGGACTCAGCACAATGAATCTCATTTAATAGATTCATTTGATTAAGCCTTGTTACCGCTTCTCGAGCCCCCAAACAGCAGTAATTAAAGAGGATGTTGACTTAGCCAGTTAAGGGCGCTCATTTATTTTTCTTAGGAGAAAATAACTTTGATAGAACTCGCTCCTTCGGTTCAACCAAGAAGCACAGAAGCGTAGCCCCTTCAGATCAACACAGAAGTGCAGCCCCTTCGGTTCAACCCAGAAATGTAGCTCCTTCAAATCTAATCCAGAAGCACAGCCTATTCAATGACTCCTTCATTTGACACTTTATTGCCTTGGCACAGTCTTCTCGTTGCCCTAAAGTGCAGTGACTTCGTTGTCTCAGCACAGTCTCCTCGTCGCCCAAAAGTGAAATGACTTCGTTGCCTCAGCATAGTCTACTCGTCACCCAAAAGTACAGTGACTTCGTTGCCTCAGCACAGTCTCCTCGTCGTCCTAAAGTACAATGCCTTCATTGTCTCAGCACAGACTCCTCATTGTAATAAAGTATAGTGACTTTGTTGCCTCAGCACAGTCTCCTCATTGCCCAAAAGTATAGTGACTTCGTTGCCCCAGCACAGTCTCCTCGTCGCCCTAAAGCGCAGTGACTTCGTTGTCTCAGTACAGTCTCCTTGTTGCCACAACTCGTCGCCCTAAAAGCACAGTGACTTCGTTGCCTCAGCACAGTCTCCTCGTCGCCCTAAAGTACAGTGACTTTGTTGCCTCAGCATAGTCTCCTCGTCTTCCAAAAGCGTAGTGACTTTGTTGCCTAAGCACGGTCTCCTCGTCGCCCTAAAGCACAGTAACTTCGTTGCCTCAGTATAGTCAACTTGTAGCCCTAAGCACAGTAACTTCGTTGCCTCGGCATAGTCTCCTCGTCACCCAAAAAGTGCAGTGACATTGAAACCTTACCAGAAGCGCAGCTCGTATAGACGCACGATTCTATAAGGTAGCATTGTTCCACATGGCCACTATGGCATCTATATCTTTTCAGATATGTTCCAATCGATTTGTTTAGACCGTCGCTCCTAAGATTAGAATATAGTTTGGTTCTGTTGATATGAGCAATATCTGATCGATTTATTTAAATCGTTGCGCTTAAGATAGGAACAGAGTTTGGTTCTGTTGACAAGGGCAATATCCAATCGGTTTGTTTAAACCGATGTCCCTAAGATAGGGACAAAATTCGACTCTATGGATAGGAACAAAACCCACTCGGCTTCATCCAATCAAGATTATCGAGCCATAAGCAAACGCTATGTGTTATTTATTGGGTTATGTTATTTACCACCCGAGATCTTGATAGAAGAAAATCTCAGCATCTGCCACATGTCATCTTAGTAGCAGCCCTCACCGTGCGGTTATAACAAATTCTCTTATATCTCTACGCGCAGCGCTTCTGAGCACCCAGAAAGAACCCTATGCACATCACATATGTGCTGACCTATAAACAGAAGGAGTTGGCCTTCATTAGAAAGGTCGACATCTTCCTGATTAGCAACACCGAGTACCACTCTCGAGCATCAGAAAGTCAGAGCAAGTTCAAGTTATCGTCAAATCGTCAACGGAGTAAAGGAGCCGCTGTAGTGCTCAATCTCCACCGTCATACTTTCCTAGAAAATTATGTACTTAACCTTCTGTTTAGGAGTCATTTTTGTACTTTTTATATGTTTGAATACAAAAAATTCGTTCAACTTTTGTCATGGCAAACATTATACATGCCAGCTACGTATCGAGAGGACTCAAGTTCAGCTCGAGTATAAATAAGCTGTCTAGTTGTTCTAAATCAACTATATCTCAATCTATTAAATAATGTTAAAATGACGAATCAAGTGCACTAAGGTTGATCAGACCGTAATACACTGATTCTAGAATAGATAAATATATTAGAGTGGATCCCCAATAATACATTTTTCATGAGCAAGCTAGAAGAAAATTAAACTTGTAAAAGACTAGGCTATAATAACAGCATGAGTCTAATAAGGATAAAATATAGATAAGGAAGAGAATGATAAAAACAACAACTAATATACCTGAAGTCTTGGTGTAGCAACCATCATCCATCAATGTATCATACCTCCATCTAATATATGGAGAGATCATCAGGTCCTAAGGGGACTAGCAAGATACATATAAACATGTCAAATGTAACAATAGATAAACATCAACTAAAAAAAGAAAAGAAATAAACCCAAAGGAAGGACGACATCTAAGAAATACTATGAAGTGAACGACATCTAAGAGGGTGGCATGCCATGAGAACAACGGTATTAGTCGTAGCTACAGATAAATCGGGTAATAGAAACTGTAGTCCGGTGCGGCACTAACAGTCATATCACAGGTCTCTATCACAACCCGATAAGGTACTAACGATTGAGGGACAAGTGAACAAATCTCTATCGCATCACAACGAGGCACTAACGAGTAAAGATTTGTTCACAGTAGCCTACGCCTAGTAACGTATCCTCGCCTAGGGAACTAAGGAATCAAGTCAAGTAATACAGAAAAATAGGTTCAGATCAAGTCCAAGTCAATCAATCCATGTCAAGCCAAGTCAAGGAAACATGACGTAGAACTGATAACTCTATCATAAGACATGGTGAACACAAAGAAGACCAATAAACAAGCAATAAAATAATAATATCCTATACATGCACGTAAATCTAGAAAATAATAATGACATTAACATAAGAAATATGTAATCAAATAAGACTGAATAGAAACAACAATATGGAAATTTATAAAACCAACTGTACAATTTGCCAAGGTATACTTGCCTAGTGGTAGTAAAATATCTCGCAAACAACTCGTCAAATCAAAGAGCCACGAAATCTGAACTCCGCAAACGTCTCCGCATGCTGAAACAGACATCAGCAACGTTTTTGTTGTAATAAAAATATCGAAATTTGAATACCCACAAGTCCAATTCTATACACATGAGCAAAACAATAATTTTGGGCCAAATTAGTGTACCATCGTTGGACCTGTTTTGTACTAAAAAATATGCCAGAACCTTTGGTCTCTAAAATCGACAAATTATATACCTACGAGTTCAATTTTTAGGTACGAACTCAATGGTATGTCCAGATTTGGATTCCGATGAGCCATGCACAAAATCGCCCATTGAAATATATATATATATATATATATATATATATATATATATATATATATATATATATATATATATATATATATATATATATATATATATATATACATATAAAAAATATATATATATATATACATATAAAAAAAATATATATATATATATATGTATATATATATATATATATATATATATATATATATATATACAAAAAAAAAAAATATATATATATATATATATATATACATATATATATATATAAAATATATATATATATCGTACTGGAAGAAGGGGAGATTACTGGGCGAACTTGGGCGGACGTAGCTGATGAAGAAGACGCTCGTACATTGGCAGAGTCCAATGTCCGGAAAAAAGAAAGGGATACACTCAAGCCCCCCAACTCGATCCGTAAGAAGAAGGATCCTCCCCTGCCGTCAGACAGAGTCCTCCGGTCAGTTATCGCAAGCTCCTCATCCAGCCCAAATCTTAATGTTTAAGTTCTTAATTTGGAATGTTCGGGGTATTGCCAACAAGATGACTCTTAAAAGAATCAGAAATCTAGCCAGAATTAACAAAGTTCACCTCATTACTATTATTGAACCCAAGGTTTCGCCTAACAAACTGACATCATTTCAACTCAAGCTGGGATGCTCTCATGGAGTCACCAACGAGAAGGGGAATATATGGATCTTCACTAGAGGAGGTTCGACTATGCATTTGGTGGACTCCTTTGATCAAGCAGTAACTATTCGATACTCCATTGATTTCCTGCCTACCAAAACCCTTGTCTCGATCGTTCATGGTGACAATACTAAGGAAGGCAGGGTTATAATGTGGGATAGATTACAATTCTTACAATCTCAATATAATCTCCCCGGGGCAGTTGGAGGAGATTTTAATGTAGTCAGAAACAGTACAGAAAAGACTGGTGGCTTGCCTCCTAGCTCCCAAGCTATGAATGACTTTAATAATTTCTTGATGACTACGGGATTAACTGAACTTCCATATACAGGTAGCTCATTTACTTGGATGAAATCAGATGGAGATAGGCAGGGCTCTCGGCTTGATCGCATGTTGTTGGACAAAGACTGGCTTTCCCTACTGCCCCTTTCGATGGAAGATCATCTTAACAGAGATGAATCGGATCACACGCCATTGCTTATTACTTTCAAATCTGCAAATGCGTGGGTCCGTAAGCCTTTTGTTTCTTGGACTTCTGGACCACTCATGAGGAGTTTAGCAAGGTGGTTGAGACAGCTTGGACCTCTGTTCATAATGCTAATTCTCTTGTTAGAGTATCGAAGAAATTGGTAGCTTCTCGCAAAGCTTTATCTACCTGGAGTAGGGCAACATTTGGGGACATTTTTCAACAGGTCAGGATGTCTGAAGATGCAGTGTTGGCTGCTGAGATCGAACACGAGCATAGTCAGTCTGAAACCTCAAGAACAGAGCTTAATAAGGCTCGTGCATTATTAAAACAACGTCTCACCTATGAAGACTCCTATTGAAAGCAAAAGGATAGATTGAGGTGGGACCTAGAAGGAGACCGTAATACGGCCTATTTCCACGAGTGTGTCAATAGCAAACAAAGAAAACTCAGAATTCATTCTATCAAGGTCGATGGGGGCTCCCTCACTAAGCTCAAGGAGATTCAGGATTCTGCGAATGCTTATTTTGCTGCCCAATTTATGAATACAAATACAGTAGAAGATGATAGTTTTCTCGACTGCATTCCTATGATTATCACAGAGGAGGATAACCAGGCTTTAAATCTTAGTCCTACGAGGGAGGAAATTGCTCAAATCATTAAGAGCATTGATTCTAGAAGTACGGGGGGACCTGATGGTTTCACTGCTAAATTCTTTTTAGCTGCTTGGAACATAATAGAGGATGATATCCTTGAAGCATGTCAATTGTTTATGGATGGTTTTTCTCTTCCTAGAGCTATATCGAGTACTTCTCTAGTGCTTATTCCTAAAATCAAGAGCCCAATGACATGGTCTGATTATAGGCCTATTAGTTTATGTGCTGTCATGAACAAGATTATTTCTAAGCTTTTAGCTAATAGATTGCCATTACTTCTTCCTAAAATCATATCTCCAGAGCAGAGTGGTTTTGTGAGGGGAAGAGAAATCATCGATAATATTGTCTTAGCTCAGGAAATGATGAGTATGATAAAGATCAAAAATAGAGGAGGGAATGTTGCTATTAAGCTTGATATGGCTAAGGCTTATGACAGGGTTGAATGGAGTTTCCTGATGAAGGTTATGAGGAGATTTGGATTCAATGAAACATGGATCAACCATATGTTTCGACTCCTCAATAATGTCTGGTATTCTACAATTATTAACAGAGAGTCCTCTGGGTTCTTCTATGGCTTTCGTGGTGTTCGTCAGGGTGACCCTATATCCTCTGCTCTCTTTATCTTAGCTGCAGAAGCACTGTCCCGCAATCTCAAGAAATTAGTGGATCTCCCATCCTTTAATCACTTTTACTCTCCCAGTGGTTGCCCTGCGATTACTCATCTTGCTTACGCAGATGATGTACGGATCTTTTCTGCAGGGGATGTCTCTTCTATACGGGCTTTGAGATCGGTTCTGACTAGATATGAAGCTGCATCTGGCCAACTTATTAATGGGCACAAATCTTCTATTTATGTTCATCAATCATTCCCTTCAGATCGTGAGGCTGAGCTAAAGGAGATCACTGGGTTCAGATCCTCGCAGCCTCCTTTTGTCTATCTCGGTTGTCCATTGATGTCAGGAAGGAAGAATGTAGGAATGTTTGAGGAGTTGATCTCTAAAATTAGAAATCGGATCGATGGGTGGCAGCAGAGGCTCCTTTCCTATGGGGGTAAGCTAGTACTTCTTAAATCAGTATTAACATCAATTCCTATGTACACTCTTGTAGCCTGTAGTCCCCCTAAGGCTGTCCTTAATCAGCTTGAAACAATGTTTTCTAAGTTTTTCTGGGGATCGAAGGAGGGCCAATATAAACATTCATGGCTAGGTTGGTCATCCATGGCCAGGCCTAAGGATGAAATGGGACTTGGACTTCGCAGTCTTGAAGAAGTTATTAATACATTCTCTACAAAACTTTGGTGGAAACTGAAGACTCAAGACGGACTATGGTCGACTTTTCTCAAGAACAGATACTGCAAGTTCACTCGAATTGATGTGGTTCAGACCAATTCAAGTGCTTCTCAAATCTGGAAAAGGATTATTCATGGGAGGAACATATCTAACCATCTTATTCAACCCAAACCTATGGATCCTCACTCCTGGACTTGGGCTCCATCTCACTCGGGTATGTTCTACCTAGAATCTGCGTGGACTCATACTAGAATACCATATCCTCGTAATACAAATTTTTGCCACATATGGAATTTGTGTATTCCTATTAAGTGGTCTATTCTAGAATGGAGGATTTTACATGATCGTCTTTCGATGGATGATAGTATTCAAAAACTTGGCTATCATCTGGCCTCTCAATGTCATTGCTGTGTTCAACCTCATCAGGATTCCATCAGACATGTATTTCATGAAGGAGATCTAGCTAAGGAAGTATGGCGTCAACTACAACAAGCTTTCAGAATCACCAATTCAGGGGACTGGCTACACACACTTATGCGTTGGTGGCGCAGGCCATTGATCCATCTCCGCAAAATTGTAGTAGGAGCAGCTTGCTGGGTTATATGGAAAAATAGAAATAAATGGAGATATGAATCCTATAAGTACTCAGCAGATCAGCTAGTTGGGGAGATTCATAGACAGATTTTGAAAGCTCTTACCAAATGCAAGCATCTGAAATCCCTTCCTTCCTTTTTGCAGTAACTGTAATCGGTTAATTCTCTAGTAATCTCATTTTGAGGGAATGAATAAAACAGTAGTTTTCTATTAATATATATATATATATATATATATATATATATATATATATATATATATATATATATATATATATATTTATATATATTATATATATATATATATATATATATATATATATATATATTTTTATTATATATATATATATATTTTTATTATATATATATATTTTTATTATATGTATATATTTTTATTATATATATATATTTTATATATATATATATATATTTTTTTTTATTATATATATATATTTTTTATTATATATATATATATTTTTTATTATATATATATATATATATATTTTTTTTATTATATATATATATATATATATATATATATATATATATATATATATATATATATATATATATATAAAATATATATATATATATATAATATATATATATATATATATATATATATATATATATATATATATATAATACAAAAAAAATCCCAAAAAAATATTATTACTATCCTTTTTCTAGTAGAGGGTGTTATAAATAGAATATGTACATACATACTAATATCTATTTCATAAGGACACAAAGTAACCAATAATAAATAACACTTATAAATACAATAATAATAACAATAATATTGATAACAAAATAAGGTAAACTAATGATAGGTGTACATACAAATATATATATATATATATATATATATATATTTGGTTCGGGTCAAGTTTGGAGTAGATTGGCACAACCGGGTCTCCTAAAAAGTCAGAAAGCCTTAATAACTATTTATTTAAATCTTTATAGAGGTTAAGTCACAACTTGACTTGTTTTTCTAGGTGGGACACGACAATTTCTAGGCCTTCCCTAGCATGGCCAAAACACTAGTCAAAGCACACCCTATAATAGTCGTGCTAAAATTTCTGGTCATCTTGCATCTCAAAACTTAACCGACTAAGGCCATATATATATATATATATATATATATATATATATATATATATATATATATATATATATATAGAAAAAAAAATATATATATATATATATATATATTTATATATATATATAGATATAGATATATATATATATAAAATATATTTATATATATATATATATATATATATATATATATATATAAGAAAAAAAAATATATCTATATATATATATATATATATATATATATATATATATATATATATATATATATATAAATATATATATATATATAAGAAAAAGGAACTTTATTGATGTATCAGGCGTAAAATGCCGAAGCCTATACAAGTAACGCACCGAGCGCGAAGAGGAAACAGAGATAAAAGGAAGCCAATAGGCAGCCACAGGTGCCTGGCTCGAGACCTATATTAAGCCTGCTGGCTCCAAAAATGGTCCGAAGAGTGAGTGCAGCACCTTCGGATCTTGAGAGTTTGTCGTATGGCTTCTCTGTTCAGTTGTAGAGGGGTATATTATTGTCCTTCGTATCTGTATTTGTTTCTGTTCTTCCAGAGTACCCAAATGCCTACAGTTGCGACGATCTGATGCCCGTGAGGGGTTCCCCAGTTGACGAGGAGATCGTTGAATCCCCCGGCCCGGTGGATCAGTCCACAACAGCGCGATAGGCATTTTCAGAGATGAACGGCCAGGTCTCCGGACAGCAGAATGTGTTCTGAGGTTTCTGGGTGGTACGAAGTGCAATAGTGGCATTTGGAGGCAAGGCTGAAGCCTAAGGTGGTGAGGAAGTTGTCGGTGGGTAGCTTTTTGCGGTGTGCTCGCCAGACTAGTACCGACCATTTGTTGGGGATGCATGAGTGCTCACCAGGATTCTTACAGAGGCCAACGTAAAAGTTCCATCGGCGGTAAGAGACCATCTTCAGGTATCTGGAAGGTTGCTGATTTGTATCTCGGCGGCGGTCAGTGCGTCCGTCGCCGCCGGTCCCATCCAATCGTTGATCTGGTCCCACCTCTACCCCAGCTTAGAGTCCCACAGGTCGCGGATCTCACAATTGGGTGGTACATTTGGGGAAAGATGGACGATCGCCGAGCCGAGCCAGCACTCGTGCCGCAACGATGAGCAGCCGTTGCCAAGTTGCAGGCGGATAAGGGGTTCGGCGAGGTGCCGGCCGTGCAGGATACGGCACCATGAAGCCGAGGAGCGATTATTGGTGACGGCCGTCACGGGGTGGGAATGTTGAAAGTATCTGGCCTTCATGAACCGAGTCCAAATGGAGTTGTCGGTACAGAGTTTCCACCATAACTTTATTGAGCAGGCGTCAAGGATGTGGGATAGTCTGCAGAAGCCAAGACCCCCTTCTCTGTAAGTTTGGCCATTAATTCCCAGCTGGCCCAGTGGTGCTTATCCTTGTCGTCAATGTGCCCCCAAAAGAAGCTGGCAATTAGGGATTCTAACGAAGGCAACACCTTCTTAGGGGGGACGCAAACCGCCAGGGTGTAGATTGGAATGGAGGACAAGACGTGTTTAATGAGGACCATCTTTCCGCCAGGGGACAAGGTCGTATTGTGCCATCCCGTGATGTTGTTCTTGATTTTGTTCACCAGACCATAGAAGATGCCCGAATTAGATTTGCCATATACCAGAGGGCATCGCAGATAGGAGAACGAAAGGTACACGGTAGAGAAGGAGGTCAGGTTGGCGAGAGTAGCCAAGTGGTTCCTGTCAGCTTTGTGATGGGTGTAGATGACGCTTTTGTCGGGGTTGACATGTTGACCGGAGCATCTTGTATATTTTTCGAGAGTACTTTTGACCACCTCCACCGACCTGATATCACCGGACGAGAAGATGAGGATGTCATCGGCGTACGCTAGATGAGTAATTAAGGGGCAGCCAGTGGTGGTATGATAGTGGTAGAATCTGGAGATATTTGGCATGTTATTCAGGTTTCTGCTGAGAGCTTCGGCCGCTATGATGAAAATGGTGGAGGAAAGAGGGTCTCCCTGAAGAACCCCGCGGCTAGACTAGAAGAAGCCGTCGGCCTGCCCGTTGATGATGGTGGAGAACCAAAAGTTGTTGATGGATCTGAATATGATGTCTATCAAAAATGTTGAGAACCTGAAAGCCTTGAAGACCCATATCATGAATTACCAGTACAGCCGGTCGTAGGCTTTCTCCATGTCGAGTTTGATGGCCACTTTACCACCCCTGAACGACAATTTCATGCACGTTATCATTTCTTGTGCGAGGAGGATGTTGTCGGTGATATTTCTCCCGGGGACAAAACCGCTTTGTTCCTCAGAGATTATCTTTGGAAGGAGAGTGGCCAGCGGGTCGCGATGATCTTGGAGATTATTTTATTGGTGAAAGTGCATAGGCTGATTGGTCTAAAATCTCTAAAGGACTCCGGGTTATCTTTTTTTAGGATGAGGATAAGGTTGGCTCGAGAGATGGATTTGGGATAGCTCGTGCCTTGAAAAAAAGCAACTGCGGTCGTAAGAAAGTTCGAATCAATGATGTCCCAGCAGGATCGTTAGAAGACTCCGGAGAACCTATCAGGGCCGGGTGCGCTGTGGTCGTCAAGGGCCCACACAGCGGACTTGATCTCCACCGAGGATGGGGGGTCAGAAGCTGAGCATTGTCACACTCGTTGATCAGATTGGGGACCTTAGCAAGGAATTCGTCGTCTTTAACGATGGTGTCTTTGGAGAATAATTTGGTGTAGAAATTAGCAGCAGTGGCCTGGATGCTTTGCTGGTCTTTGAGTAAGGTGTCGTTATCGTCGGATATTTGGTGCAGGTTCAGTTGGTTTCTGCAGCCTTTAACGCAAACGTGGAAGAAGCTGGAGTTTTGTCGCCCTCTGCCTCCCAGGTTAATCTGGCTTTCCGTTTCTAAAATTCAGTCTCTACTTTTAATCGAGACTTGATGAGGGCTTTGGTTAGGTTTAGCTCAGCGCGAGCTTCCTCAGAGGGGTCCAAGGAGAACCGAATCTCGGCCCGAGTGACATCATCTTCCATATTCTTTATTTCTTGGAAGATGTTACCGAAGGCAAGTTTGCTCCAGGTGGAGAGCGCGCCTCTGGTTGCCTGTAGTTTGGTAGCCACGTTGGCAAGGGGGTCGGGATGGCTTGTTGAGATCCAGGTAGATGCCACTATGCTTCTGAATTGATGGTGGTAGCTCCAGAAGTCTAAGAATCGAAAGGGTTTCTTGATGCTGTTGGATTTGCTGCTTATCTCAATGAGGAGAGGGGAGTGGTCGGATTCTGGGGAGTTGAGGTGAGATAGGTTGGAGATGAGATCCATGTCGGACCAGAGGTTGTCGATCAAGGCCCGATCTAGGTGAAAGTATTGTCTTCGGGCTCCTTCCTGCTTGTTGTACCATATGAAGGCGTTCCCGGAGAAGGAGAGGGAGGACATGTTGGCGTTGAAGATGAAGGCGTTGAAGTCGGCTATGGCCGGCTGGGGGGGCACCTCCCAGATTTTTCTTCCCTGCACGAGATCGTGTTGAAGTCTCCTAGGCAGAGCCACGGAGGGTTGTTAAGGAGGAGGTACGTATTCGACAGGGTGTCCCAGAGCAGCTTGTGTTCGGTGAGATCACAGCTACCGTGGACCACGAAGAGGAGGGATCGGGATGGGAGAGTGGGGTGTTCCAACCAGCAGGAGAGCGCCTGTTTGGAGTCCTGGACGATGCCGAACTTACATTCGGCGGAGAAGAGGATCCATATGTCGTGGCACTCGACAACAGCGGACGAGAACTCGAGTTGAAGCAGGATGGATTTGACTTTTCTTTGAGGGAGTTTGGGTTCGATGATAATTAAGATGTCAACCCGGTAGGTTTTCTTGAGGCTAATTAATCTCCTCAAGGTGGACTTATTAGCCAGTCCTCTAACATTCCATGAGAGGATGTTAAGCATCGGACAGGGCGCGAGGGGGGAGGGTGTTGAGCTTTGTGGCTGATCGAGTGGTCATGGTCTTGGGCTCTTGGGTGTGTTTTTTCTTCTTGTTTTGGCAGGTTTTGGGAGCTATCGAGGTAGCTACTGTGATGGTTTCTGTTGTCTCAACCATGGCGTTATAGGAGCTGCCTACTTTCCTCGATTGTGGTGAGGCGTCGTCTGATTGTAATTCAGATAATTCGTAGAGAGGGTTGTTGGGATCGAAGAATCCGGCATCCTTGGCTTGTTGGAGTCTGTCTGTGTGAACGAGGCCGAACGCGTCTAGCACGTCTGAAGGGACGCTCCCGTCATTGGAGGAAGGAACACCATTCTCTGCTAGGGACGGGTTTAAGATCGGAGCTATCTGGTTCTTTGCCTCGCTGACCAGAGAGGTGACACCGTCCAGTTGTTGGGCTGATGCTTGTTCCCTAACGGCGGTAGGGGTCTTATCAGGCTGTTGGCTCGCTTGGACGACATCTAGCGAGGGGGGTGAGTATATCGAACCTGTTGTTGAGGGAGATGGCCGGTGGATTGATAGGAGCGTTGGCTTTAGCCGACGGGGTGGGGCTGGGGGAGCCGTCGCTGCCGTCGAAGTGGGAATGAGAGTTGGGGAGGGAAAGAATAGGGATAGGAAAAAAGAGTTGGGTTGCTTTGGGGGGTTGCAGCTTGGGGGACGCTTTATTTCTAAGCTACGGGTGTGCTTGTAGAAGCATGAAAATTTTAGCAATAAAGCCTTATGCGCCTAAGCCAACGATGACATATGCGCCCAAGTGAACTCGCATGCGCCCAAGTGAACTCGCATGCGCCCAAGTCACACTGTGAAGCTCTATGTGCCCAAATCACCCTGTGAAGCTCTATGTGCCCAAGTCATCCTGTGAAGCTATATGCGCCCAAGACACCCTGTGAAGGAGGGTGCATAGCCTGAAACAGGGCTATGCGCCCAAGCCTGACTCGGTCAAAGCCATGATCAAAATGTGCACTGAAGCGCATGGCTATGTCAGTCTCCACGAGCAGTCGTGCACCGAAGCATGCGGCCACGTCAACACCACGACCAGCCTACGATCTCTCAGCCTACATGCGCCTACACCCTATGCACCTAAGGCAGGATTATGTGCCCACATGAAAACCAGTATGTTTTCCCACGTGGGCGCATAACATCATTCCAGCTCAAGAACGACAACAAAAAGGGGTCTTATCCCTCTTCAAAACAGAGAACGGAGAGCATTTTCAAGAGCCAAATTGCTGCACTTCTTGCCAGTGAGCTAAGAGTTAGCAATTTTCTTAGGTTTTCTCCCACTTTTGTAATCGGAGTGTCAATGGAGTAAAGGAGCAACTGTCACTTGATCTCCATTGTCCCATTCTCCAGAATTCTTTTTTGTACTCGGGGATCCTCAGCGCAGGATCTTTCAGACGTACTCGATTTGTGGTGCCTTGTGCCAATAAAGAAAAGACAGTGTTTTTCTTCTTTTTGTGTGTGTCCATAAAAATGGTGACTCTGGTGGGGAATACCTTTTCCTCTGACGAGAAGGTGGTGACGTAATCCGATACCGACAAAGTGGGGAGCACTCAGAAGATGTTGATCGTAAAGTTTGATCAGCAGGCGTTCGAAGAGATGCTCTCGAGGGATGGCTCTACTCCCTCAAAATCAGCAAAGCCAAACAAGTCTCACAAGACTTGGCTTCCGAAGGCTCGCTGTGCATATCCTACTAGTATCATAGTAGATATGCAACTGGAGGACTCTGTCACATGGGCGCATGACCCTGCCACAGAAGCTCCCCAAATGGAGAAGGCTCACACCGTTCCGGGCTCTACTAGTCCAGTAACTTCTTTCCTGCACAACCAACAACAGAGTATTCGACGCTCGAGACTTGGCAAAGGAAAGCACTACGATGCCAAGAATCGGAGTGTTCGACACTCTGGGAAAACCCATAGAGGCTCACAAACGAAGGAGGCAAAGTTGGGAAAAAACAACACTGCTCCACCGAGCATGCGCCCAAGGGGATATTTGGGCATATTACTCCAATCAAAAGGCCTCTATCTTCAACAGATTGGGCATCCAGGATCATGCGCCCAAGTCTATGTTCCCAGGCTAACTGGATCCATACTATGAGCCCACATCAAAGAGGCTCAGACACGCTGCCAAGAAGCATGCGCCCAAAGCCAGTCTCCAAGGCCTATGCGCCCACAGCAAAAAGATATGCCCCAACGCGTATAGCATGGGGCTGTCTTCAAGGACATCACAGTAGGTGTGGGGGTTGCCCCTGCACGTGAACTAAGTCTGGATGCGCTAACTCTCCTTACGAACCTGCATACAAAGCTCGGCGATGTATGCAACATGGGTTGTAAGGCAAAACTCCCTTCCACTGACTTACGTGACATGATAAATCATAAGCGTAAGGTTATGAAGGACATAACAATTCATAGTGCACATCCGTGCACCAGTATTGTCATCAACTGTTGCTACTCCAAAGCAACAAGAGTGCCTCAGTGACAGTCCGTGTTTCGACGGCTGCATTTCTCTGACGATGAAAAGTTGCTGTGTGTCTCATCCAACATGGCTGTATGGGGTCCCCCTTACGGAAGCCCCAATCAAAGATGGTAGACCACGAATCCAACTGTCTCTCTCAGTTCTGCAAGAAGAATGAGAAGAAGTCTACCAACAGATGGCCAGTAGGCTGTCACATCTGAAGGAGTCTATATGGGTACTCGGTCAAAGGCGAGATTCCGTATGGATGACGAAGACTCCCAAGCTGGGGGTAGTATTCCTTCAGAGTCTGAAACGGATGACCTTCACACTGGAGGTAGCCTTCTAGAGGACGACGATCCCTCCGAGTCTGATGGCGACTATCTACCTTCTCTACCTGAAGATGAGGGACTTGTCAACTCAGAGACAGACAGTATCAGCACCAGTTGTACTGTTTTCTTTGTTCATCCTCACATGTTATCTACATACATGGCAGACGGAGAAAGACCTGAAGAAGCCAGTGATCAGACCAGCAAACGGCTAGAGGGTCTTAAAACAGCATTCGCCAAGATCACTGATATGCTTACCAGTATCATGGCGGTCCAAGCTGCTGGGGCTGTTCCTCCACCTCAACAGAATGTCTCGGCTCATACTAGTTCAGCTCATAACAACAACCCTCCTTTACTATAAAAGGAGTATCATTCTGTTGCGCCTCTCCCAAATCTTATAAATACTGGGGGTGGTCCTTCGCCAACAATGCCTGACAACCGTTCAGCAGCCATTTCCCAACACCTACTTAATTAACATGATGCAATTGAATCCCTGGTCACCCGTCTTGACACTATCTCACACAAAGACGAGCTTCAAAAGATGGGGATATCTCAACCTTATCCCCCTGAGTGGGAGAATGCTACTTGCCCACCTAACTACAAGCCGTTGACGTTAAATTCATTCGACGGGTTAACTTCTCCTCGTCAACACATGACATACTTCAACATGCAGACTCTACACTTACCCAGGGATGATCCATTCTTGTCAAAACTATTTATTAACACCTTGCCGGGGGTAGCTTTCGAATGGTTCTGCAGTCTGCCTGACGGTTGTGTCAATTCATTTAAAGACTTGGAGAGGTTGTTCCTCAACAGGTTTTACGAGTGTAGCATACATGTTAGTATTTCCACCCTCATCGAGGCCAAGCAAAGGAGGACTGAGTCTGTCATCGCCTTCATCGAACGCTTCAGACGGCTAGCACTGAAGATGCCCTTCGGCATACCAGACTCAGAACTTATGGATACTTGTCGACATAACTTCCTTCCTATGGTAAAGTTTTGTCTAGGCATACATAAGTATAATACATGGCCCACTTTCATTGGGGCCGCTGATGCTGCTGAAAATGACGTTCCTAATCTGAAACTACTGGGGTTGAAAACACCTAAATCTGAAGACATGGGCAAGCATCCTCAAACTATCCCTATCCGTAGGGGTAAAGGAAAAGAAGTCCTGAAGGTCGACACTTCCAAGGGTGCTTCCAATTCTCATGGCACCTCCGACAAGCCTAAGGAGACATTCTCCTTTGACGAAGACGATGTCATCACCATCTTTCACACATTGACGAAGGGTAATAAGCTGACATTGCCTCCACCACAACGTCCTGCAGAGGCGAACCAACTCAACGATCCTAAGTACTGTCTCTATCATCAGTACGTGCATCATTCCACCAAGGACTGTATCGTCCTGAAGAAGAAGATACAACAGCTCATCGATAGCCAAGTGATCAACCTCGAAGATGAAGACAAGGTCCTATCTTCTAACATGATCTCTCTTCAGTTTGGTGACTTTCCTCCCACAGAAGTCCCAGACGGCGTGATCCCGTTCCCCAAGGCAATAATGGAAGTCATCAACCTAGCGCCAGCTCGCAACTCAACCCTGGTGCCACTTACGACTGAACGTGGTGAGATCATGTGGGTCCATCCGGACCTTGTGCAAGAGATGACCCAGGGGGTGGTATATCCCAAAGCAAAAGGGGGCAAGAAATACAAGTCATGCCATATGGTGTCTTCTCCCATCTACGAGGTTCTATCTGGCGAGACGCGATTGGGGAAGACTTATCTTTGGACATACGATCTTGCACAAGAAGAAGCAGTACCTTCTCAAGCTTCTGCTACCCCCACAAGCTCAGAAGTCGGCCCGTTTAAGCCTTCAACTACCGACAAAGCCAAGCAGAAGGAGACGCAGTTTGACAAGTCTCTGGTGGTGCCAGCTCCCGAAGGCATGGACCGGCCCTAAAACTTTGACATACTGGCACAGCTGGCCAATACACCTGCCAGGTTGTCTCTGTTCGATCTATTGCGACTCTCCAAAGAAATATGGAAGGCCTTAAGCGAGGCATTACTACATGCCGACTCTTATCTCTCTGAAGTCAAAGCCCCCGCTGAAGACCCTATCTCATGTCCCCACTGCCACAGTACTATGGAAGTGGTGCCCAACATTACCTTTTCACAGGAGGACATGCTACTCAAAAATAATCGTCATGATAGACCCCTGTACTATACAGGATATATCAGGGCGATCAAGGTGGACCGCATGCACATCGATCTAGGATCCTCCCTCAGCATTATTCCTAGAAGTTTACTTCAAATTCCGGAAATCCTTTTACACAAGCTATCTACAACCAATACAACTATCATGGATTTCAATGCTGGTCGAAGTCACCCGCTGGGTAAGATCCGTCTCAAGTGCCAGATCGGTGATCTCCGAACGGAGGTTTCCTACTATGTGATCGATCCTAATGTATCCTACAACGTCTTGTTGGGATGTCTATGGATACACGAGAACAGGATCGTTTCTTTCACACTTCACCAGTGCTTCAAGTACGTCAATAGTGACGGTACCGTGAAGACGGAGTTTGCCGATGTCGATCCTTTTAAGGGCATCGAAGCCTACTATGGAGATTCAGTACTTTACCAATCTCAGTCCCCCAAGGATGATGTCAACGAAGCTGACAACGAAGCTGAAGCAAGTTTATCCTCCAATGATGGTCCCCTAATTATCCAAGTCAAAGGACGTACTACTCCAAAAAGTACTCCGAAGCCTCTCACAATCTGGGTTAAAAAGAAGAGCCCTGACAAGGTCAAACCATTGACCATCACTCTCCGCAAGAACCCTGACAAGGTTAAACCTCAAGAGGAACCTGCCGAAGTCCGTCCTTTCAATCCTGAAGAATTACCCTACGTGGTGAACTTGGCCAAGACTGTGGCTCCTCTTCCAGTTGATGATCCTCTCAATGAGTATATCAATACTCATATTAATGTACCTTCAGTGGATGATGTTATCCCTGAAGAAGAACTTGCGTATTTTCTTAGTAAAGGTTTATCTTTGAATTACTCCGATGTCTATCAAACTGTAAACCACTACATAGATACGATATATGCTCTAGAGCACGGCATAGGACCATACCTCTGCATGCTGGTCACGATGTCTCACCTGTGGGAAAAAGTTTACCCAAAAGATATCCACTACTTCATCGTTCCAGCCAGAAAGAAGGATGAAGAACTAATCATCTTCGGTCGAATAATTGGCGAAAGAAAGTTCGTTCCGGACTCTACTTCTCCCAAGCACAACACAGAAGCTGACTATAACTCTGGGAAATTGCAACTTTTTCGGTATAGTTGGCAGGCCAAGAATATCATCCAGAACATGGGATATGACATCAAAAGCAACCAAGGGCTAAATTACGGCTGGGGACGACGGTTGCCAATACGACACTTTGCTCCTCCCGGCAAATCCGATAACTACTATCAGCGAAACGGTGTTGGTTTGGGTTATGTTACTCCTCCAACAACTCCCGAAAGATGAGATGATGAAGTAGATCGTTGTTCTCATTCTTCTGATTCTTGCTTCTAGGACTCAGACTCCAGCATTGGCGACATGTTCAAAGCAACTCTGTCCGTCAACATAGTTTCCGTTGACCAAATTACGGACGATGTCCAATCAATCGAGCTTGAACAATAGACTCAAAAGATGGATACTATATGGGAGCTGTACTTCGAACAACATGAACCACCTACCGAAGACGAAGTCGTCCAAGTCAATTTAGGAGATGAATCATATTTTAAACCAATCTACATCAGCAAAAGTCTATCTGGCGATGAACGCCATTCTCTTATACAGCTTGTAAGAGAATACATCGACGTCTTTGTATGGAGCTATAAATACATGCCAGGCCTGGACCCTAAAGTTGTTGTGCACCGCCTGAATATTTCGTCTAAAGCTAAGCCAGTGAAGCAGCAATAACGACGATTTCGACCAGATGTCATAGAGGCCATCAAGAATGAAGTCAAGAAGCTCAATGCCAGTGGATTCATTCGCGAAAAATAACATCCTGACTGGGTTGCCAACATTGTTCCAGTCATAAAAAGAACGGTAAAGTTTGAATCTATATCGATTACCGTGATTTGAACTCTGTATGCCCGAAAGATGAGTTTCCTCTACCGATTACCGACGTAATGATCGACAATACTTGCGGCTTCGAGCGGATGTCTTTCATGGATGGGTTCTCAGGCTACAACCAGATCAAGATATTCCCCGATGACGAGAAGCACACATCTTTTTGAACACCGTTGGGGGTATACTACTATACGGTGATGCCCTCCGGATTGAAGAATGCAGAGGCGACATACCAGCGAGCCATGAACACAATTTTTTGCGATCGCTATACAGTGATGCACTTCGGATTGAAGAATGCAGCGGCGATATACCAGCGAGCCATGAACACATTTTTTATGATTATTTGCACAAAACTGTGGAGTGCTATGTAGACGATATCGCAGTTAAAAGTCGTCTCAAGGGCAACCACCTCCAAACTTGAGAACGGTGTTCGAACTAATGCGTGCACACCAACTCAAGATGAATCCAACCAAGTCTTTTCTGGGAGTCTCCAGCGGCAAGTTCGTTGGTTTTGTCATCACTTCAAAGGGTATACATCTTGACCCGGAGAAAATGAAGGCTATCCTCGATATGCATCCTCCAAGAAACCTCAAAGAGCTACGCAGACTACAAGGAAGGCTAACATACATCAGACGATTCATTTCGAACCTTTCTGGAAGGTGTCAACCATACACTCATCTCATGAAGAAAGGCATATCTTTCGTCTGGACTGAACAATGTCAATGCACATTCGATGACATTAAGAAGTATCTCACAAACCCCTCAGTATTGGTAGCTCCAATAATGGGGAAGCCTTTCTTACAATATGTCCACGCTATGGACCATTCTCTTGGCGCCCTATTAGTTCAAAAGAATGAAGGCGGCCATGAACAGGCAATCTACTACCTCAGCCGTACAATGGTGGGTGCCGAACATAGATACACACCAGTGGAGAAGGAATACCGTGCACTGGTATTTGTCATCCAGAAGACACACCACTATGTGTCCGGACAGACTATCCACATCATATCCAAAGTCAATCCTTTCAGAATACTCATGACTAAACCGGGTTCTCTCAATTCCCGTTTAGCTACATGGGCAATGCTGTTGACTCCATACGATATGCTCTTCGTTCCTCAGAAGGAAGTAAAAGGCTAAGCATTAGCTGATTTTCTAGCAGCTCATCGGGTGCCAGAATTTTCCAAACTCTATGACGAAATCTCCGATGAAGTAGTGGAGTCTAACACTGCAACTGAAGAAATCCTTATTTGGTGAATGTTCTTTGACGGTGCATCAAGAACAGGACCAAAAGAAAATATTATGATCGGAGTTGGTGTCGTGCTCGTGTCACCTGATCATCTGGTTATTCATCATGCATATTCTCTCATGGAACCATACATCAACAACGTGGCCGAATATAATGCCCTATTAATCGACCTGCAACTGGTAAAACAACTGGGAGTTGACTATCTAGAAGCCTACGGTGATTCCAAGCTAATAGTTAGTCAGGTCCGAGGGGATTATGAAGTTCGTCACAAAAAAATACTATGTGTAACCTTTTTTATATAATCTTCACATATGTTCAGTCATGTAAATGTACAGTACGATGTTTATGTGATTCAAAAATTATCTAACTATTATCCGTATTTTAAGAGTCTTGAATATGCATTGGATAATAGGTCCTCAAAAATATTTCCCCAGTGGAATCATTCTCATTTTTGACTCTGTCCGAACTCGATTTGACAAAAACAAGTCACGTCCCTATTTCCTCTGAATTGTGTTCCGATAATTATTTTCCAGAGGAATGATTAAGAAATGTTTTGCTATGTCCATATAACCTCTGAGCAAAGCATTCATCAAGGATAATCACGTCCATACTACCTCTGAATTATCCACTCCCACCTAACGTTATATATCTTTCCACGTCCATACTATCTCTTGTCAGATATAGAACATCCTCTGCTATTACGTCCATATTACCACTACTAGCAGCTTCGTTCAACTTATTATCTATATTCAAAAAAAACTTGAATATAAAACGGATAATAGGTCAACATCAAAATTCTCCAGCGGAATACCCACCAGAAATATCCTTGCTACGTCCACATTACCTCTAGTTCTGATATTTCACAAAACCACATTTACCTTGAAAAGATTATTTATTCTTTACTTGAACGTCTATGAAAAGACGAAAAAAAGGTACAAGAGTCGTGATGGCTGAAAAAAATGAGTTACAAAGAATCTAAGGGATACATAGGCGATTGATGTTGTCCTTTAGAACCGCGATTTCGGCTTCAGACTTCGCGGTAGCTCGACGGCGCGCCTCTTCTTGGCGAGCAGCTTCATCCATGAAAAGGATCAGACTCAGATGCTCTCTCTCCAACTTCGCCAGCTGTTCTTCTAAATGGGCAGAAGTGGTGACGGTCATGGTAGCCTGAGACAAATAATCCTCCTGCTTAGAAGTTGCCGCCCTCAAGTCGGCTTCCAGTTGGATGATCTCGTTCTGGATCTGCGCAATATGATTATACTTCTCGGTGATCTGCACAGCCAGTTTATTCTTCGAGGCAGCACGTGCCTCACTTGCAGCGTTGAACTGGTCATACTGGTTAGCCATTCGCCGATCTCTTGAACGAGGGCGTCCTTCCTTGCCTGGAAAGTGGCCTTCTCCTCCGCAAGAGCCGTGATCAAAACCTCGTCTTCTGTACGAAACAGTGACGTCGGGCTCCGCTGCTTGGTATCCTGGAACCTGGCCACCTGACCCTCCAGGTCATTCAGAACTTTTCTCAGAGTATTGGCCCGCTCTTTATAACCGACAATGCTCTCGAGGGCCGCCACTTGGCATTCGGCAACAGCCTTCACAGGGCCAAAGGTAGCATTCCGATTCAGGACTTCAAAAAGCTTCACTTTCAGCACAGAGTAGAAAGCTTTGACGACTTCCTGGGCCATCTCCTCATCTTCAGTGGAGGTTGTCGGGAAGGAGGCTTGGAAAGTTTCTTCCACTCCAGGAAGGGATACCTGACAAGAAGCCAAACCTGACAAAGAAAAATATATATATACATCAGTAACCAAAAAAGAGGAAAGAAAATATGAAAGAGTTATAATTTCGTACCTTCGGCTTGCTCAACTCCAGCTTGGGCTACGCCATCAGTCTTGGCTTTTGGGAAACCAAGAGCAGGCCCAGACTGTTAAAGAAGAACAATATCAAGGCCCTGAGCGGCGTCATGCCTGATTTTTTCCACAATCCCAGCTGGACCAGGAGCAAATTCAGCAACAGCCCCCTCAACTGGCTGTTCAACCTCTCCTTCTATAGCCGATACCGGCTTACTAACGGGTCCCTCTGTACCAGCAAAATTGGAGGAGCCGGGAACAACTTCTGTCCCTTCCCCAATGGCAGGGACTATCTTCGTGAGGAGTTCCTTCCCCTTGTCTACAAGGGAACATACAGTCATGGTCAGCCTCACGAGGAGCACACAAAATTGAAGTCAAAAAATCTCATCTGAAGAGAGGTACAAAGGTAACGTACCCACAAGAGGATGAGCCGATTGGACCTGGTTCTCGTCCAACTCTTTCATCGTAACTCCTATTGCAGACATATCCCCCACAGATATGTCGTAGGAGAGACTGATCTTCTGATCGCCGTCATGGCCTGGGCCTTCGCCCTGATCACCCCGTCGCTCAAGTCTTACAACTGAAGAAGATCCGCCTTCATCCATCGGTCAAAGACGAGTAGGGGACACTGTCATCACGTCTACCTCCTCAGACAAGGAGGCACCTACCTCAGCTACAAATTTTGGGTCCTGTGCAAAGGACAAACGCAAGGGTGAGAAAGCTTCTAAAGGCTTGACCAGAACGGCTATGGAGTCTAGGAAGGGATCTACCTCCCGAATGGCAACGGCCTGCAACGTCGTCTGCCGAGAAGACCTTCTGGGAGGAGGCGAGCCGGCACCCACGTCCGCAACCTTCTTCCTCCCCCGGGAAACAACTACCTTCTTCCTTTTTTGTCATGGCACCAGCTCGGTGGAAGCCTTCCTCTTATAAGGAACGGTAGAAAGAGGTTCATCAGTATCCTCTCTCCAAGGCACTGTAACGATAGGCTCTTCAACAACAACTCTCTGTTGCGGCGCTACAGCTTGTTCATCTGTGGGCATGGCGCGTTCTTTTCTTTCCATTGTACGCGCTCTTCCTATATCAGCAAGGATAGGGGCAAGCTTGGTCCCCGATATAAAACTATGCTCATGGTCATATCGAGAAGAAAGGGTATTGACCTGAATATAGAACTTAACGGCAGCAAAGAGCATGTGGGTGTCGGGTTTATCTTCGGGCAAGGTAAAAACTGTCCCCGTACAACCAGCATTGTAGTAACCCCATACACGTGCCCCGTCGATCAGACTCCCTATCGACTGGAGATGAGGACTGGGATTGTCACGACCCGTACCCGCTTTTTCGGATACGAGACGTGTCCAAGCCAGCCTACGCTGCAGAGTCGACGGTAGAACGCTGTCAAGCCCGCAAGAAATAAATGCTCAAATATAAACATTTGCTGCTCATTCACATTTCTAATTTATTACAACATTTATAATTAAAAAAACAAAGTTTTACAATTAAAGAAATTGATACAATTGCTTTCTATTCTACGTTGTCCTCAGCAATACCCAAGTCTTCCCAATGCTAACAGTGATCGCGGCTAAACCTGAAAAATGTTGGTTATCCAGTCAGGATTGGAACAAGTACACAAACTGACGGCAATGCAAAACACAACAGAATTAACAAGACATGAAAATAGCATATGAGATATGAAAGCTGTAAGAAAACTGATGACATAGCACGATAGAGAAGTAAACAAGAAAAAACTAATAAAAGACATCTATCTAGGTGGTGTGAAATATCTGTTTCGACATATGGATGGCTGGGGGTAAATAAGGCACACTGCACATGTCGTACGCAGCGGCTAGCATTCACGAGAGATAATGGGATAGTTCTGGGTAGTCCACATGTTTACTAAGATATTTCCCCTTCCGACTACTCCGTGTGACGAGCGTGTCAACAACCAGCAAGATATATGTATAGACATGAAATAAAAAGACTACTATGAATCGAAAAGCAATCAGAAAGTGCACTTGCCTGAGATCCTTAGCTGGAGAAACCAAAATACCATACCACTCAATGAGCCACAATCAGTCAACACATGCAGAAGTCTCCGGATGCTGAAAAAAATAGTACTAACGTTCTCAGAATAGTCAAATTAGCTAGGATTGCTTGTCCTTAAGTCCAATTCTGGATACAGGGGCAAAACGGTAATTTTGGGCAAAAACGATATCCGCCGTTGGACCCGTTTTGCACCGAAAAGCATGCCAGAGTCAACGGTCTCTAAAGTCGTCAAACTACATGTCTACGGATCCGGTTTTCCGATACGAACCCAACCGTATGTCCAAAGTTGGATTCCGGCGGGCCGTGCACAAAATCGCCCGTTGAGTGGGACCGTGGGG